>CM056392.1:6380847-6698347 GCA_029718625.1 Synaphobranchus kaupii
TATCCATTGAAATTAAAAAATGCCATTTAAATTTTTTTGACCATTTTGGCCCTTTTTGGACATAAGACTATAGTCTTTTATATTTTTTTATTTTCCCCAAAGTACATTTTTCATCATAAATGTGTAAAAAACCCATTATTTTTCCTTCATTTCATCACTGATATTAAGTTAATATAATTTCCTATCCATTGGAATCAAAGAATGCCATTTTTACTTTTTTTGACCATTTTGGCCCTTTTTGGACATAAGACTATAGTCTTTTGTTTTATTTCATTTTCCCCTAAAGTACATTTTTCATCATAAATGTGTAAAAACCCGTTAGTTTCACTTAATTTCATCACAGTTATGAAGTAAATATAATTTCCAATCCATTGAAATCAAGAAATGGCATTTTTATTTTTTGGACCATTTTGGCCCTTTTTGGACATAAGACTATATAGTCTTTTGTCTTTCTCCATTTTCCCCAAAGTACATGTTTCATCAGAAATGTGTAAAAACTCATTATTTCCCCCTTATTTCATCACAGTTATGAAGTAAATATAATTTCCTATCCTCTGGAATCAAAAAATGCCATTTTTATTTTTTTGAACATTTTGGCCCTTTTTGGACGTAAGACTATAGTCTTCCGTATTTTTTAATTTTCCCCAAAGTACATTTTTCATCATAAATGTGTAAAAACCAATTATTTCCCCCTTATTTCATCACAGTTATGAAGTAAATATAATTTCCTATCCATTGGAATCAAAAAATGCCATTTTAATTTTTTTGACCATTTTGGCCCTTTTTGGACATAAGACTATAGTCTTTTCTATTTTTTCATTTTCCCTAAAGTAGAGTTTTCGTCAGAAATGTTTAAAAACCCATTATTTCCCCCTGATTTCATCACAGTTATGAAGTAAATATAATTTCCTATCCATTGAAATTAAAAAATGCCATTTAAATTTTTTTGACCATTTTGGCCCTTTTTGGACATAAGACTATAGTCTTTTATATTTTTTTATTTTCCCCAAAGTACATTTTTCATCATAAATGTGTAAAAACCCATTATTTTTCCTTCATTTCATCACTGATATTAAGTTAATATAATTTCCTATCCATTGGAATCAAAGAATGCCATTTTTATTTTTTTGACCATTTTGGCCCTTTTTGGACATAAGACTATAGTCTTTTGTTTTATTTCATTTTCCCTAAAGTACATTTTTCATCATAAATGTGTAAAAACCCGTTAGTTTCACTTAATTTCATCACAGTTATGAAGTAAATATAATTTCCAATCCATTGAAATCAAGAAATGGCATTTTTATTTTTTGGACCATTTTGGCCCTTTTTGGACATAAGACTATATAGTCTTTTGTCTTTCTCCATTTTCCCCAAAGTACATGTTTCATCAGAAATGTGTAAAAACTCATTATTTCCCCCTTATTTCATCACAGGTATGAAGTAAATATAATTTCCTATCCTCTGGAATCAAAAAATGCCATTTTTATTTTTTTGAACATTTTGGCCCTTTTTGGACGTAAGACTATAGTCTTCCGTATTTTTTAATTTTCCCCAAAGTACATTTTTCATCATAAATGTGTAAAAACCAATTATTTCCCCCTTATTTCATCACAGTTATCAAGTAAATATAATTTCCTATCCATTGGAATCAAAAAATGCTATTTTTATTGTTTTGACCATTTTGGCCCTTTTTGGACGTAAGACTATAGTCTTTTGTATTTTTTCATTTTCCCCAAAGTACATTTTTCATCATAAATGTGTAAAAGCCCATTACTTCCCCCTTTTTTCATTTTCCCCAAAGTAGAGTTTTCATCAGAAATGTTTAAAAACCCATTATTTCCCCTTATTTCATCACAGTTATGAAGTAAATATAATTTCCTATCCATTGGAATCAAAAAATGCCATTTTAATTTTTTTGACCATTTTGGCCCTTTTTGGACATAAGACTATAGTCCTTTTCTATTTTTTCATTTTCCCTAAAGTAGAGTTTTCGTCAGAAATGTTTAAAAACCCATTATTTCCCCCTGATTTCATCACAGTTATGAAGTAAATATAATTTCCTATCCATTGAAATTAAAAAATGCCATTTAAATTTTTTTGACCATTTTGGCCCTTTTTGGACATAAGACTATAGTCTTTTATATTTTTTTATTTTCCCCAAAGTACATTTTTCATCATAAATGTGTAAAAACCCATTATTGTCCCCTCATCTCATCACAGTTATGAAATAAATATAATTTCCTATCCACTGGAATCAAAAAAGGCCTTTTTTTTGTGACCATTTTGGCCCTTTTTGGACATAAGGCTATAGTGTTTTGTATTTTTTCATTTCCCCCAAAGTACATATTTCATCAGAAATGTTTAAAAACCCATTATTTCCCCCTTATTTCATCACAGTTCTGAAGTAAATATAATTTCATTGTAATCAAAAAATGCCATTTTAATTTTTTTGACCATTTTGCCCATTTTTTGGACGTAAGACTAGTCTTTTGTATTTTTTCATTTTCCCCAAAGTACATTTTTCATCATAAATGTGTAAAAACCCATTATTGTCCCCTCATTTCATCACAGTTATGAAATAAATATAATTTCCTATCCAGTGGAATTAAAAAATGCCATTTCAATTTTTTTGACCCATTTTGGTCCTTTTTGGACATAAGACTATAGTCTTTTATATTTTTTTATTTTCCCCAAAGTACATTTTTCATCATAAATGTGTAAAAACCCATTATTTTTCCTTCATTTCATCACAGATATTAAGTAAATATAATTTCCTATCCATTGGAATCAAAGAATGCCATTTTTATTTTTTTGACCATTTTGGCCCTTTTTGGACATAAGACTATATAGTCTTTTGTCTTTCTTCATTTTCCCCAAAGTACATTTTTCATCATAAATGTGTAAAAACCAATTATTTCCCCCTTATTTCATCACAGTTATCAAGTAAATATAATTTCCTATCCATTGGAATCAAAAATGCTATTTTTATTGTTTTGACCATTTTGGCCCTTTTTGGACGTAAAACTATAGTCTTTTGTATTTTTTCATTTTCCCCAAAGTACATTTTTCATCATAAATGTGTAAAAGCCCATTACTTCCCCCTTTTTTCATTTTCCCAAAAGTACATTTTTCATCATAAATGTATTAAAACCCATTATTTTCCCCTTATTTCATCACAGTTATTTAGTAAATATATTTTCCTATCCATTGGAATCAAAAAATGCCATTTTTATTTTTTTGACCATTTTGGCCCTTTTTGGATATAAGACTATAGTGTTTTGTCTTTTTTAATTTTCGCCAAAGTACATTTTTCATCAGAAATGTGTAAAAACCCATTATTTCCCCCTTATTTCATCACAGTTATGAAGTAAATATAATTTCCTATCCTCTGGAATAAAAAAATGCCATCTTTATTTTTTTTACCATTTTGGCCCTTTATAGTCTTTTGTCTTTTTTAATTTTCGCCAAAGTACATTTTTCATCAGAAATGTGTAAAAACCCATTATTTCCCCCTTATTTCATTACAGTTATCAAGTAAATATAATTTCATATCCATTGGAATCAAAAAATGCTATTTTTATTTTTTTAACCATTTTGGCCCTTTTTGGACGTAAGACTATAGTCTTTTGTATTTTTTCATTTTCCCCAAAGTACATTTTTCATCATAAATGTGTAAAAGCCCATTACTTCCCCCTTTTTTCATTTTCCCAAAAGTACATTTTTCATCATGAATGTGTAAAAACCCATTATTATCCCCTCATTTCATCACAGTTATGAAGTAAATATAATTTCCTATCCATTGGAATCAAAAAATGCCATTTTAATTTTTTTGACCATTTTGGCCCTTTTTGGACATAAGACTATAGTCTTTTCTATTTTTTCATTTTCCCCAAAGTACATTTTTCATCATAAATGTGTAAAAACCCATTATTGTCCCCTCATTTCATCACAGTTATGAAGTAAATATAATTTCCGATCCACTGGAATCAAAAAATGCCATTTGTATTTTTTTGACCATTTTGGCCCTTTTTGGACATAAGGCTATAGTGTTTTGTATTTTTTCATTTCCCCCAAAGTACATATTTCATCAGAAATGTTTAAAAACCCATTATTTCCCCCTTATTTCATCACAGTTCTGAAGTAAATATAATTTCCTATCCATTGTAATCAAAAAATGCCATTTTAATTTTTTTGACCATTTTGGCCCTTTTTGGACATAAGACTATAGTATTTTGTATTTTTTCTTTTTCCCTAAAGTACATTTTTCATCATAAATGTGTAAAAACCCATTATTTCCCCCTGATTTCATCACAGTTATGAAGTAAATATAATTTCCTATCCACTGGAATCAAAAAATGCCATTTTTATTTTTGTTGACCATTTTGGCCCTTTTTGGACATAAGACTATAGTCTTTTGTATTTTTTCATTTTCCCCAAAGTACATTTTTCATCATAAATGTGTAAAAACCCATTATTGTCCCCTCATTTCATCACAGTTATGAAATAAATATAATTTCCTATCCAGTGGAATCAAAAAATGCCATTGAAATTTTTTTGACCATTTTGGCCCTTTTTGGACATAAGACTATAGTCTTTCGTATTTTTTAATTTTCCCCAAAGTACATATTTCATCATAAATGTGTAAAAACCCATTATTGTCCCCTCATTTCATCACAGTTATGAAATAAATATAATTTCCTATCCACTGGAATCAAAAAAGGCCTTTTTTTTTGTGACCATTTTGGCCCTCTTTGGACATAAGGCTATAGTCTTTTGTATTTTTTCATTTCCCCCAAAGTACATTTTTCATCATAAATGTGTAGAAACCCGTTAGTTTTACTTAATTTCATGACAGTTATGAAGTAAATATAATTTTCCTATCCATTGGAATCAAAAAATGCCATTTTTATTATTTGGACCATTTTGGCCCTTTTTGGACATAAGACTTTTTTATTTTTTTATTTTCCCCAAAGTACATTTTTCATCATAAAGGTGTAAAAACCCATTATTTCCCCTTTATTTCACCACAGTTATCAAGTAAATATAATTTCCTATGCATTGGAATCAAAAAATGCCATTTTAATTTTTTTGACCATTTTGGCCCTTTTTGGACATAAGACTATAGTCTTTTTTATTTTTTCATTTTTCCCAAAGTACATTTTTCATCATAAATCTGTAAAAACCCATTATTTTCCCCTTCCCCTCATTTCATCACAGTTATGAAGTAAATATAATTTCCTATCCATTGGAATCAAAAAATGCCATTTCTATTTTTTTGACCGTTTTGGCCCTTTTTGGACATAAGACTATAGTCTTTTGTATTTTTTTTATTTTCCCCAAAGTAAATTTTTCATCATAAATGTGTAAAAACACATTATTTTTCCCTTATTTCATCACAGATATTAAGTAAATATAATTTCCTATCCATTGGAATCAAAAAATGCCATTTTTATGTTTTTGACCATTTTGGCCCTTTTTGGACATAAGACTATAGTCTTTTGTATTTTTTCATTTCCCCCAAAGTAAATTTTTCATCATACATGTATAAAAACCCATTATTTCCCCCTTATTTCATCACAGTTATGAAGTAAACATAATCAGATCAAAAACGTCTACGACGTAAAAAAAGCCAAGTTACTCACGCATAGCCTACATAGCGCTGTCCATAAGTTCTTAATTCCAACTTGCAAAAACTAGGCCTGCCTTTAAAAGTCTTGATATCAAAATGTGGCCAAGTTACAACTAACAATATTGCCTATCATAGCTCACACTAAATAAACTAGCTCTATTCCAAAGCAATGCTATCCAAACTTTCCTAAATTATTTAATGCAACTTGGCCCTGTGTTTCTTCATCTTTGCATGTGAAGAGATTGTGCCTCATGGAACAACATATGATTTCAATTAATGTTTTTAACAGCTGATGAATAATTACACGCCCGAAAGGATATGGTTGTACTTTGTTGGCAAGTTTACTTTAGAAAATGTACAGGTTTTAAAATGTTAACTGCTGCTATAGCATTCTTTACAATTCACAAACAGACATTTATATGAAGAAACATCATGTACAATAGAGAAAGGGGTGATGAATAAATAAATGCAGATAAAAATTATCATGATATTTGCAAACAGAATTTTGTGAACACAAGGATATCTATGCTCTGTAGGACCACACAGGTTTTGATAGAAATCCAAATAAATAAATCAATAAATACATAATAATAATAATACATTTTATTCATTCTGTGCTTTGCATAGACCCAAAGCAGTGGATGCAGACAATTGTTCAAACATGCCCTATAGTGTAGTTATTTTTCTGTTTAATTTCTAAGTGTAACACATCTGAATCAGAGTATTTCCACTATAAATTATTTTCATTTTGCAGTTTGATGTGGCACATACAGTTTCATTGACCACATTCTCTTGAGATGGTAAGATGAAGAAACACAGGGCCAAGTTGCATTAAATAATTTAGGAAAGTTTGGATAGCATTGCTTTGGAATAGAGCTAGTTTATTTAGTGTCAGCTACGATAGGCAATATTGTTAGTTGTAACTTGGCCACATTTTGATATCAAGACTTTTAAAGGCAGGCCTAGTTTTTGCAAGTTGGAATTAAGAACTTATGGACAGCGCTATGTAGGCTATGCGTGAGTAACTTGGCTTTTTTTACGTCGTAGACGTTTTTTATCTGATATCACTTTTTTTTTTATAACTAACTAATGATGAATAATGCATGAAGATAAACACGGAGAGAGACATGCATTCCAAAGAAATGTATGCAGACATTCGCTTAACCATAA
Source organism: Synaphobranchus kaupii (assembly GCA_029718625.1). Lineage (NCBI taxonomy): Eukaryota > Metazoa > Chordata > Actinopteri > Anguilliformes > Synaphobranchidae > Synaphobranchus > Synaphobranchus kaupii. The sequence goes on from CM056392.1 coordinate 6,387,647, forward strand.
CGCCCTCTATTGACAAGAATGAGAACAGTTATCCTATTACAGACAGCACACAATTACATTAAAAGAGTTTGTAGATGAGCAGTATTTAATGTGTAATGAAATACAATGAACAGCACCACCTGAGCTATGGAGCATGAAGAAGCATGTAAATTAATGAACCAAGTCTGCATGGAGACACACATGCACAATGGGCTAAACGCAAACACATTCTAGCTGAAAGTCATACAGCCTAAATAGCTAGTACAGCCTAAATAGTTTGCATCAGTAAAATATGGAAATACAGTTTTAAAATAGGGCTATTAGTATTCTATGAAATACATTTAACGTTAGGCTATTCAACACTGGATTGCCGGATGCGTAACTCCAACCTTCCATGTGTGGGCTACGAGCTAGCGAGCGAGCTAGTGAGTTTCTGCAAAGCAGAGTTTTTTTCCGGTAGTGTAGAACGTTACCTGCGGGAAATCTTTTGGTACCGGACAGCTAGGTTTAGTTTTGTTTTCTGTAGTGCAATGAATGTAGGCTATAATGCATGTTGATTCGCTTCGTAGTAGCCTAGCTCGTTTCTGCTTCCTGACGAGGAGCAGGAAGTAACGTTGGCGAATAAGCTTAATTGGACAACGCATATTTCCCAGGAATCTTAGCCAGAAAGAAAACAGTAGATACTACTAAGAAAGTACATACCAGAGATTATTGTTCTTTTTATTATTATTATTATAATTAAAAGTGTTTGCAGTAAGCTACATTATCAGCAGAGTAGCGTAGACTAGAGCCACATTCGGAGGCTATCTATTTATTTAGTGACTAACCATGAATCAGATATGTTTGGGGAATTGGCGGTTTATAAATCCAATCGCTTAAATGCTTGAAGTTTAAAAGAGGCTATCCTCAATTTTTAACCCCTTGGCGCAGATGGCACATTTCACCTATTTAGGGGTGCTCTGTTTAAGGCTTTATAACTCCAGGTGTGAGCATCACATAAACTTGGTAAATGGCTTAAATGAAAGAAGACAGGTGTACCATTTACAATACAAACTTAGATTTGTTTATTTTCATAATTTAAGTCAAAATAAAGTGCCACAAATGCAAAGAAACTTAGGGGGAAAAATTTTTTAAATATTTTTTTTTAATTTTGCTGAGAGCTACATAAGTGAAATCGGTAATATATATACATTTCCTGGATCATAAACTCCATGTCCACAAGTTTTGCAAAATCTGAGGATGATATGCAGAACTACTAAAGGTCTATGATGCAAAATATAGCCGTGTATCCTCTTGTCCATTAGTGTCTCCAAATCTATCCAAATGGCTAAATTGTGCACTGCTGCAAATAAAAAAAATTTATGAAATATTTAACTACAAATCAACAGTTTGGGCTCATAAAACTCACTTGTGCATAATTTCCAAGTGAGAATTATATATTTTCAGCAGTAGGTGGGTAGATATCTATGGGTCCAAAACCCCTATGCAAAACATGTCATAAAATATTATATTATATTATAAATTATAACGCATACACATTTGCTCCCTCTGGTGGCTTAAGATAAAAAAACATTGATATCACAGTGTTACATACACCTAAATATGTTGCCTAATCATTCACTCTTGTACCTCAATAAAACATCACTTGTCCCTGTACTCTACAGTATGTATACTTTTGTCCTGGGATTGCATTTTTCTGTATTCTTTTAATCTTTTAAGTTTTCCTATTCATAATAACTCCAAGGAAATTTTTACCTTAATCTACCACATATCAGCGCAACAGTAAATTGGAATGAGCACTTGTCATGCCATAAGAGGCATACATCATAGCCTATACTATGTATGATAACATGAACATAAAATAGTTTTCCACCATCTGTAAAATGCTGCCAAATATTCTATCTTCAATGAACATCGGTAGCCTAGCTCCCTCTGGTGGCTTAAGATAAAAAAACATTGATATCACAGTGTTACATACACCTAAATATGTTGCCTAATCATTCACTCTTGTACCTCAATAAAACATCACTTGTCCCTGTACTCTACAGTATGTATACTTTTGTCCTGGGATTGCATTTTTCTGTATTCTTTTAATCTTTTAAGTTTTCCTATTCATAATAACTCCAAGGAAATTTTTACCTTAATCTACCACATATCAGCGCAACAGTAAATTGGAATGAGCACTTGTCATGCCATAAGAGGCATACATCATAGCCTATACTATGTATGATAACATGAACATAAAATAGTTTTCCACCATCTGTAAAATGCTGCCAAATATTCTATCTTCAATGAACATCGGTAGCCTAGTTCAAAAATACATTTAGCTAACGATTGCACTACAGTATGTGAAATGCACTCAAAATGCGAAAATAACAACAGGGCTATCAAACTTGGAAAGACAGTGCTCGAGTGGAAACACGAACGTACGTATGTAGCCAGCGAGACCAACGGTATTTTAGACGCAAAAATACTTACATATCGCAAAAGGGGAATTTCCCTGGATAATGCGTATTGTATAGCGCTTGCGTAATACTAGACAGCTAAAACGAAAACTGCCGTTACGCTGGGCTGTAGTAAATTGCTCAAAGCACCCAAAAAGACTTGGCATATACCGTTGCGACGGTTATAATGTACTCTATTGGATAAAAAAGCCGACAATTAAACCAGAGTGAACTGTAATGCATGAGACAGTCTTACAGGGCATGGGGCTTATTACGCGGCGACGTTTCAGATAGTGTAATAGCGGTATAAAGTGTTGTATATTTCTCAAACCGATTGTACCAGACAATAAATGACAACTGAATTTTGAAAGGAACATCTCGATGTGTAAAACCAATGGTAGGATTGTATATTTATTTCATATTTAGTAGCATATATTGCTAGTAGAATACATGGTAGAATGAGATAGTACTTTCACAGTTTATTTTGCATTTGAGTGAGCAGGGCTTTTCACGGCTTTTCTGGCATATGATCAGGCTATTGTTGGATTTATCTCGTTGCTATGACGTTATTCTAATTTTATATGATGAATAAATATATGTATGAACTCAAACATAGACGCTATTGTCCACTATGTCACGTATATGTAGGTATAGACTAGGTGGGGTTTGCTTGATAAATGGACTTGCTACAGGGAAATAGTGGCACTTAGAAACTACGTATTCGGCAGAAATCGTCACGAACCGTCTACCAATAAATTTAAAACACAGAGTTTGTGATTTCCAATCATAGTTCGGCTGCAGTAGCAACGAATGTCTGAGTTGAGCAAAAAGCTTCCGCCGGCGCCACCTTCTGCGCAAATTAATGTAGGCTATTATCGTAAATTCTTAATTTTCCTAGTAGTTAATTTTATGCTGACCTTATGTTATGTGTGAAAAGGATAAAGTGAACAGAGCTGAAGTGAAGAAATTAATAAATAAATGTTGGCTGAGGCAAGGGGTTTCCACAGTCAGTCAGTTATGACCGCAAGAGCAGAGCGTAACACCCTCCCCAAACCAGACAAAAGCGAGCGTCCGGTTTGGGGAGGGTGTGATATAATACAAGCGAAACATTGAACAGTTAATATTGTAAACCTCTTTTGCCTTTGCAATAAAAATATGTTAATGTGTCAATGTGAAAATAATAACAGTCTAAGAAATGAAAAGTACTTAACAGTTGCACATTGTTTTTGTGGAAAATACACATGTGCCCTGCTGGGCTCAAACCCACTATCCACTGTGTGAGAGACTGTAGTCTTAACCACTAAGCCACAGCATCTTCTTGGAAAGCATGAAGCCATTAGCTATATTAACATTAAAAAACATTCGTATGAAGCGTTTTTATTGGACGATAAGCTTGCTGAGCAGGTATACAGACCATACCCTCAAATAATAATTCTCCCCATTGGATAACATCGCGACGGAGGCAGGCAGTTTGGCAGGAAAATGGGAAGAAGAAGAAGAAGCGGAAGAAAAACGGCAAAATAACCCAAGTTTGGGGCTTTATTGTGTGGATGTGTGAAGTTGTATCTGAATGCTGTATGGTTACATGAGGTCAGAACATACAGAAGTTAATGTTTTTAAGGTCTGAGAGTCTATGGTCATTGTGGTTACTTCTGTAGGAAACCCTGAAAAGTGCCAAACTCTCAGTGCTGTATAGGTATGGGGCATGCCCCGCCAAGCCGTAACTTGGCGGATGGCATACCTGCCATCCCAATTTTGTGATCATATTTTAGCAAAAATCACTTTTCCCATTGTTATCCCTTGCCTTCACATAGGTTTTCATATTTATGTTACAGCATGACAAGCAGATGTAGCATAGCCATGCAGTTTCAGCTGTTGTGCTTATTGTGTGCAATAATATGAGTTTAAGGTTTGAAATCAGGTTGACCAATCAGTGTGAACTCCTGGATTCAGGAGTCATTAATAGAGGCTCCTTATGTTATGGCTTTGTTTCCATAAGGTTTTGTTCAGACTTTAGTGTTTGCGTGGTAAAAGGCAGTGGTAAAAGGCAGTGGTAAACAAGTAGATAAAAAAGTAGAAGGCCCAGTTGATGTGTCTTTTGATGCCATGCAATTAGGACCGTGCCCTCTCCAATATGGAGGCATCGTCAAAAGTAGCCTGACTACCATATTTCACATATTGTGCATTATTTGTTTTAGATGTCCGAATTTGTTATGCCACGTTAGTAGATGCAATACAGGATGAAGGTGGCAAAAGTCTTGTCTTGTGTTGCACCAGCTTTGTAAAATTATAATCTTAAGACTCACACTGCACACACACACACACAATCATTCCCTATCACTCACTGTTCAAAGCAAAACATTAAATGAAGAGAAACATTGCATTTGGCTTCAAATTTCATGGTTTTCTAAGGCCAAGAAAATAACAAGCGTGGCAATCTGCATTATCTTAAAACCAGCTTGATAATTCCAGTCCAACCTGATGATTTTAATATCCTGTTTTTTTTACCCCGCTCATTCTCTCTGGTTAATTTAATTACAAAGGCACCTGTGGAAAATGTAAATATTGTCCAAACCGTTGCAGACATTTACAAACAATAACATATGTACACCAATTTTAATTCCTTATTTGAGACCAAAGTTAAACAAGAACAAATGACCCCAATTATTTTGATATAAGGGATGTTTTAAACCTTGTAATTACCCAATGTCAATGTCCAGCAACATTGGTGTTCTGCCATGTAGGAACACACACCTACACACATAAACAAACACACAGACACACACAGAAAATGTAAAACCCAAAGAAATATATATGTCAACACATACGCACACAGAAAAATATACATACATATACATAAATATATATATATGTATATACATACATATACATAGTCTATATGTGTACTATAGGTACTATATACCCTTTCTCGCTCTATCGCGCACGCACACACACCACACACACACACACACACACACACACACACACACACACACACATACACACACACACGCACGCACACGCACACACAGACACACACACACTAAAAACAAAATAACCAATCCCATTTTATCATGCATGGTTGGAATCTGCAGCAACTGATCCACCATGGTCATTTGTATGCTAATACAAGGATTTTTTGCATACAGGAGAATATTAGTCTGAAAAGCAAATAGCAATACTGTGTTGTGACCCTAATAAAAGAAAAGATCAGTTTATTTGAATAAAGCTCATTTCCACCATTACGGATATTTAGATTTACTGAGCATTAGTGACCACCTATACTGATAACCCTCAATGAAAAAATAAAACTGGTTCTAAGCGGTGTGATTTTTACAACATTGAAAATACTATTACAGTGCGAGGCTGTGATGCATGTTGCCATAAGCATATGCGAAAAAACTGTGTCAATCGAAAGTATTGTTAAATTTCTGAAGATTTTTGCACATAAATCTGTACATTACCAGTTGCTTCTGTTACCAGTTGCTTGCCCAGGAATAGATGAAGTTAAATTTCCAATAACTACAGTAAATATGAAAATCTGTGCCTAACACAGTGTCTTCTAGTATTCAGACCCTTGCTGAGTTTTCACATTTTTGTTGCCTCAGAGCCTGAAATCATGATATTTTGAATAGAATATTTCTGCCCCCCCCCCACCATACACACACACACACACACACACACACACACACACACACACACACACACACACACACACACACACACACACACACACACACACAGTTAGCTGTGTGATATTGCAATATTAGTTGTTTTTTTGTTGTTTATTATAAAACACAACACTGATTAATTAAACGTAACATAAGCATACAACCTGACTAGCAAATAGACAATTATGTCCCAATGACAAGTATCAAGGCCAAGTATCACTTGCTTCTGTTGGGAATCCCAAACTGAACCTAATGTCCACTCTGACAAAATGATACACCTTACTGCTTACTGTTGGCTAATGCTGCAATTGTATTGTTAGAATCCAGGCAGATCTGCCTGGTGTTATCAAAGCCTGGAAACCCATTTATAGCACGGTTAACATTCTGTCTCCAAGCGGACACTTATACCTTGGATGTGCAAGGCCTGTCAGAAAAGCATGCAGCCGGCCTGAGGTGTTGACCACAAACCATACATAGAACTGCAGCAGCCATGGAAACCATAATATCCTGTTAGTTACCAAGCCTGACTGTGGGGGTGGGGGGTGGGGGTGGGGGGGGGGGGGGGGGGGGGACAATGTGTGAGGGCACAAGGAGAAAAGGCATTGATTTAAGTGTACAACTAATGAGGACTGGGTGCACACAACAGAGACCCAGAGGAACTGAGAGGCGCTTTTCGACATTATGCGGTGTTGTTTAGCACATCGGTCGAATTATTCAACACTCACGCGAATGCTCCTAAGGTCCTCTTAGGCCCCTGGAAAAGGTATCTCTGAATGATCCTTCTAGGCTTTTTTTTTTGTGTGCTGATGTGTGCATGACTGAAAAAAAATTGCAGAGGTCAAATGAAATATATTTAAAAAATTGTCAAATATTATATTTCCACTGTTCCTCATATCAGCCTTTTTTTTTTACGTCAATTTCCGTGATCGCCAGTCAAGGTGATTTATATTGGGCATTCTGAGCTACCCACATTTGGTACACAATTGCACAGTGGATATGTGTTGCAGACCATTGTCTCCAATTGAAAATATGTGGCCAAAACTAATTTTAACCCAGTGTGCAATCCTGGTGCTGGGGATTTCTTTTTATTTTGCTTTTTTGTTCTAGCGGAGGTCGGATGAGTGTGCTCTTAAAAAACCAATACAGGTGCTGTGGGAAAATTTGGTGTGGAGTAATAAATTTATGTTCTCTCTTCCATCTGTTTCACATTTATTTCTCACAGTGTATATTAGACATCTTTGAGCGGGAAAATAGAAGCTAAAACTCTGTGTGAAGTAGAAATCTGTGCATGGAGGGATGCTCTTTTGACTCACGGCTTGGTTCAAGCCCAACAACAATAAGCATTGTGACCTTTGGCTACACACGATAATGAGGAACGCTTGCTGTTCTCACTACAACAGTGCCATATGCTATAATAACTAATAACTAACTAATAACTAATTATCCCTGCTTTACAAACAAGCCTCAGTTATGGATAACAGTAATTATTAGATGAGTTTTAATCTAACTCCTGTTTGTGAATGAATACGAAACACAACTACGTGTGCTATGCATAGAACTACATTGAGCACCATAATTCATTGGACAGTGACACATTATTTTGTTATTTTGGTTCTGTACTCTAGCACTTTGAGTTTCAAAGGATACAATGATAATATTGGACAGTTTAACATAATGTAGAATAAAGTAATAATTTTTAATATTTGGTTGCATATCCTTTGCATGCCATGACTTTCTGATGTCTGTGACCCAACAATATCAAAAGACTCTTGGGGCCCTATCTTGGTGATCTTGGCGCTTGGTCTAAGCGCATTGCGCTAAGTCCATTTAGGGCATGTCCAAGTCCACTTTTGCTATTTTAACGGCGTGTTTTTTGGGCGCTAAGCACGGCGCAAGGTGCAATTGGGCTGAACCTAGTCTCTTCATTAATTATAGGTGTGTCTTGGGTGTGACATGCAATAAACCAATCAAAATGTCATATCCCATTCCCTTTAAAAGCCTGCTTTTCCACCTTGGCGGATTGCTTATGATGGCGAAACAGACATGCTCGTGCGTGTTTAGTGCGATCAAGGAATAGGCTATATGGATCAATAGTAGCCTATGATCAATATTATTCGGGCTAACCATTATGAGTTCCGGGTAATTCCTGACAGTGCTGTTTACAAAATATATGCGGTTAAATTTCGTTAAAAGCACCTGCAACAGCTTAGAATAAGCGACCAATTGCTTCCGTCTCAGCTTAGAAAACGCCAAATTAGCCTGCTTGTTTCACGAATTTCGTTTGATTCTGCTATGAACTCATGTTCAAGCTTCATCAGAAGTTCATTAGGCTACCTACATTCTAATTTTGATTAATAACATAAATAACGTTATTTTGCCTTAAAGGTTGTATCAGCGATTTTGGGTGGAAACATAAATGATTTTTTTTCCCCTCACGATCCGCTAGCTGCCCGCCCCATAAGCAGGCCGTCAAAAAACCGCGTCTCTGTAGGCAGCCTATGCTCCGAGATCGTACACAAAAACAAATGGTACTACCAACCACTCAAAACCAAAATAAACAGTATTCCAACCAATCACAATGATCTGCACAAACGCTAATACTCTTATCTCGCTGAAATCTTGACGGATTTACAAACGGTTTGGTTTCTTACAAACATTATTAACGTGGTTATAATTCTGGATGCTTGAACACTATTTTTAAAAACATAACATAATTATTCATAAGTATGTTTGTTTGGGATTTCGCTTCAGAAGTGACGTCACGTTTGTGCAGATCATTGTGATTGGTTGGAATACTGTTTATTTTGGTTTTGAGTAGTTGGTAGTACCATTGTTTTTGTGTACGATCTCGGAGCATAGGCTGCCTACAGAGACGCGGTTTTTTGACGGCCTGCTTATGGGGCGGGCAGCTAGCGGATCGTGAGGAAAAATCAGATGAATGTGATCATTTATGTTTCCACCCAAAATCGCTGATACAACCTTTAATGATGACACTAAATACAATAAATCTGTCAGGTTGGCAACCCATAGGTTCAGCATATTTTCCCTTGTTTTATTTTTTATGTCCTGCTTATGGAAATGTGACCAACCTATTTTACTGGTAGCGTAATGCTTAAAACGACCCACTTTCCCAGGAAGACCGTGAAAAGTGCGATTTACAGCAGGGGAAACAAACCTGCGCCTGTAAAGCGCACATGCAGACAATGGCATTAAAATTAATTGTAAATTAATTTTGTAATGTGCTGCAAATTTTGTTTCTAATTAGCCGCTTAGTTCTCTTTAAAATATTTAGTTCAGTTATGGAATAACAGGTGAAATCAGCTGGGTTTTAATAAGCCGAGGGTATGGAAACCTTGTCACTGTAATTTTAAAAATATGAAGGACGAAGAATAGCTAAGGTTACAATTCAGTTAACATGATGACATTTATCTCCGTTTTTTAACCATAGGCTATCGAAAAAACCTTATGTAGGTATACACAGCGAATCCGCTGTAGCCTAGGCTATTTGAAAAACAATAAAAGCAATATTCACTGGACAAGGTTTTGAACTTTTTTCAGTCACAAACCATTCTATTTACTTACAGGCTGTATTCCTAGATAAACAGTGCTGTATTGTAATGACGTCTGAAGCGCATTTTCAGAACTCAAACGTCTGTCTATTGCAGTGCACGAGTTTTCAATTGAATGACAATTCACGCATTAGGTGTAAATGACAATTCGTGCATTAGGCTTGATATAGGTGTTATCAACTCCTTTTTAATGGATAGCCATTAAACATCGCCTGGATGTTGATGGAGTGGGCTGAGAGCAATGTAATGTGGCATCGTTTCCCTTCGCTGAGGGAAAGGTATGTGGACCTATGGAACCTTTTATTATTATGCATTTTTGATATAGCCTACACAATAATAATATTTCACATTGTGATCTAGATATTTTAGTCATGCTTGTGCGCGCCCCTGTGTGTAACAGACAAGAGGGTACGCGCGTTGTGCACATGCCTATGTAGACGCACTTATATGCGCCGTTAAAATAACATGTAAACAACTGCGACATGACTTTAGACCAGGTTTGTGGTGGTTCTAGCGCAAGCGATTTCTGCTGGCTCAAGATAGCAATACGCCAAAAAGAATCCTGGCCACTCCTCATCTTAAGACCAACACGTCCAGTTCACTTGTAATGGGCGCAAGAATACATGCTAGTTAAAGGACGTAAGCGTTAGGCGTTATAATGAACCTAGCGCCGGGTGTAAGATAGCAAAGACACTTGCATTTGGGTTAGCGCCGCTTTGCGCCGGGTGTAAGATAGGGCCCTTGATATCTTATTTTCTGTTATGCAAAGGATATGCGATCAAATATTAAAAATGATTACTTTATTCTACATTATGTTAAACTGTCCAATATTTTTTGATGCCCGGAAATGGGGGGGACTATGTACAAAAGGTTCTATAATTTCTAAACGGTTCATCTGATATGGATGAAAATACCCTCAAATTAAATCTGACAGTCTGCACTTCAACCGCATTGTCATTGTATCCTTTCAAACTCAATGTGCTAGAGTACGCTTTTTTGTTCTAGCTGAGGTTGGATAGCTAGGGCGGCAGTGTAGTATAATGGTTAAGGAACTGGGCTTGTAACCGAAAAGTTGCAGGTAGGACACTGCTGTTGTACCCTTGGGCAAGGTCCTCCAACTGCATTGCTTCAGTATATATCCAGCTGTAGAAATGGATACTATGTAAATGCTGTGTAAGTCACTCTGTATAAGAGCGTCTGCTAAATGCCTGTAATGTAATGTAATGTATGTGCTTGGCGGGGGTTAGCAAGCCACAGCTAGCAATGTGCCCAGGCTATGGAGTTCCTCTATAAAGGAAGCACATAATTTGCAGTATAAGTTATACAGACTTTTTTTTCCTGAAGCTTCTTTATGTTTGCAACTTATGGGAGTTGAAATATGGAAGTAAGCTAACATAGTAACAAGTAAGTAGCCAATAGGAACCATACCAAAGGGTGCCGTTTGCACCTTTGTATAAACATATAGATGTCAATTTACTAAGATCCCAGATAAGGGGTGTTATTTTGCGGGCGCAGGCAATGTATTTACACACGTTAACGTCAACTAAGAGCCATTATGCAAATTACTCCAGCCGCAAACAGCCATATTTAAATGAGAGATTTTGCGTGTTTGGAATGGTTATACTGTAAGAAAACGGTGAAACGACTCGCAGAAATGTTGCTGTTTTTATGGTATTATGTAACACGATTTGCTTCATGATTTTAAAAAATATGTAGCCTATGCGTAGGCTATCCACAAATTATCTTCTTGTGTATCTTCTGTAGAATGGGCCAGTGAATTAGCTCCCATTGTTACGCAATCATTCAGAACGTTCCGTTATGGATATTCCGAACACATCCGTAGGCTACGTGTCTTGCTACAATGACAGCCGTCATTTTATCAATTCCGTGTCTTTTAATACCTGCTTTCCATTTGTACTAAAATGCACCCACAAATACTTTTTGTAAACTTCCTTTCGAGCTTAGTACATCACATTACACGTGCTATAGTAATCTATTTGATGACCTCCTCCCACTATTTCACAAAATAACGTAGGGACGCCCATTTTTGCATATTCATTCAAGGCTAGTGTAAAAGTAACTGTGTCTTTGTATCTTTGAGAAACCGCTGCACAACTGATTGCTCGGTGGGCATTGTGAGTTCTCTCAGCGTTGTCTCTTAATAAAACACCCAAAGTGTAGATCTAACATTTATTTTCCCTCACAGGACTTCACATGTCTTGACAGTTGTCTAGAATATAGAAGTTCTATGGAAAGGAAATCTGATTTTTTCTTTAAAGTTTTATTTTATTATTAGTTTTAAACATTATTATTAGTGATACAAGTAGTATTAAAATAGTGCTAATCAAACCTAGATAAAATGCATATTATGTTGAAAAGGCCAAGATTAACTAAATATGTAGCACCGATCTTGATTATTTTAAACTGAATGAATTAATCCCATGTCACCAACACCAGGTTATTTGCAAATTACGAATCTAATTTTTATACCATTTCTGTATTTTCTTAGCAGGTGCTATGTATGCGTGAAATATTACATATTGTTGATTATGATTTATTTCTCATTCTCTTTCTGTCATTGTGTCATTATTTTGTGTGTCACTGCAGATTATAACAGTTGTTCTCATGTTATAATCATTCATTAGTAGAATTTATTCCCAGTAATTTCTCTTATTGACATAACTCACCATACTATATAAACATCATTACTGATAAATTATCAGACATACATTTGTATACACTATGTGCTGATGGATATTTACACCAAATCCGTTAGCTTCTCACCCATGTCTTCAAGCAGTTTAAATAAGCATGTCATTATTGCCCTATTAAAACTTTGATGAATTTGTCTACTCGATTCTCATTTATCGCACTTTATACTGAGCTACACTCTTCTTCAATATTATTACATACAACATGAAATTCAATAATAAAACGCATTATCATTTATTATACTTATCAATCATTATTGCTACTCGCAATCTGAAAGCATAACACCTTCAATAAAGTCGAAGGGAAATCTCCACATTAATCCATCCACTGCAGGGAGTTAATGCACAGCGGACATGAGACATGTAATTAATCAGATTTAGAATGGAATCCCAGAATTATGGTTTGCGGTCCACAGAAGCTGTGAGGCGATTTCCTACAATTTGTTAGTTAATGCTTATGTCTGCGCCCCCCTCTGCGTGGGTGATGAATGATAATCCCCCTAAGAGAAATGAGATGTGCTCTCATATATTACAAGCAACGGTATAATGGACAGATTCAAATCTAACATCCAATAATCCAAAACTATCTGTGGAATCTGTGAGCTCTACACATGTGATAATTTGAGTTGACATAATGGAGAATAATGTATGCTCACCTTCCCATCTGTGGCGTTTGCAGAAATATATCCACATCATAGTCAGCCTTAAACCATTTAAATAAATGCATTAATGAAGTAAAACTGACATAGATACTTCATTTACAGACCAGTGCAGTCCGTCACTGCTGCTTGTACTATCGCAGCGAAGAAAATTAAAACCAGTGTTTGTTACAGTGGTTACATTTGACTACGTAAAGGGCTGACAATTTGCAAAGCTAGCATTTTTGTTCACGGATCAAAATACTCAAGCTACGATCAAATCCAGATGACAATAATGAGGCTAGGATCCAATACAGATTGCAATGCTGTTATGAGGTTCTCAATTGTGCACACAACAAAGTATACAGCACATACAATAAAAAAGGATTATGAAAAACTGATCAATCAATAATATGCAAACCACAACATTCATATCGTGAAGCCATAATTTGCAATTTTCAATTCTACAATGGTTCAGCTCATTACTACTGACAAGTCAGGGTAATGTATGCACTAACTGCAATACAGAATTTTTTCAATTATTTTCTCTTGGAATATCACATTACAATAGGAAGGCTGTCCCACCACTACAATGTCCTTCATCAGTTTTAGAGGGCAAGCGCTTGCACACGTCTTTAATTGCATATGCAGCCAGCCACTGCGGCTATCCACGCAGTGATTAACTAGCTGACTCATGCTGAAGCACTGCACAACAAGGAGGAGTTTTGCAGAGACCCAACTGGCCAGAGGAGTCACTGGTTACTGAAGAAGCGGTTGCAAGCCTGCTAACTCATTAGCCTTCTTGGTTTAACTACGGCCCATTATTTGTCACCTTGTAAGATACATGGCCAATTTCAGCACTGGAGCCGTAAGGATTCAACCCAGTGAACGGTTTTACATATTGTAATGTATATTCTCCCTTGACTCGACCCCTAAATTCCAGCTGTTAATACAACATGACTGAGAGGCGCTTGTGAATTTTTTCTGTAGGCCTATGTGTTTTCAAATGCTATTTACAGGTTTATACATGGGAGTTAATTCAAATCTAAGGAAGCTGAAAGAGTAAATAATTATGTTGCTGTTTGTACTCACATAAATGACTGTTGAGTGTGTTGACATTTTGATCACTGTTCTCAATTCTGGCGAATACTGGTTAAGTTAATTCAGCAAAGAGATTGCACGTAATTGGTGTATGTGCTTACCTTAAAATGTAATTTTAGATGTGTGTACATATCCCTGTTTAAGTAACTGAAGGGCTTCGGGTATGCTTCATCAGATTTAATGAATGCGGCGTCCCTATCCATATGTGAATGCACACAACTGATTAATCAGCATTTGTCTGCACTGTAAAACAGTCCTCCACCTGTGGGCCTCGAAGCAGCAGAACTCCGGTATGATTATTTTTCACATGGGGTACCTGTCCAAATGTAGTTTTACACAGTAATAGAAAACAACAAACAGACAGATGACAACAAACAACAAAGACAACAAGACATTTAATTAGTATGTTGGATCCCTGTGTGAGCAACTGCAATGCTGCTTTGAGATGAACAGATACTGTGTAATTATATGCGACCACCTCATTAAGTTAAAATGTGCTTTTTCTTTGATGGTTTCCCCTGCATGGGAATGTTTCCAGCGACTAAAAATTGCCCCAGATGACTAACTTTCTTTTTTCTGCGTTTTTTCTCCCCCACAGTCCAATGTGTCTGAACTCTAACAGTGTTAATTCAACTCTAGCAGAGTACATATGAGCCTACTCTGGCCAGATTAGGCTCATATGTACTCTGTTAGAGTTGAATTAACACTGGACATTTTACTGTGCTATAGTATTCACCCCCAGCACGGTGCTTCTCACAAGATCCCTTTAATATAATCATGGTGACGAACACACAGGATTTCACTTAAAGTTACACCATTCCGATATGTGTATTTATGAGGGGCGTGTTTCATGGGCGTGAATAAAAATTATTTTCCACTCTACAGTGTCACAACAAAACACGCCCACTTCCGCTGTGCCCAGTTTTGGTCATGTTGAGTGCCAAATCAAAAGGTGACTTACGACAGACTGATCCCAGCCTCGGCCAAGGTATTGTAAACAAGACAAAATTAATAACCACATGGAGGTATAGCATAATATCATGCTAATAGTGTATCAATGTTATTAGTGATAACAAGCAGGACAGAGATGGTCTTGTGTTGTTTAGGGTTTTTTGCATTGTATGGACTATGCAAGTAATTTATTAATATTAACTTCAATATAATTCATTAATAAAGTAAATGTAATTTGTAAAACAAGAACACATCTTACATCTTTTTGGTTGTCAGGGAGATGCCTAAAAATAGGCAGCACACATTTTAAAGTGTAATTTTTGCAGTATAGTGCAAAGCTCATTCATACCCAATCCACTGAAATAATATCTCAGCCAAGACAATGCCACAGGTATCAATTATATATATATATATATATATATATATATATATGATGATTTGTGTGCTTCCTGTTATTGTCACTGGACATCTGAATTGGAAATATTTTAGAAGAGCATATTTTTTATTTTTATATTTATTGTCCCACTGCAGTCTCTAATCCTAGGAAATATATGGAGATGTCATATATCAAAACATAAGATATAAATGAGAACAAATCTTTGGCAGATTGCTTTTGTCACTGAAATTCACAGTGTATGTTTGTATGTTGCCGTGACGGGTAAATGAATGGCCCTAATAAAAGTTATTTCACACTTGAAGTAACAGCATTGCAAATAACATCTCCTCAACAAATGGTCTTATTTAAATAGGCTGTTCTACACATAGTCGACTGTGTGCAGTACAGGGCCAGCTTTGAATGCAAATGAAATTTTACAAAGTGATTCCAAGTACTACTTCTACAGATTCTAGAATTTCTCATCTGTTTTAGAGGTGGCAGTGAAGGTCAACTAATTCAAATGGTTGCAAGAAGACAAGGCAGTGCCGTAGAATTTATGGAAACAAATGCTACGAAATAAAAGCGTCAAGATGAAAGACTCCAGTTTGTATCTGTGTGGGGGTAGGAGTGGAGGGGGCGGGGTTTGCCTGTGATATGAATACAAACTCTAGAGTACATGAATAAAGCATTACAAATATTCCCAGCATTACATTTAGAGTTCAAGCAATCAGACACATTGGGCTTTGGGTATCAAATACCGATGGCCGGCCAGCCGACCGCCTCGTGCCTGGCCCCTTCAGAGCAAAGACTAAAGCCGAACCCATTTCCATCCGTTTGAACCTTTTCCTCCTCGATCATCAGAGCAGTAACAAGCTTTTTAGATAGTCGGCGTAAAGCCTCCGTGTCCGACAGTAAAAGGAGCTGTCAGGAACTTGGCGCGAGTCCCCACAGAAATAATGCCTTTTTGCTGAATCCATGACAGGAGTCTGACACAGGCCCAGTGTCGGTAGCCAGGTAACGATCTGCTCCAGATGATGGAATCAACCAGGGGGATAAAAAGCAGTTACGGGCTCATAGTGGTGACAGCGTGATTGAAACGGAACCGGAGACGGAGGTAAGTCTCATACGGCCATTCAGCGCGGTAGGCGGAGGCATAACGGACCATAAAGACAGAACGAATAAATTACAGGCAACTGTGGAGGCTACCTTTTCTCCAAATCAGCGAGCCTGAGTATTGGGGAGAGAAACAGTGTGATAAACTGGATAACACATAAACCGAAGGGGGATAACAGACTGAAAGATTTGCATGATAATTACAGGTCTATGAATATCATTTATAAGGCTTCGGGACTTCAAATATCTTGCTGCTGTATGAAGCATATTGCAGTCATTAATACACCTTTATTATCTTCATTAATGGTTGGATGTTGTTTGCGACAGAGAAAGATGGATATAATAGACTGAGTGGCCTCCTGTTGTCACGATGTGTTATTAAGTTCTTATGGTCTCAATTAAGTACAGTGCCGTGAAAAAGTTTTTGCCCCCTTCCTCTATTGTTCCTCTATAGGGAACCTGAGTGAACAAATGACACGTTTGTTTTTTTACTTATTTCATTTATTTAATGAATAAAAAATCCCAACACCCATTTCCGTTGTGTGAAAAAGTAATTCCCCCCTTACACTTAACTGCAGCCAATGTAGAATAAAGTAATCATTTTTAATATTTGGTCGCATATCCTTTGCATGCCATGACTTCCTGATGTCTGTGACCCAACAACATCAAAAGACTCTTGATATCTTATTTTGTGGTATTCCTACAAGCGATACTATAACCTCTCTGCATTTGAATGGATCTCTATGGGAATTGGGGGGTGGGACTAGATTTAGCTGTAAATTATACTGGAACAGTATGGAACACATGGTTGGCTAAATGGCTGTAAGTCATCAAGGGTCTGATGTATCAAACAAGCCTTAAACCATCACTCTGCTGCCAGAAATACAGTAAATATGGATGGATAACTTGAAGCATTTCTTCTCCTGACTTATTAGTTCAATAGGAAAATTTGTCAGGAGAAACAACCCTTAAAGTGATCCATCCATATCTACTGCATATCTGACAGTAGAGTGATGGTTTAGGCTCGTTTGATACCTCATACACTTGATGACTTACAGCCATTTTTCCAACCATGTATTCCATACTGTTCCAGCATAATGTATAGCTAAATCTAGTCCCACCCCCCAATTCCCATAGAGATCCATTCAAATGCAGAGAGGTTATAGTATCGCTTGTAGGAATACCAGAAAATAAGATATCAAGAGTCTTTTGATATTGTTGGGTCACAGACATCAGGAAGTCATGGCATACAAAGGATATGTGACCAAATATTAAAAATGATTACTTTATTCTACATTGGCTGCAGTTAAGTGTAAGGGGGCAATTACGTTTTCAAACAACGGAAATGGGTGTTGGGATTTTTTATTCATTAAATAAATGAAATAAGTAAAAAACAAATGTGTCATTTGTTCAGTCAGGTTGCCTAAAATCAATATTATATTTTGTCTAAAGATCTGAAAACATCCAGTGCGAGAAATATGCAACAATAGAGGAAATCAGGAAGGGGCAGAAAAATTTTCACGCCACTGTATATACTAGCTAGCTAGTTAAGCTACTTTTACTATTCTTGAATGATGGTTATAATAGTGCAATAATGATACAAATACATAAACTGCATTAAGTCGTGTTGATGTCCACTGCATAGACAGCTCAATGGAGACTTAGGGCCTGATTTACTAAGACCTTTAGCGTGTGCAAAACCTTTTAGCACATGCAAAACTAACAACACAGGCAATGATTGGTGCAAAAAAAATGGCATGACCAATCATTGGTCATGTTATTGGTTTTGCGTGTGCTAAAAGGTTTTGTACACACTAAAGGTCTTAGTAAATCAGGCCCATAGTATTTGGCTGCAGAACAGAACAGATACAATGTTCTAAATTTGTTTCCTGTTGTATTCATTCTGAAATGGCAACACATGACCACAAGTATCTGCAAGATTTTCGTGTTGAGAAAAAAAAACTACTTTCACGATGGAGTGGCCACGTTATTCCCTTTACATGGATCCACTGCACAACTGGGAAGCTCTGGGCGTGGGCATGTATCCGCATGTAATAAAACCATGGACATTTTGTGATCTGCGTGGAGCCCAGGAAAATGAACAGTCTGGTCACATCATTGTCAGACAGGTCGTGATCTCCGAATGCAAAAAACGGAGAACACACAAAATATAATTATTCCTGAGAAAAACAGTGGGCAATGTATCATTCATATACACAGTACTGTAACATTATGCTAATTTTTGCACCAAATAAATACTGCCATATTGATATATACAATGACAATTTTTTTCTTTTGGAGTCACAAGCATTTGCTGGATACTTAATGCCTTTAAGATTCTAAGAGCACAGATTGCACAGATAAATCGAATCAGAGGTCATTTTGGTCTAATATGCTCTGAAAGGCAATTCCCGGAGAAAAATAGTCCGTCAGTCAGGCATGGATTTTGCAAAGCATCACGAGATCCCCTGGACCTTCTCTTCTTTTAAAAAATATCATTGTGAATATTATATCACAAATATAGGTGAACAAGGGCAATGCACTACAGAAGAAATTTATTCTTAATAACACTGAGTATTAAAGGGGTTATCTTATGATGGACTGTTTTCAATTTAACGTCTACGTTTTGGCTTATCTGGAACCATCTATGAATCCATCAGGATTTCAAACAGTCTGCACTTATATTTGACAAAGTACTATTATTAGAAACAGTCTATGGATATGAGATAAATCCAAGACTTTCTGTGTGAAGTCTGTATGTTCTCCCCGTGTCCGCATGGGTTTTCTCCAGGTACTCCAGTTACCTCCCATAGTCCAATGACATACATGCAGGTAAGGCTAACTGGAGACTCTAAATTGACTTTAGAAATGAGTGTGTGAGTGAATGGTGTGCGTGCACTGTGATGGATTGGCGACCTGCATCTCGCCTAATGCATGCTGGGATAGGCCCCAGCCCCCACGCGACGCTGACCAGGAATAAACGGGTTAGATAACGGGTGGATAATATTCTGCTTGTCACAACACCAATAAGATGCCAAAATTTAGTCCAGTGAAACTATAATTGATTTGCTTAATCAGCAACCGTAGTTAAATGTTATACTCTGATGGTCCTTCTAGATTTGACAGTCATGATTCAGTACACAAACTAGGTCATTTGCAGCCAAAACACCTCAGCCCTGGCCGTGCCATTGTAATTTACATGCAAAGCTTCATTGCTTGTTGTTTCTGGCATGCTAATGTGGAGTGAAAAATGAGACCATGGTAAGCTAACAATTGTTATGGTCAATGGCCTGGATTCAGTCAACATTGGTCACTAGATATGAATGCATTTTTACAATATTTGACAAAAGAATTAAACATTACATTTACATTACAGGCATTTAGCAGACGCTCTTATCCAGAGCGACTTACACAACTTCTTATTACATTTATCCATTCATACAGCTGGATATATACTGAAGCAAGTCAGGTTAAGTACCTTGCACAAGGGTACAACGGCAGTGTCCTACCTGGGAATCGAACCTGCAACCTTTCGGTTACAAGTCCAGTTCCTTAACCATAGATAAACAACTTATCCTAATTGTGAATATGGACTATAATGATGGACTCTAAGGTTGAAAAGATGGTATGTTATGACACAGTACAGCTAATACTTGTAGCATTCTTACTGGTCTGTAAACCCAAAATGAATTTGGATGACAGGTATGGCATTTGTCAATTTATAGATTGGTAATGCACATATCATACCCATATACAATAATTGAGAGATAACAAATCTAACAGTTTTAGACCATATTGTTATAATCTCAACAAATTATGTTTGTAGAAGTCTTACCAGACCTCCATGGAAGATTCCTGGAAGACGCTAAAATCACAATTGTTCAGGTGTCTATAAATGTCATTAGGAGGAACCACCACGGCAATTTTCCATGCAGCCGAACAGGGCCAAAGATAAGTGCAACCTGAAAGCTAAGTGCCAATGACATTTAACTTTCTGTTTAAAGTCACTAGAATTTACTAACCCCATTTAGAATCCTTAGTTTTTGTGAACTAAATGGCTCATTTATCAAAGAGAAGACTTTGTAAATTAATGCAGAGGGAAAGTAAAAGCATCAAACTAGTGTCATAGCATTTGTGAACGTTTAACCGCTCAATATTTTTCACCAATTACAATTATTTGGCAGCCGAACATCAGTCATACGTACAAAGAATTGAGGGGTTATATATCGATGCACAGCAGAGGTTTGGTACGTATATTTATACGCACTTGCACAGTTCCTGGGTATACAAACTGCCAGATAATACGTTAATGTGCTAATGAGAGTATAATGATTTGCATTTCTCCTTAAACAATTCAATAATATAAACGCAGTGGCTATGCTTCAATGAACAGGGACGGGACACTGGCAAAGTCAGGCATATTTTTATACATTATCGAGCAATCCATTTTCATTTTTGTTCTTTATAGTAAATGTGATATTTTGACAATCATAACTGAGCTTAGAGCAGGGGTGGGCAACTCCAGTCCTGGGGGGCCGGTGTGTATGCAGGTTTTTGCTGCCACCAGTTACCCTGGCTCAATAAGCTAATTGGTGACTTGCACCAACATCGATTTACTCGTAAATTACACCATGATAAAATGCAACAATATATGCATACAGGCACAGAAACATTTTCATATCGCGGAATGCAGCTAAAATATCATATTATGCAAATGATTGGGCTAATTAAATAATTGATAACTAGTGGAAGCAAAAACCTGCATGCACACCAGGCCCCCAGGACAGGCGTTGCCCACCCCTGGCTTAGAGTATTAAATGGTAGCAGTTAATAAGTTGTACACGGTACAAAATGCTACACGTTCCTCTGTAATCACTTCAAAAAACATCTAGTTTTTTCCACTGGTGTTCCTTGCCAATTTGCATCAAAGTGGGTGTTTGTTTGTGCTGTAAAGTACATAGGCAATGTATCATTTCTGACAGTAACTAACTATAAGGAGGTGCATTCTGATAATGCGCAGACACCATTTAATCTTCACCTGTTTATTTCAAGTCAAAATTTAATTAATTCTGCTTTAACTAAAGTGCCAGGAATCACCAGCCCGGCAGGATTTATCCCCTATCAACAATCCCTCTATGCTTCAACAACAAAATGAGTAGATTGATGGGCAGATTGTGCCATCGTAGGCCTGCATTTTGGTTTGCTATTGCTTCCCACTTATTATGTTGCAGGCACTGGCCCTTTTTCACCTGCAATTATTGGAAATATAGCTTTTCCCCACATATTAAATAAGAAGTGAAAATACCTACATATGTAGGCCTAGGTTATATGGGGTATGCAGAGACAACACTCGCTGTGTTCATATCTGGGGGGATTGCTGTTATTTGATAAATTCCTCCATCAATGTGACAGGGGGAATTCATTAAAACATGCGTTCTCCTGTGCTCAAGAAGAAAATTATGCGTATACAATGCAGTGTCTATGCATTTACTAATACGTTATTCAGGTGGAGATACACCGCCATTAGGTAACTTAATAAATGGTTCCTTTCCTACTTCACACTAATTTCCTTCAGTGTAATAGATTAACTGCGTACACAGGATTGCTGTATAGAGGGGTTTTCTTTTCTGCACCGTGAGTGATTGCTGAACCATCGGCAGCGATTTTCTTCCGCGATCCTTATAGCGTTTGAAGTATAGATATCCGCACGCCACCAGACGAGACCACAATGCTGACACAGAGGAAAAAGTCAGACGAGCTTATTTAACAAATCAAACATTCGTTCATTCTTCTGAAACAACACACTTGCCCTCAACAACCTGGAACCTCCTGATATAAAGTCAATCCACTTTAATTTCGGTATTTGCTAAACAGCGGCAGGCCAGAGTTGGCTCCGTGCCAGGGGTGCATGGTGGGCTATGCTCAACCAGCGTTTCTGCCGAGTCATGGTTCTTTTCCCGCTGCCATCAGGAGAGATACAGCGCTGATCAGGAGGGGAGCAGACAGAGCACGGATGTTCCTGAGCGAGATGTAGACAGACGTATTAGAGCGATCCATCACCCGGGGCACCTGCCCCATTCATTCCAATTCATTATTTTATATGTCGCTATTTGTCATTCCCCTCATTCTGAAAACCCCTCAAGCAAAAAAACTTTCATATGGAATTCCGCCATATGCCATGTAATTACACAAGTTTGGAACAGAGTGCAGAGAACATTTTATTTCGCTTCCACAAAGTGTAAGGCCACACTCAGTTATTTTGGATTTTTTTTTTTTTTTTTTTTTGACAGAATAGAGACTTTTAGATTTTGTAGGCGTTGAATAATGTCATCCTTTCAGCCGTCCTGGATTTGTGTCATTAAATGGTTGATTTAAAGTTAAATTTAGCAGATATGTTCATGGATCAATGCATTCCTTTTAAGAGTGGTGTAAACCTTTCCTCCTCCACAGCCACAATATGTGATTTTTTTCCACAATCTTCTGCTCAGCCTTTCAGTTGAAAATACAGAGACTTCAGAACATCGGTGCACATGAGGAAAAAAGCCAAGCCAAAAAAGAAAAAAAACTGTCACACTTAAGTTGCCCCTATACCTGTGTAGTTAAATTGTAACTAATTTGGTAACAAGAGGTTATTATTTAGTAACTCCAACATGTAACATGGTAACATGGAACAACAGTGAGTGGTATTCTTATTTACACATGTGAATATTTTGAAATATTTTATTTACACTCATAGGCCACATCTTCATGATGCACAACAAATAACCCTTGCCTCTTCATTTCACAATGTGTCTTTATGATGTGGAATGATTTCATTTCAGCAGGAGAGATGTAACGGGGCTGGCGTTGTTTCACATGTGTAATCAAGAATACCACTGACTGCTGTTCCATGTTACCTACATTGGGAGTTACTCAGTAATAACCCCTTACCAAATTAGTTACAATTTAACAAAACAGACGGAAAAGGGTAAAATTAAGCCTCTTCGCAAAGGGGTTAAACTATTAATCATGCAATTAGTACATGGACAGGGCTTCTTATGTAGGCCAAGAAAATATAATTTCCTGTGTTCAGATTGGGCTGAAAAAATCAGATCTTTTCATAACTGTGGACAGTAGCTTGGATAGACACTGTGCTGAATGTTACAGGCCCGAGGTTATCAGGAGACCAAGTAATAAAGTCTCCTGGTTTACACACTGAAATTAAATGATTGCAAAGAATGGATGTCTCCTCCCCATCCCCCCCCCCCCCCCCACCACCACCCCCCGCGGCTATTCCCTTTCCAATATAAGCTTGTGTTTCAGCTCAAATTAAATAGATGACAGCATTGTTTGAACCGGACTGCTGACTGGAATAAATATCTTTTCATTAGTGTTGCATTATGAATTTAGTCTAACACAGTCATGAAGAAATGTAAATGTTTTCCAATTACAACAGCCTGAGGGCGTGTGCCAATACAAAACATGGATACTGAGTACTACTGAACCCAATTATGCTGATTTAAACATGCTTTTGACATATTATCGCTTTCACTGGGATAATGCTAATGGTGATGCACCTGTGTGAACAGACAAAAATAAGAAAGATCATATGCAGGCTTACCAAGAATCATGGTCCAGGTTCCTTAAGCTATACATTTTTTAAAATTAAAAAAAATTTAAAATACTATTTTTAAGAAGCAAAGGGACTTTTAATTTTTACATGAAAATCGTATTGAGTGTTTCAGTTAACATGCACCTTGGCATGTGTATGCAATAAGTAAGAAGCGTACTCAAAAAACATATCATATCAGAAATGCTTTGAGCTTCATGTATGGTTCTAATGTGGAAGGAAAACAAAAAAAGTCCATATACAGCTAGGATACCAGGTATTGTATGAAATAAAATAAATGTTACAATGTTATTCTTGTATGAGATTGATGTTATAGAGGTAAATAATCAAGCCTATATGAAATCTGTGCTTCTGAAGCACAATCTGAGAAAAGCAAACAGTCATATATCTGTGTTTTACCCCACCAAGGGATAATACACAATCAGCATTGTAGCCAGGAATTCAATTCTGGGGTGGGTGCTGTTCAGAATTTCCAAATTCCAGTAATCCTCTTCTGTGCTCATACTTCCAGGGGGTTTTCATCCATGTAGGCTAAGTGTCAGTACATCGTAATCATAATTTAACAATAGGCACATTTAATACCCTACTGAATGTTATACTTTAAAGCCAGTTTACCCTCCTGAATGTATGAATCACTTAAGTAATCTCTTTTTTATTCACACATCTTTTATTATGCATTATTATGTAATACATAAACAATTCTTAATCATTATTGGTATGATTGCACGTGTCAATCAATCCTGACTGATGAGATAAACCATACTTCTCTTTTGAAATTAATTACATATTGTCTGGTTGGCTAAACAATTTCCATGGACAGCTGTCATACAGATGTCATAATTGTGATTTGTGTGAGACAAAGGACAATCATTTGTTAACTTTAATTGGAATTCCACCAAAAATAATCACAGCCTGAAAAAGGCCAGATTGGTTGAAACCGTGTTGCTGCAAACCGTTCTTAGTGCTCTTGGCCATTGTGGTTTGTTCACTGCCTGCCTGTACAGAGCTCTTATTAAGATTTTTTTTGTCATGCCTAGAGCTGCTGATCTGTAATAAACAGATGGCATACTTGTTTATCTGACACAGGTCCCTCATATGTTTGTGCCACTTGCAGAGCAACCCACGATTCCACCATTTTCACTGTACACAGACAATCTCAGGCACAATACAACACCGTGTGTTATAAACTTATTTTACAATCAGCCCCAACGTGGGTGTTTCATGATACCACTCTTATTTCAGTATTTTAAAAATATTATATTTAAATCATTTAGATTGATATTAAAATGTATATTACATTGTGTACATTATGCATTACTATTTTATTTCACAACGAACAGCAGACACTGAGGGTGAGAAATGTAACAAAGACAAAGAGAAGAAATGTGCCAAAAAAGTCTATTTAATTTCCATCAAAAACATGAACTAGCATGTAACATGCTAAAGTAGAATTTTCTGGTCTTTTTAAGAATGATAACGGATGGAATTTGCCAGGACATTTTCCTCTGTCACAGGTCAGTATAAAATACACAGACTATAGTACACATTCTTTGCGCACCTATGACCAGTTGCCCCCCCCCCCCCCCCCCAAAAGACGGCTGTATTTATACATTCCCCTGCCTATGACTCAGTTCTTTGGGAAATGAAAAAGAGTGAAACTTGCTTATTTTTATTTCCCTGGTCCATATGATAATTTTAAAAAAGCTTTCTGAAGGGGCATGATGTGACACATGGCATGTTTTATTTGAAGTGACGGCCTGTTTACAATTAGACCAGCCTTATTGTGCATCAGCACTGTGCTGAATGCCGTTCTTTCCAATGTGCTACGCCATTTTAACAGCAAAAAGCATTCCTAAAATTCATCCCTTTCCCCATTACACAAATCAAAATAAATTTTTTGTTTCATTTTGTTTTATTGTTTTTGTTCTCCATTTAACACAAAATAATGTTTTGACCACTTCTGGGTTATCACATTCTATTTTCTTTAATTAAACTATGTCCCAGAAATAAATGTTGTTTATTTACCATAAACACAGTGTTCATGGTGAAAGAAAACATTATTTTATGAGTTTGATTTTAATCGTTGATAAGCCAAGATGTATTCGATAGATTATGGAAATGTTTATCTCAACCTGTAATCACTTGGATTAATAAAGAGCAAATTAGGTGATCTGGCTATACTGCTTACATGGCCATTTTATACATACAAGTTGTAAAATAAAAAAAACTTGATCCATTACCTATAAAATAATGTTGCCCACCTAGTTTCCTTTTCTAAATATCTGATATACCTATACTGTCCAACAGTAATATGACTTCACAAGGTAGTATCTGAGTGATCAATACTAAGCAGTTGGCAGATTACCGTTACCCTTGTATTAACCTGCTGGTAACATCGACAATAGAAAACGTGTTCAATGTGAATTGAACTCTGCATGTACAGTGCATTCAGAAGTTCCAATAACGATGGGGCATTGTGGGAAAATCACCATAATTTCCCCATAATACACTGCTGAACTTTACGTTAGAAGAGGGGAATATGCCATATGCAGTAGTAGCTATGCCTACCATAATCAGAATAGGCTGTACACAAAACTGATGTTGATGAAATTATGAAGTGTATTTACACATTCCCCCACAGGCAAAGCAGCAACATCTTCTGCCTTCATCTGCAGAGAGGCATGTTGTTTTGCTCTCCTTCCATCTACAGTATTTTATGAATCACTGTGATGGTATGGAAATGTTAAAGTGGGCACAGTTCTGGTAATTCAGCTGGTCGCAGTAACGCTGAAAAACCTCCAGTAACCAACTTATGCGTCAGAAAAGCTCTAACAAGATAGTCCCGCCTCATCACTTAATGTGACTTTTTATTAAACATTTATTCCAGTTACATGTTTTTATCATTATTAGCCTTTCAGTTTCAGATGCTTTTTAGCGTGATTATTGGTCCTGCAATATATATTTACATATTTATGCCTTTCAAGTTGCTCTAGATAACAGCATCTGCCATATAGTAGTATTGGTATTATAAAAAATTTATGAAAATCAAGTCATCATTTCAATTAGTATTACACTGTCATTTTATACTGTCAAGCTCCATTTAAAACTTCCATAAGAACCAGCGGGGTAGTCATAGTTTTATGTAGCATTTCATACATGAGATACATTCTGGATGGAACATCCTCGTGGATTAGCCAGTCACACTGCAGGACTGCAGTAGATTTTATTTTTCTCCCAGCTGATTTGTTGTACTGAATGACTGTAGCTAATGCACAGCTTGGGGTTGTTCACCAGTGTCCCAGCTAACCAATTCAAAGGGGGTCAAGCTGAGTTCATCATTAATGTGTCCACAGCAGGAGGTTGGGCATTCTGCGAAGAAGAAGAGCAACAGAAGTGTTCCTTTCCCATATTTTAAGAGAAGCTGACGTGGTAGACCAGCGCAACTCCGTTGAGCCCACAGTCGATTCCGTATTCTCTCTGCACCAGGGTGAAGGCACGGCTTGGGAATAACATGAGACCGCATAGACTAATGAGAGGCCGCATAAGTAAGGGCTCCACACTGGTATCAAACTACTTCCATTCCATTCCATTCCCTTCCGAGCTTCACTCCTACTCATGCATGCAGCAATGTGGACTGCGGAAATGTGTGTGTGTGTCCGTGTGTCTGTGTGTGTGTACAGATCTCTGTTCTCCATACAATACTTAAGGAGTTGGCATATCAAGGTCAGTGTAGGCTGTGCTAATCTGGACAGCGTGTGACACAGCGTGCCCCTCGTGGTCCCCCCCCCCCCCCCTCCCCCCACCCCCAAGGACCTGAGTTTTAATTGGGAATCAAAGCTAGGAAAGCAGAGCCACTGGCATGCGTGCTGGGCAGAAATGGGCCCGAAAGTCACCAGCCATAATTATCACACTTCCTTCCCTCCCACACACGGGATTTACAGCCAGTTGGCTCTCATCGTTTAACAAGCCCTCTCCAGCTTTCAGGTCTGCGGCCACTTTTGCATTCGCACCAGTTGGAACCACTGCTAAATGACAAGATACGGAATAGTTTTGAGCTCGGGAAACAAACAGGATATCTTTAACACACACGTGGGACGCACAGGGCACTCAAGGGTTAAAAAAAGCCCTTGCTCTTTATAACAAAGCACTCTGCAAATGAGAAAAATAAAGGTGCAAATGGAACACAAACACCATTATGTCTTTACAGAATGTATAACGAGAAATTTTTTTTTTTTTGTCCCGGATTTATTAACACAAGCCGGAAAACTGCTGTTTGTCATCCGTCACCCCTCTGGCTATAAAGCAATGTTTGTAACTGGCTACCTTCAACACACTTCATTCATCATACATTCGGCAGTGGGGAAAAAATGACAATGCATTAAAATTCCTGCAGACATTTTAATCTACATATAAAGCAGGGCGTATATTCCTTTTTTGCTTTTAAACTGCTTCTCCCGAGATGACTGCAATTAGTGAATATATATTCTGCTTATAGCTATTTGGCTGAATACTCAGTAACTTCCCAACTACTACTTCAAGCAAGGTTGTGACAAAGCCAAAGTGGACGGCAAGACCCTGTATAAGATTCAGCTTCTTATGCTGGTGAATGGAGTGAAACAGTCTGGGGATTCATGGCTGCGGTGGATCAGAGGACCTGGATTCAAGTACCAATTAGTATTTTTCTTTAACTCTGATGCACAATTAAATGCAAGTGTTAGTTCTTTTCTTCACAAATACAGATTCTCAGGGTTGATATGTGTCGTGCAGCTCGAGCTCCATGTGGTTCGAATAGAGACAGAGAGAACGATACCAAACTCTGGGCTAATACCCTCAATATCCTGAAAACACTCGCACATAGAGGCTGCTGAGTCCTTCATAATTATGGTTGCAGTCAACTTGGTTTTTTTGTGTGTGTTAGTGGGTTTTTACGTTTGTCATTATCTTCAATCCATTGCTTTCTCTTTTTACTTACACTATTTTACACTATTACAGAGACTGCGATGATTCAAAGAAAAACATTCACGTTTGAATAGGATAGAATAACTTTTATTTTCCTGTGAGGGAACTTCAGTTGTAGTTGTCAAAAAAAAAAAAAGACAGATAGTGGGGCAGACCCACAAAACACAAACATGTTAAGTAAAGACATTCAATTGAATCAGATGTTTCACATTAAAGTGAAGGTATGAGTGGAGTGATTATGATTATTATTAAAATGACTATTATTAGTATTATGATAAACATTATATTAAATTAAATTAATGATTAATTATTATGAAAAATCTAGCATCAAAAGCAATAACAGTTCCTCATCTGTCTTTAATGTCTTGAGATGTCCAGCTTTGTCTAGGGACAAAGCTGTTTCGGGCTCTTTTGGCTTTAAGGGGCAAGGACCTTAATCTTAATCTCTATATTTACACATCGTGAGATGTGTCCATCATATGGCAGTAGGTACTCACTGAACTGGAACATCATAACTTGGCACATCTGATTTTGTATTCAACTGAAATTTGTACCTCTTACTGCTTCTCAGTGGACGGCTCAACATGCGCTGTTGCTAAATGAAGAGGATACATTTCAAACGAAAACATCTTTTTTAGCTCATTTGCTATGATTAAAAGAAAACAAATTACTGTGTGACTTTAATAGATTGTGCATTTCGCAAATATTTAATGTTTGGACTGAGGTAAAATGACTTTTTGTAACAGGGTGCTTTATCATCACACAAGGACTATTTAACTCCTTTGTGTAGAAGGTGACGCCGGCGGGACCTTTTTGCTCAACTGATGCATTCGTTGCTACTGCAGCCAAACTATTAGTGGAAATCACAAACTGGCGCTGGAGAGCAACGGACCAGTGTAAACGGACCACTCCGAGTGCTTTTCTTTAGTTTGCAACAAAATACTGAGAGCTACATAAGTGAAACAGGTAATATACATTTCCTGGATCATAAACTCCATGTCCACAAGTGTGCAAAATCTGAGGATGATATGCAGAACTACTAAAGGTCTATGATGCTAAATATAGGCAGTGTACCCTGTTGTCCATTAGTGTCTCCAAATCTATCCAAATGGCTAAATTGTGCACTGCTCTAAATTAAAAAAGAAGAAGATATATTTCACTACAAATCAACAATTTTGGCTCATAAAACTAACCTTTCATCATTTTCAAGTGGGACTTACTATATTTTCATCAGTATAGGGGGGTAGATATCTATGGGTCAAAAACCCCTATGCAAAACATGTCATAAAATGAATAACATTCGTTTTGTCCATTATAAAGCATATACATTTGTTCCTTCTGATGGTTTAAGATAAAAACATTGATATCACAGTGTTACGTACACCTAAATATGTAGCCTAATCATGCATTCTTGTACCTTAATAAAACATCACTTTTCCCTGTACTCTAAGGTATGTATACTTTTGCCCCGGGATTGCATTTTTCTGTAGTTTCTTTTTTTTAATGTTCCTATTCATAATGACTCCAAGGAAAAAAGATTTACATTAATCTACCACATATCAGCGCACAGTAAATTGGAATGAGCATTTGCCATGCCCTAAGTGACAAGTATATATGCCATAGCCTATATTATGTACGATAACATGAAAATAAAATAGTATTAAAATTCCACCATCTGCAAAACGCTGCCAAATGTTCCATCTTCAATGAAAATCGGCAGCCTACATCAAAAATAAATTTAACGATAGCACTATAGCATGTGAAATGCACTCAAAATGCTAAAATAACAATAGGCCTATCAATCATATTGGAAAGACAGTGTTTGAGTGGAAAAACGAATGTACATACACTACTCACAAAAAGTTAGGGATATTTGGCTTTCGGGTGAAATTTATGGAAAATGTAAGTTACGCTACAGTGATATTATACGTATCATGAAAGTAGGGCATTTAAGTAGAAGCATGCAATGGTGATTTCCTCATCTCAAACAATTTATTGAAACAAAAGCCAACAACAGTGGTGGGTATACCACAACAAAAATGTCAATGTCTCAATAACTTGTCATGTGCCCTTGAGCATCAATTACAGCTTGACAACGACGTCTCATGCTGTTCACAAGTCGACTTATTGTCTGCTGAGGCATGGCATCCCACTCTTCTTGAAGGGCGGCCCTCAGGTCATTGAGGTTCTGGGGTACAGAGTTACGAGCCTCTACACGGTGAGTCAGCTGATCCCATAGGTTTTCTATGGGATTCAGGTCTGGAGAAAGTGCAGGCCACTCCATTTGAGGTACCCCAGTCTCCAGCAGCCTTTCCCTAATGATGCGACCTCGATGAGCTGGAGCATTGTCGTCCATGAAGATGAAATTAGGCCTGTGTTGTTCATGCAGGGGCACAATGACTGGATTAATGATGTTATTCAGGTAGTATGGGCTTGTCACTGTACCATTCACAAAGTGTAGGGCAGTTCTGTATTGACTAGACACACCTGCCCACACTGTAACACCGCCACCACCAAAGGGTCGTCTGGTGACAACAGTGGCTGATGCATAGCGCTCTCCTTGACGTCTCCAACATCGTTGGCGGCCATCATTTCTGCTCAACGTGAATCGACTTTCATCAGAGAACAGCACTGAGGCCCACTGGTCCCTCGTCCAGCGTAAATGCTCCCTGGCCCATGCAAGACGATGACGCCTGTGCCTGGTGGTGTGGTCAGGTACCCTTGCAGGTCGTCTAGCACGCAGACCACGCTGATGTAAACGGTTTCGAATGGTCCGTCAGGACCTCTGAGGATGGTGCACTCCTCGATGCTGCCCTGGGAGCTAATTCACACACCGATGGAATTCGTTTGTTAATGTTTGGTCTTTTTTGTTGTTTTTCTCCCGGGCTGAGCACCGCTGGCGTCTAGTTTTTTTTTGTGACTGCCGCTTCTTCCCGTGCCTCTCTCTCTCTCTTTTACGTTTTTGTTTTTGTCCGTTCGTCTTCATCTGGATTGTCTGTTTAAACTCCTCCGTGCCCTACTCCTGGACTCTGCCCTGATCACGCTGAATTTCACCGGACTACCACCTCATACTACTGGATTACAAACTGCATTTATCCCTTCCCTTCCCACCCTCTGTGCTCGGCTCGCTGGTGAGTTTAAAATTGTGTTTTGTGAGTTTGCCCTGACCTACCCGCTGCGTGCTGTCGTAACAACAATAACAACTTTAGCCTAGCCGTGCCGGCTGACTCAGCTAGCTTAGCCTGGCCAGGCCTGGCTAAAAATAACAATCTTTGCCTAGTTGTGCCGGCTGCCTAACCCGGTCCCGGGAGGGAGTGGTGACTCCCTTGCTGATTCCGTGGTTTTCTGGTTGCTGTGCACCGCTGGCCCAGCTGTGTCGGCTACCCAACCTGGTCTCAGGAGGGAGTGGAGACTCCCTTACTGATTCCGTGGGTTGTGTAGCTGTCTCAGCTAACTTAGCTAAGCTAGCTCTGCTGGCTTGGCTGGGTTGGCTGACTCAGCTGGCTCGACCTGGCCTGGCTCTGCCGGCTGACTGGCCTGCCTCCTCCAGGGGAGTCTCCACTCCCTCTCTTCCAGCTGCTGGCCTGGTTGCTGGCATGGCACGGCTGGGCTACCATGCCCAGCGGGTTGGGTCTCAGGGACTCCAGCACAACAGCAACAACATCACCCCCCCCCCCTCTGCCTCAATGCTACTCAACTCGTAGCCTATCAGTTACTACTCACTGCCTATCTATTCCCTGGATTACTCCCCTCTACACTCATGTCTCAACTTGGATTTCCACTCTTCCTACTGCTGTTTTTTTCCTCTGGACTACCACTTTTTTCACCTACCCCCCCAAGTCCTATTTTTGCCCCTAGACACACCTATGCCCCTTCAGACCTTCATGCACTGAACAACAACCACCGCCTCACTACCGCTGCTGCTACCGCTGCCAGTAATGCTGGCATCCTCAGCCGCCGCCGCTACATCCACCGAGGCTCTGGCCACAACCGACACCGGACTCTACACTATCCTATAGGCACAAACATCCCCTCACTCTGGACTAATTCCCGCCCCCACGTCAACACCACGCATCGCACCTCTAACCTTAGCAACCTTCGTTCCCCCCCCCCCAGCCCCTCTATCCATCTCCTTCGCACTGCTGAACACTCGTTCTCTCACCAACAAATCACCTGTAATTTCTGAACTAATACTGGACAATAACATTGACTTCCTCCTCCTCACCGAAACCTGGCAACAACCCTCCGACTACTACGCACTCAACCAGGCCACCCCCACCAACTACAGCTACATCGCCAAGCCCCGCTCCTCTGGCCGCGGGGGGGGCATTGCTGTTCTCCATAAACAATCCCTATCTGTTACTGAACTGGACCTCAACCTCCCACCCATGTTAACCTTTGAATATCTTGCTCTCTCCCTCCCCAACTCCATCACTGTAATACTACTTTACCGCCCCCCGAAGACACACCCCTCTTTTCTCTCTGAACTCTCTCAACTCCTCACCATCGCCTCTTCTCTCTCCAACCGCCTCCTGCTCACTGGCGACTTCAACATCCACGTTGACCTTCCAAACTCTCCCCTCACTCCTGACTTTCTCTCCCTCCTGGACTGTTTTCACCTCACCCAGCACATCAACTTCCCCACCCATGCCAAAGGCCATACCCTTGACCTTGTTTGCTCCTCCTCCCTTCCCCTATCCAACCTCCGCCCTCTCCCCTTCCCACTCTCTGACCACCATTGCATCCTTTTCTCTGCCCCTCTCCCCTCACCCCATCACTCCACAAAACGTTCAATCTCCTTCCGTAATATTAAGTTTGTCAACCCACTAATTCTTTCCCAGCTCATTTCCTCTGCCCTCCCCCCTGACTCGGCCCCCCCCTCTTCACCTGACGACTATGCCATCTTACTTGACTCCATCCTCTCTGATTCCCTCAACTCCATGGCCCCCTGGAAAACCATCACTGTTTCTTTCACCACCTCCTCCCCCTGGTACACTTCCGAACTTCGCACTATGAAGCAAACCGGTCGGCAGCTGGAGCGACTCTATAAAAAAAAAAAAAACCCACCTTACCGTCCACGCTGAAGCTTACAAACAGCACATCTCCTCCTACCGCGATGCTCTCCTTGCTGCCAAATCTGCTCACTACTCCACTCTCATCAACAGCACAAATCGCAACCCCCGGATCCTCTTTTCCACTGTTAAGACACTACTCCAGCCCCCCGACAATAACCCACCCTCCTCCACTGACCTCTGCAACTCCTTTCTCCACTCCTTCAATAATAAAATCTCCCAAATAAATACCTCCCTGACTGCCTCCATCACTAACTCCTTCACCCCCCCTCCCCCGACTTTCACCCTCCCTGATCGCCCACCTACCCCCCCCCTCACTGCCTTTTCCCCTGTTGATTCCTCCCTCATCTCTGACATCATCACCCGCCTCCAAGACCACCACCTGCTCCCTCGACCCTCTCCCCACTACCCTAACTAAGACCTGCCTCCCCGTCCTCATCCCCCACCTCACCACCCTTTTTAATCAGTCCCTAGCACTCGGTCATGTTCCCCTCGGCCTATAAACTGGCCGCTGTCACTCCCATCCTTAAAAAGCCCTCCCTCGACCCAACCATTCTCACCAACTACCGCCCCATCTCCAACCTACCATTCCTGTCCAAAACCCTAGAACGAATTGTCGCCGCCCAACTTCACTCCCATCTTCAGTCCCACAATCTCTATGAACCCCTTCAGTCTGGTTTCCGCCCCCTCCATAGCACTGAAACTGCTCTTGTCAAAGTCACCAATGATCTCCTCACCTCTGCTGATTCAGGTGCCCTTAACATCCTGCTGCTCCTGGACCTTAGTGCCGCTTTTGACACTGTGGACCACTCCATCCTCCTTCAAAGGCTGGGGCAGCTGGGTGTTGAGGGCACCGCACTTGACTGGTTCACCTCATACCTCTCTGGCAGACAACAATTCATCTCTCTCTCCGGTCACACCTCCTCCCTTTCCCCTGTCACGCAGGGGGTCCCCCAGGGCTCGGTCCTCGGGCCCCTGCTCTTCATCTGTTACCTATTTCCCCTTGGTCACATCATCCGCAAATTTAACATGGACTTTCACTGCTACGCCGACGACACTCAGATTTACATTAGCACAAAATCCACTCAGAACCCACCCCTCACCCACATTAATACCTGCATCTCCACAATTAAAACCTGGCTGACCCATAATTTCCTCAAACTCAACAGTGACAAAACTGAACTCCTACTCATTGGCACCAAATCCACACTTTCAAAGACCGGCCCCATCTCACTCACCATCGATGACTCAACCATCACTCCCTCCCCCCTGGCACGCAACCTTGGTTTCATCCTTGACCCCACCCTCTCCTTTGTCCCCCATGTCAGCTCTGTCATCAAGACCTCATACTTCCACCTCCGCAATATTGCCAGAATCAGACACTGCCTCTCCCCCTCTGCTGCTGAAAACCTCATTCACGCCTTTATCTCCTCCCGCCTTGATTATTGCAACTCCCTTCTTACTGGTATCACCTCCCACTCCCTCCATAGACTCCAAATGGTCCAGAACTCCGCTGCCCGTCTACTCACCCACACCCGGTCCCGTGAACACATCACCCCTGTACTCCAATCTCTTCACTGGCTCCCCATCAAAGAGCGCATTAACTTTAAAGTTCTCCTCCTCACCTTTAAAGCCCTCCACAGCCTTGCCCCCCCCTACCTGACTGACCTCCTCCTCCCCCTCCGCCCCACCCGAACCCTCCGCTCTGCCGCCACCAACACCCTCTTCATACCATTTTCCAAACTCAAAACCTTTGGCGATCGAGCCTTTTCCAGGACTGCACCCCGACTCTGGAACTCACTCCCACAAACCGTCAGAGACTCACCCACACTCCCCATTTTCAAATCCCGGCTAAAAACATTTCTTTTCTCCCAAGCCTACAACCTCCCCTACCCCTAAATGACCCTCCTCCGTTTCTCCTCCCACCCTAACCATCCTCCCCTCTTCTCCTCTCTCTTCTCCTCTCACCCCGTCCACCATGTTATTTTCTGTGAATTTTGTACATGTTTATTTACTGTCCCAGTTGTTTTTTGTTTATTTTGTGTGTTTCCACCAGCCAGTTACTCCACCTTCATCTCATTTGTTACCATCTCTCCTTTTGTCTTGTTGTCTTTTGTGTTTCTGTTCCCCCCCCCTCACAAACTCTGTAAGCGACCTTGGGTTCGGAAAGGCGCTATATAAATAAAATGTATTATTATTATTATTATTACTTGGGTGCCTCTCACCTCCCTTAAATGTGCCTGGAGTTGAGTGGCATTCATCATCCGGTTCCGCAGGGCACTGTTCACAATGAAGCGGTCATCAGTGTGGGATGTGGCCAAAGGACGTCCACTTCTATGCCTTTCTGTGACTCTTCCAGTCTCTCTGTATCTCTGTTGCAACCTGCTGATGACACTCTGTGACACTCTAAGCTCAGTGGCCACTTCCCTCTGAGAACATCCTGTTTGAAGCCTCGCAATGGCGAGGTACTGTTGATCAATTGTTAGGTGTCGTCTTGGTCTCATGATGTCAAAATGTGAACAGCATGATGAAGAGGACTGTTTAAATACCAATTCTAATTGAACCAGGAAATTTATTGGTCGATTCATGGATCAAACACCTGTTGTGAATTTTGCCGTTCAGCTCCTTGTTAGAGAACAGCAAGTTGTGCAAAAAGTACTGAAACATTGAATAGTTGGACATGTGCATTCAAAAGTTTAGAGAAGGTCAAATTAATTTCACCTGTAAAGGTTATAGTGCATTTTAGGTTCATCCTGAAATTTCACCCGAAAGCCAAATATCCCTAACTTTTTGTGAGTAGTGTATGTAGCCAGCGAGACCAACCGCATTTTAGATGCAAAAATACTTACATATCGGGAAAGGGAATACTCGATCCCTCCCAAATGCGTAATACTAGACCGTTAAAACGAAAACTGCCATTACGCTGGCCTGCAATTCATTTTTCAAAGTACCCAATAAGACGTTGCATATACCGCTGCTAAGGTTATAATGTACTCTATTGGATAAAAGAGCCGACAATTAAACCAGAATGAACTGTAATGAATGAGACGTGTTTGCAGGGCATGGGGGGTATTACGAGTTGACGTTTCAGATAGTGTAATAGAGTTATAAAGTGTTGTATATTTCTCAAATGGATTGTACCAGACAATAATTGACCACTGATTTTTGAAAGGAACATCTCTATCTGAAAAACTAATGGTAGGATTGTAGTTTAGTAGATTTATTAGCAGATACTCATTCTAGAATACGTGGCACAATGAGACAATAATTTCACGTTTATTTTGCATTTGAGTGAGCAGGGCTTTTCACTGCATTTTTGGCATACGATCAGGATATTGTTGGGTTTATCTTGTTACTATGACGGAATTCTAATTTTATATGATGAATAAATATATTTATGAACTCACACATAGATGCTACTGTCCACTATATCACGTATGGGTAGATATAGACTGGGTGGGGGGTGCTTGTTAAATGGACTTGCTACAGGAAAATAGTGACACTTAGAAACTGCCTATTCAGCAGAGTTGTCACAAATCGTCTACCAATAAAGTTAAAACACAGTTTTATGATTTCCACTAATAGTTTGGTTGCAGGAGCAACGAATGTCTCAGTTGAGCAAAATGATGCCGCCAGCGGCATTATCACTAGGCATCTTCGCAAAGGGGTTAAGGTAATTTAAACTATTCTTTCCCAGAGAACATCCCTGGGGCCAAATGAACCATTGTGATCATCACAGGGTCACGTGGAAGCAGTCCACCATTACAAGCCTCTTCACCAGCTGGGGCCACAGATGAAGGCAGGCCGTTCTGACATGTCGGTTAATTGGGCAAACATTGTTAGCCACTTTGTCAATAAAACCCTGAACGTTCGAGCAACTGTCTTTGTGTACAGCACAGACTGTTCCGTGAGCAGCAGGAGAATTCCAAATACACGATTAAATCAATGCATGCACTTGAGTGTATCATCTGGAGTCAGGGGGGCTTCAAAGTGATATGCTAATGAACAATTCAAATTTCATTAAAACTTTACCTACTTTCAATATTGCTTCTGTTGGAGAAATAGTGATGCTTGTTTTTTTGGGGTTTTCTTTTCAGGAAATACATGCTTGGCTTGCCCTGTTTGGAGCTGGATGACAAATTGTGATTGCAAATAGTTGGGACTATTACTTATTGAGACTGAGCTGGTTTCAGGGAAATGTTATACAACCTTTCTGTATTGTTATCATCACTCCACTTCACATGCAAAAAGCAACTGCATGTGTCAATACTGTAATAGGAGTTTCAGCTTATTTCAGGTGGTTAAGGAAAGTTATCCATATATTTAGCAAGAACCGTCCCCTCTAGGCCATCTCACCCATAGATATAAAACCATAGATGTGGCATATGTCATAGTTAGTGGCACAATTTGTGAGACCATGCCCAGGTAAGATGGTGGCCAGTAACCATGGTTTTATATCTATGAGCCAATCATCAGCTATCTGGCTTCTGAGACCCGATTACGACATCACAGTGGGTTAGAAAGTACCTGACACTTTGCCATAGGTTCCTATTATAGTTGTACCCAGGTAAGATGGCTGCCAAATTGTTCCACTTCACAATTCCAAATTACTATTAAATTACATGATATGTCACATCTATCATCTCAACACTATTATTTTCATCAGCACCATACCTATTACTGTATATGAATTTCTATAGCAGGCGGCCCCGGTTTTAAGTGTACTTCCCAGAGGTCTGTGTAGGTTTAAAGAATAACAGATATAATAGAGAGCTTCACAATTAATTAAAGTTCCATCAGTCTTAATACACCAAAAAGATTCTTCCAGAAAATGTGTACACTTTATGAAATAATTCTTCTTGTAATACAATATTTGTACCTTGGGAAAATAACCAAACTGTGTGGGAGACAACAATCTATGTGCTAGCATA
The DNA here is from genome assembly GCA_029718625.1 of Synaphobranchus kaupii. Classification (NCBI taxonomy): domain Eukaryota; kingdom Metazoa; phylum Chordata; class Actinopteri; order Anguilliformes; family Synaphobranchidae; genus Synaphobranchus; species Synaphobranchus kaupii. Next base: position 6,426,771 of record CM056392.1, read on the forward strand.
CTGTTAGAACACAAGAGAAAAACATCAAAATCCCATGAGAATACCCAGTTACCCACATAATTATTTGGACTTCCTAAATAAAAATGTAAATCACCTGATGTAGTGTAAATAAGGTTTTGATTGTCAGATCAAACACATTTAACATTAAATATTTCTCATGCAAGAAGAATGCAACGGAAATATTTTCCATGCTGTCTTCATAAATAGGTTAATTAAATCTAATGAGACTGGCAGTTAGTTTCCATATGTATAAGCAACATTTTCTTTCTGTGAATCCCTCTGTCAGCCACATGAACCTTACCACTCAGTAGACCTTTGTGTTTTCCATTTGATACTTACCATATAAAAAATAATATATCATTCAAAACATGAACAACTGCTCTATTCTAAATTTAGCCTTGCTGTGTAATAAGAATGAATATCAACTGTGAATGCCAGAAATAATGAATTCTGGTTTAGGTAAGTAATAATGTTTTAGGAGAGTCAATTTTGTGTGGCCATATATTAAATACAGTATCAACAATATCTTCTTTCACTGTGAGTAATTTAGGAATAGTTTAAGACTGTCTTCTCTAATATTTACTTTGAAGATCCGATTGTGGTAGTGTAAAGCACTGTAACAATGGACCTCATATTATAACGAAGATATGACTTGATTTTTTTTTCCAATGAAAAATTGCAATGGAATAAACACAGGTTAAACATTTGTCCTTCACATGTTTCAGACCAGATAATGAACAGTGTACTATCAATATACCTAAAGTGCACAAGGAACTGGTAATGTTTCCTGTTGCATAGCAACTACCAGTTGGACTCATCTAGAAAAAAGGGTGGTAAAAATTTCAATTGCTCCAACAAATCATTTAGGACACAGGCAAAACAAAAGTTATGTAGCTTAACTAAATCTGTATGTCAGACACATGACTGATGGGTTTTTCCCTAATGAACATTCATCACAAAATGGTAACTGAAAATGAGAATGAGCTAAAGGAATGCAACAGGGGGAAGGAGAATAAGCATCAACTATAGCCTCCATATTTATAGCATTTCTTGTATCCTTCTACTTGGCCTTAACTGTACACCTGGATTTGCAGTACTGCGAATTGTTCAATGCACAACAGTGAACTTCCATCGTTCACCTAGCCCATATTTTACAGTGCCCTCCACTATTATTGGCACCCCTGGTAAAGATGGGTAAAAAGGGTTATAAAAAATTCACCGTTTGGTGAATTAGCTTAATCTCACACTGAAAAAATTAGAAAAATCCAGTCTTTAATTGAAGTAAATTTATTTTGAGGAAAACGATGTGCGCCACAATTATTGGCATTAGTGGCACACGTGGTTTTGTTAAAAATAATTATTTCTAGGGATTTTTTTTTCTCATAATAAATTTACTTCAATTAAAGGTTGGTATTTCTAATTTTTTTCTAATTTTTTCAGTGTGAGATTAAGCTAATTCACCAAATGGTAAATTTTTTATAACCCTTTTTACTAATCTTTACCAGGGGTGCCAATAATAGTGGAGGGCACTGTAGGTTACACCAAAGGTTCAGTAGTATTTCATTTTAACATTAAAATGGCAGCCAATGTGTGTGTGGGCCTACCATGTGGACAATTTCTGCAGGCACCTCTGTACTGAAATAAGTCAATACACGGAGCACAGAGGTTTTAACCAATTTAGCATTAATTTCTCAGTGAAATAAATTAACCCATTGGCCTACATTCAAACAACATTTCTCCTTAAAAAAGCAAGCGCTACACTTTTTCCTCACAGACTCAGTTTGAGGAGTTAGTTTTAGTGTTTTCTTCGGTGCATAATGGCAGTTGGGGTGATATAAAATGGCTGGGGAAGTTTTTAACTCACTGTGTGGATGGCGAGGTAGAATAGTCACAATTTTTTTTAATTTTATTTTGTTTCTGATTTTTCCCCATTTTCTCCCAATTTAGTAGCCAATTGAACCCCTATTCTATTTCAATTCCCCCCGTGTAGCAACCGCTAGAGAATCACCACTACACAACCCCGTCAGCCGGCGATAGGAAGGGAGGGCGCCACGTCCTCTTCAGGGCGCAACTCCTCCGAGCTCCTGACCGTAATTCCAGCCCGCCCAGGGCTGCTATGCGCGCAGCGATTCTCTCCGAGCCCCTCCCCCCACCCGGAAGCAACCGCCAATTGCTGCTTCCACAGGGCGCTGGCCATGCTCGGATCTGGCAGGACCGGGGCGTGAACCCCGATCCTCGGAGTACAACCGCACCGACTAAAGGTTGGCGCTTTTTACCGCTGTACCACCGCGACGGCCCTAGTCACTATTTTTTAAGTGTGTTTGAAATATTATTTTTCCATTAGTTTATACCCACATTGCTATCTTTTCTAAAATGCCGTATCTCGATAAGAGTTCAAAAAACATGGGCTGTCGCTAACTGTGAACATGTAAGGTGAGTTGATACAGATAATTCAGATATTGATATTGCCATAATACAGATATTGATAAACTGCTACCGACAAAGGACAACTACCAAAGCTGCCACCTCAGGTTCTTTCACACCCTCAACCTTGCTTGAGAATGTCTTCATTCTAAATGGCAACTGCTATAGGCCTACGGCTTGGCCATTTGCTAACTCTCTCCAGTAAAACGAAAACAAAGCCATGTCTCCTGACTGATACAGTGAGTTTTAAAACATAGTGAAGAGAAACCCACAGCTTAATCAATAAGTGACCCTTCTCTCCCCTCAGTGCCCCGAATGATTGCAATCTCAACTGCAGACACCAAGGTCGATTTGATGAAATAAATAAATAAATTTCCCCTGTCGCAACAGAATGGGGAACATGAGTGCATGTGTGTGCATGTGGGTGTGTGTGTGTGTGTGTAAGTGTACATGTGTGTGAAGAGGGGAAGAAAAGCAGAAATCTCAAAAAGAAAGCAGAAGGAAACCTCAGAGGTGAGGTAGCACTACCAGTGAAAATTGATGCCGTGTCATATGTCCAACGTAAAGTTCTGGATTGGGATGATCTTGGAAATACATGTTGGAAAATTGAAGAGATTCCACCATCCTGTAACCAAAGCACACAGCAGACCTAAAACCAGAGAGGGCTAATGAATGTGAAATGAGACCTTGCATTTTAGATTAGGCGTCTGTTGGGAGAGCATGAAATGTCCTACTGTGCTATCAGTCAAACAGAAACAAATGTTCAAATGGCTTATCAGATGCATGGCCAAACAACATACTTCCAAACTCATAAATAATGAATGACCTCATAAATATAGTGAAATATATTACATTTGGGACATATAATGCAAGATGACACAGAAGAGCGCAATAATCACAACTGTAAGATGTGTGTTCTCTTTTTTTTTCACATTTTTATCGTTTTCTCAACTGTTTATGTCACTATATTCAGATGTGTTTCAAACTAAAAAAAAAATGGCTGTTGAAAAATATGTGACTGATCCATTTTACATAGTAAAACACGCAATTTCCTGAATGCCTCTTGGCTATGCAAGTTAAGTCTGCAATGATTACTTTGCAAAAATGACCAACATTGCAAAGCTACGCGTTTCTGTAATGATGCAACGACACACAGCTGGCCAAGAAACAGCAGAGCCAATTGCCCCATTACTTTTGCTCCCCTAAAATGGGGAGGATTATGTATGAAAACAGCTGAAATTTCTACACTGATCACCTGATATTTATGTAAATACCCCCAAATTAAAGCTGATGGTCTGCACTTTAACCTTATATTAATTGTTTTATTTCAAATCCAATGTGCTGGAGTACAGAGCGAAAAAACATCAAAATTGTGTCAGTGTCACAATACTTTTGCAATTTAACTGTATATACAACCCCTGGCAAAAAAATGATGGAATCACCACTTAGAGGATGTTCACCCAGCTTTTTAACTTCGTAGCAAATAAACAAATCACAGATATGACACAAAACTATTTTTGTTTTATAGCTGAACATTCTGGCTTCGTGAAACACACCTCAAACAAATTAAATTAAATTATTTTAATTAATGGCATATTTTTTTCCAGATCAAGTAAAGGAAAAAATGATGGAATCAGCAACAAATAAAATCGCAATTAGTACTTTGTTGCTCCTCCTCAGGCTTTTATGACGGCCTGAATTCTTTGAGGCATGGACTTCACTAATGAAAAACAATATTCTCCATCAAGCTGGTTCCAACTTTCTCGAATAGCAGTTGTCAGATCAGCTTTGCAGGATGGAGCCTTGTCATGGACCAATTTTTTTAATTTCTCGGATTGAGATCCGGACTGTTTGCTGGCCATGTCAATGAGTTGATATGCCTTTCCTGAAGAAAAGCTTTAATACTCTTTGCTCTGTGGCAAGATGCATTATCATCCTGAAAAATTACTTCATCATCACCAAACCTATTTTCTATCGATGGAATGAGAAAAGTGTCCAAAATCGCAATGTACACCTGTGCATTGACTGTTGAGGTAATGATTGCCATCTTCACAAAGCCAGAATGTTCAGCTATTAAACAAAAATTGTTTTGTGTCATATCTGTGATTTGTTTATTTGCTACGAAGTAAAAAAGCTGGGTGAATCCTTTAAGTGCGGTGATTCCATAATTTTTGCCAGGGGTTGTATAATTGCATTTAGCCAAGAGGATCAATCTGATGATTAAAAAAATATTATAGTCAGTAAAATATTATAATTGTTCCTTTTTCCAGAAAAGCAAATACCTCATTTTCACATTACTAAAAAGACTCGACCGTAATAATTTTCCAATCCGTCTTCCTCTCTTCGGTATTATTTGTTGACTTATTTATATGGCAGCTTTGTTAATGTTACGGTGAAGGTCATATACCGTTTAGGCGAGTAATTCCCTTAGGTATATAATGACGATTACACACAGAATTTCTACAACATGTCAGAAAAAATATAGTTCCCTGTGAGAAGAGGCTATTTGTGCATGCCGTGCGATTATTCACGAAGGCCAGATTTGTGTCATGAGAGTACTTGTAAGAACAGAGCTTATGCGTTTTCCCTACAATAAGCATATAAAACTAGGCTTTAATGCAAACAAATGTGGCGTGCAGCAGCTTGTGTTTTCTGTAATGGGCCTGGTGGCACAGGGCGGAGTAATTGTAGCGCTGAATATTAATTTATTTTGTACAGAGACAATACGTACAGAGAAATTAATTGTTTTCACAGTCTTTTAACAAATTTTAGTCTTTTTTTTTTTTCATCTGGTATCACTCAATACAACTAGGGCATACGACCGTCCACTGATAATAGACTTCTTAGTCCTGCCTCACATGGAGTAATGACACTGATTGGCAGAAAAAGGCCGTTTTAGAGACCACATAGCACTCTTGTTACTTCAGTCTCTTGCCTTGGATGCATTCACTATGTGGAACCATATAGAAAGAGTGCCAAATTGAACATGTTGCCGAGGAATGCTTTCAGTCGGACACAGAGCTTGATTGTATTTGGATTACAGCTTCAGTTAATTAGATTGAAAGTGTGCTCTCATCCACTAATAAATGAGCAAGACAGTTAGTGATGATTGGAAGGTAACTTTGCTGTTGACCTCTCTAGACCGAGAACTCTGGATTCTCAAAAGCACCCATACAATCAAAGATAACAGTGCTGCTATCCACACTCCATGCATCCGCTTCGGCTGGACCCTGCTGCCAGTGTTATTTCTTCCCACACCCTTCAGGAAATCAGGAGGTACACTCCACCGTAACATAAACACAAGAACCTCAACCGTACAAATTAACAAAATTAACATAAACCGTACAAAATAAATAGAAAATGAAATACAAACAAAATACAAAAAAAGCACAAAGCCAGCATAACCACATTGCCTGCAACAGGGGGTTTCTGAAATTAACCACAAAGAGCCAAGGCAACCAGGGAGCCTCACTGACAAGCTTTCTCATCAGAGATTAACGTTTTTAAATGACAATAAATAATTTTTAAGCGATAATTTTTCTGGGCTTTTTGAAAAGCTACACCATCTCAAGAGGCTTTGAAGACTTTTAATGCACACCACTGCATTACTGATTCCCATGCATTTATCTATTGATCAACAAAAATTAGTGACAGGAGATCGCAAAATGTCATTGGAGCTTTTGATTGGGACTGGGTGTGAGGGTTCGATGAGACCAAAATGTAACTTTTTGGCCACGCACACTGGTGGGTTTGGCATCTGAAGAAGGGTTTTTAGGTTGAAAAGAACATCATACCTTTGGTGAAATATGGTGTTGGGTGTTTGATGTTTTAAGATTGTTTCGTTTTGCACCTGGGACTCTTGTTAAGGTCAATTTAATTATAATCCCCAATACCAAAAACCTGGTTTCCTCTGCCTGGTTCCTTCTGCCCAAAATGGATCTTTCAGCAAAACAACGATCCCTGCGTGTGTCTGTATGGATATATAGTGGCCGACAGTGTGGCTGTTAAAAATATGCCCAAAGGCCATTCTATAGTCTTAAAAGGAACCATTATATGGGAGATATTTAATATATTATTTGATAATACCTAAGCACATAAGCTGTTCTGCATGTATAATTCTGTCCTGGAATCTCTGATCAAGGCTTGCACATAACCAAACACCACAAAGTAGTAATTCATTATTCTAATACATTTATATTTTTTCTGGGAGAGAGTTGCCAGGTAGCTAGTGTGCAATGCCTGTCAAAGCATCACACGGTAAGTGTTTTTGCTCAGGGGTATGTTTTATAGAAGTCCAGCAGACCAGACCCAGTTTGTGGGTGGGAGAGAGGATTGAGTTTACAGCGCATTGTTTGATAGGCATTCCATTGTTGCTGAAGTATCAGACCGAAACAACTGCAATTAAAGTTGTTAATTTCTTCCTGTATCGGATTTGTATTCCCTCATTTCAAATGGATTAAACACCTTCAGAGAGTCGCCGAGGCCGGTAATCAGATATGACATGACAAAAAGAAACACATGAATTATTATGATTTCTAATGCAATTTCATGCCACTTAAAATTGTTTCTCTAACAAACAAAAACTGACAGCAAAGAGGAAAGCAGTACACTTTGAAGGTTATACTACAGAATGCAGATATACCACAACTATCCTCAGTTGTCCTGCTATACTTCAGGCTCTGAATATTAATACATTATAATCACTGCGGCATGTATTGTAATTCAGACACAAAATAGCTTATAATTGCTATCACATTTATACACACACACACACACACACACACACACACACACACACACACACACACACACACACACACACACACACACACACACACACAATTTATCAAGGAATAATGCAATAATTATACTTCTTTTTCAAGAATACATCATTGAGAACAGTTACAAACCAAAATGTGAAAACATTTCGGAAACGCTCATATGAAATGAGAAGCTATGCGAATATCTGGTTCGTTCACCGTAAGGTAAGCTTTGCCCTATTAGTGGTCACAACCTTTACTCCGTTTAAATATTAACAAGTGTGTGTTCCTAAAGCTCAATATGCAAACATCAGGATTATTAACAACTAAAACCATCTAAAAATGTATTGAATCTGTCATTCTACCCAGATACACAAAGTACTAAATGATGTACATGTATTCTAGAATAAGAAATATAAAAGGAGCATCATAATTGTATGAGCCCTTGAAAAATAATATAAACAATCAGTTTGTTTTCATTGTTGGTAGTGTCCTCAGACATTTGGCTCTCACTCTATACATATATACATACAGTATATACAGTATAGGCGGGCGTCAGACAATCTGGTTTGTGTGTTCAAAATTTCTCATAAGTTACCCAGACATCAGGTTTAGATTGTATTTACGACTGAACAATATTTTCTTTTAAAATGTGTGTTAATACTGTCTTTCTTTGTAACAAAGCCAAGACCAGATCCTTTCAATTTATTTTAATGACCCTAAATGGGTTTTTTAGGAAATACAATTAACGTACATCACAATACTCAAACACAGTATATGCGATATTGTTCACTCATGGATGGCATTTGAGTCCCTGGGGGTTCAAAAATATATAATCATCACTTCTCTCCATCACTATATGCGGAAATATAGAAGGTGCAAGTTCAGTAACTTTTTCCTGTCAGATTTCTCCATTAACTTCCATAGTGAAAAAGTTACTGAACTTGCACCTTCTACATTTTTTCCTATAGTGATGGGGAGGTAATGATTTTTATTGTCTTTGAACCCCCAGTCACTGGTCTCAAATGCCATCCATAAGTGAACAATATCACATATATCGTGTTTCAGCATTGTGATGAGTTTTTCAGGGCCAAAAAGTGGAATAATCACCCATCCTGAATCCTATCTTAAATCCAATTGAACATGTGTTTCACTTGCTGAAGACTGAAGGCAAAATACCCCAGAAACACAGACGGATTAATTACACAGAAGTTCTGCTCTTGCAACTTCTCTTACAAATGCATATCAATTTTGTGTCAACTTGTATTCTTAATCATATTTGTTTTAATTCATTGTCAACAAAATGTAGTTGTAAATCACTGCAGCAAAAAGAGTTAAATGGAACCAGACCATATGGCGGTACATATTAAGAGTCAAAGGAGCATATCTTGACAATTTGCAGATCTAATTTATTTGTAACTTTAAAAATAAAAATAATCAGAAGAATGGAAACACTTGAGCTGAAGGCTCAAGTTCTTATGAAAAATGTGACTATTATAAGATGCAAATGGGACTCCTCAGACATTTTATGTGAAAACATCTGCCAAGAAAGAATATTTTAATTTCTCATGAACTGATAACAACTTGGCTCTGGTGGACCATTAGTGAATGCAAATTGAGCTTCTCAGTTAAACACTGGTCTTCTTAACAATCATAATTAAATGATCAAAAATTGCCAACATAAAGCTTTTCCAGAGGCAGTGGGAACCAGGAAATAAGACGACACCTGTAATGTCTGCATACCTTGACACTGTAATTTGTTTGGTTGTTCCAAAGAAAAAACTATCATAATGACTCATTTAATAAAGTCCTTGTGATAACTTTAATACAGATGGAGAGGTTTGCGTCCGATTCTATTTATTTACAAATGTCTGTAACTGGACAAATTAAAGGGAGTGCATTTAATCTGTGAAAATGTTGTTACAAAATGCTTCAAATCCAAGATTGACAAGGTTCCTCAATACATGTAGATGGAGCTCACAGTCTGGTATCAAGTCTGGATTGTGACAGCACCATATGTGGCTGGCAGGCCCGTTAAGCAGCACATGATTGGATATTGTGTTGCTCAGGGATACAGGGATTCTATTGGCTGGGACGACCATGTGATATTGCTCACCAGCAAGCCCTACTGGCCAGCTGGGCACCCACAATATGCTTGTTCGAGCTGCACTTGAAGTGTCTTCCTCTGACTCATGTAGATCACCTTTTTACTTTAGCCTTTACTTAATATACCTACAGAAATGTCTTTTTACATTTAAAATTTGAGTATTTTAAATTTGTGCAATTGTTTACAGTATTATTCTCTTAATTTGCTAATTATGTATTGATTGACCATTTCATTTAGTTTCTGCCTTATATTGATCTTACCTGGTTACCCTTTTATTCATTGTTATCTCTTAACTTGCTCTATTCTCTTAATGTTTGCACACTACTGTAGTTTGTAGTTGTGTACTACAAATACTACAATTGCAGATTGTAGTATTTTATTTCATCTCTGCATACTGTAAAGCACTTTGAGCTGCAAATCATTGTATGAAAGGTGCTATACAAATAAAGTTTATTATTACTCCTTCAGAGTAGAAAAGGCCTCATAAATGCATTTCGCAAGTTAAAATGCTGTAAATCGAAGTCTGACAATGATATTGAATTCAATCAACATTTGTTCTTAACAATGACTTCCTAATTATATGTAAACTCAATTAAAGCCAAGACAGATATAGATATTAAATGCACTCACCAAGAGTGCAGCACAGATCCTATGGTCACATGGTCGAGTCTCGCCTATGTCAGCCAATTACGACTAGGAGGTACAATTGATCTTGCCCTACCAAAGGAAGGGTGTGTTTCATTTGGCCAGTGTTCCTGAACAAACCACTACATTAGTTCCTCGCTACGATGATGATCAAACCACAGAATTTTTCAGAGCTGATATTTCTAATGCCTTGAAGTGGGAGTTTAACATCACCATGTTTCTTAAAATCACATCAAAGGCTACACACTGGAAGGTAGCTAAGGAAGTTTGGTGTGACACTAAAGGCAATGAATCAGTTTTACAAGGTTGTCATCAAAAATGGTCTCACTGTCACCATTACTGAGGGATAACTGAAAGGCAAGCGGGAGTGGCCACTGTGTGGTATGATCATTTTGTGTGCATGCATCGAATGTAAAACAACTCCCCCACCCCCTCCCTTAGAACATCTTAAATGCCTCTCACAGGAAAAAAAAAAACTAGAGAAATGTACAGCAGAGCAACGCTTTAGTCCCTGTACACTGTGCACATCATTTATCTCATGCTGTTTCTTAGTTGGCTATATATACTACAAAGCTTTGAACTGCATTACATTTAAAAAAGTAATTTAATGGCATGGGCATGTAAGAACTAGTTTTATGCTTAAATTATGTTTTTTTATTTCAATTTGTTCTTGAACAACTGCAGTGTTTCATATCATGGTAGCACAAGTTAGGTAAAGTAAACATGTGTTGAGTTAAGTTTAGACAATATGAAAATGCAGCATATCACTTTTTGAGCCGTAGATTAGTTTTTTTAATAACGCCTTTATAAAGTGGTAATGACACTTTCAAGAAGGAATACTTTATGGGCCTGATTTACAAAGACCTTTAACATGCGAAAAACCTTTTAGCACACACAAAACCAACAACATGAAAAATGATTGATCATGGTATTTGTTTTGCAACAAACATTGGTAGTGTTACTAGTTTTGCACATGCTAAAGGTTTTAGTAAGTCAGGCCCTATGTTGGTAGACTTAACATTAATATAGTGTGACTACATTTTCCTTGGAATACATTTAATATTCCTCATGTTTTATACAACAGCTGTAGATGAAATTCTGTTTGAATCATTATTTGTTTGGGATGCAAATTGATACAATGTCAAACAGTGCACCGGGCATCGTACATGTGTTTATAGCCAGAGATAATTTCCGCCACAGGTCCGTTCTGATGAAATGCTTTTCTGTTGAACATCAGAGGTATACTCACCACCTTTTTTTGGTCAATAACATTGGTCAAAAGTATTTCTGCTCATCTGCTTGGAAGCATGGTGTAAAAAATGGAACACAGATGGTCCATACAAAAAAGAACACAATTACCACAAAGTGGCCAGTTAAACATGATCTGTGGAATGTTATGAAGCCAAAATCTTTAGCATCCCACCCAATGCTGAGAGCATTGACAGGAGAAGGGTGTAGACTAGGACAGTGGTGGACAACGTGCAAGGAGACCGCTGCAAGCTGAGGTAAGACTTCATGCGTTACAAAAAAATGAGTGGCCTGGCTCTTGTGATGTTGAGCTACCTGAAGCTACAGAGAGACAACCGCCATAGTCAGGTATTGAATACCGACTGTGCCAGAGCAGACTGTGGCATCGCTCAGGGGTGGAGGATTTCATTCAGTGAAACTGTCCTTGTCCCATCATGCAAGAGCAACTCCTCTGATTGATGGGGCTCCAGCAGTCTGTCTGTAACCAGCTGCTTATCAAGTGTATTCCTCCAACATAATGACTGAAAAGCTCACCAGTGGGCTATGGAGGGAAAATATGTGGAAGCTTCAGAGTAGGATGAATGCTTGTTAGAGGATGTTGCCGCAGTTAGACCGCTATATGAAAACAACTGGGAATTCCAAATTGAGAGGAAAAAAATATATTAAAAAATCTGGTCCCCAAAAAAAGGTCTAGAGGCACCATTGTGATGAGTTCATATGACAGCTCCAAGTATAAATTGGTCCTGGAAAAAATGAACTTCATAAAAAAAAATAAGCCAGGAAGAATCCTAACAGAGTGTTATCGAACCTATAGCAGCCAGCGTTCTGCCACAATGGTGGATGATTTGGGAGTGTGGGTGTAAACAACGAAGTGGTCTACAAACTGATTGCTAAAGATTGGAAGAAATTCTGACATACTTGCCCAATTTTGACAATCACAGTCTTGGTGACAGACTTGGACAAATGGACCATTCATGAATATTATAAATTAGAGACCCTACAAGGATTGTCAGATTGGACAAATACAGAATCTGGATGAAGCTGTGATTGCTTTAGTGTAAGAAGCTGTCAGCCAGAACTAAAAGAAAAAAACATCCAATTTTGTTTGCACGCTTTGGTGCTTGAACACATCAACATCAGAAACAACTCCTTCGGTGTCCCCTCTATATTGGAAAGCTCTGAGAAGCCTGATGTCAGTCTAGCTGGCTTTGTTGCGATGAAATCTTGTTCATATTCCACTTTGGCTGCTGCTCCTTCTAAGTGATCAAGAAAAAATAACGATGACAAAATGACTAATAATAATAATAATGAAGTTCCTTCAGTTTGTAATTGGACCTCAGTAGAGTCTATTCATTGCATGCGTGTCATTTTCACAATTTTGAGAGGAGATAGTTTTGAAATTTAGAATGCAATATAACATTTTTTTTATATTTGAGAGGTTTTGCCAAAACGATTGACTGTTTGTATATTCTTTCAAAACTATTCTGTATAGATTTAATAAAACAAGTTATAGTTTCAGAAAAGGTGTGTAAACCATAGTCAATATGGGAATTTGGCTCGAGATCCCAAAGAAAGGAGTTGCATTGGTGGGGAAAATGTAGCTATAAAATATCATCCAAACATAAAATTGCAAGAGAATGGGAGAGTCGAGAAGAACAGACTGCACTGGGTGTCTCTAAGTCTAAGTTAAGCTACTCCTGATTTGTGCCGAGTGTGATACTGCACGGGAAGGAGCATGAAAATGGCCTCACTCTTAAAGTGAGCCTGGAGTGATAATTACCCATCAAAAATCACCCCAAGATTAGGATTGTGCCCCAGATGAGGAGCTGTCCAGAATCTTAAAAAAAACTCTGCTGCATTCAAGCTTCCAATTAAACACGGTAGAGGCTAGCCTTGAGAAAGCCAAAACATTCGAACTTAACATCTTAACAGATAGTGTAAAAAAAAAACTGAGCAAAATGACATTGAAATAATATGGCATTAGTAACGGAAAATAAATTCATCAGGAAGTCATCAGGCCAAACTGCACGGACTATAAGGCCTCCAAAATGACACAACAGGAAGCCCTAAGCCAGTAGACCCCAACCCTGTTCCTGGAGATATACCGTCCTGTACGTTTTCATTTCGACCCTAACTTGGCGAACCTGATTAGACTAATTAGTAGCTCAAAGTGATCTCGAGCTGTTGAATGTAGCGTGCTTTGTTAGGGTTGGAGTGAAAACCTACAGGATGGTAGATCTCCATGAACAGGGTTTGTCATCATTGCCCTAAGCCATCTTTTCAAGTTAGGTGGACAGTGATGGATATGACCCTTTGGCATTTTGATTGGCTAGTTGACCATCAATCAAAGTGCTCCAACAGCTGCTAACCATGAGTTACTCTCTTCATGACATTGTTAACTTAGCAAGTGTTAGGTATGTCAACAATGAGTAGAATATAACACACTAAAGTTAATTTTTTTAATGTATGTATAGGTTTTAAGGCTTTAACACTATGCAGCTGTGTATATTTTATAAATAATAGGTTGACAGGTATGTATTTAGGTAAAACAGTGCTCATGGGGCATTGTAAGAATGACTCCAGGAATTAATAAAAAAAAATAAAAAAAAGCTAGCTATTGGTGATATAAATTTGCTAGCTGATCTTATAACTTAACTAGCTAGCTACTTGAAAGCAAGGCATAAATCAATGGCATCTATCTTGATTAATGAGAGCCCTAGTTCCAAAAGTGTTTATTAACAGTCAACTCGATGAGTGGTGTGCAACTGCAAATTACTGTTGAAACTGGAACAGTAGCAGTAGCTAACTATACATTAGAAAAACAATGACATTAAAAATGTGACCATGATGTACCCAATAGTCAGTCTCCTGATAAACAATGGATTTTTTAAAGCTTAATTGAAGACCCTTGTGCTAAAAGTACCGGTCACAAAATGTCTATTTTGAGAAAATCAAATCCGAAAATATCATTGATCCATAAAAATAGGCATTACAAATTTTGCTGTTTTTATGCATTGCTTAGGCACCTTTTCTGTTAACAATATTTATAGGGTGGACTTAGCTAAACAAATACAATATGTTTCTATGCTCAACTTGAATTGTGACTTCAGTACTTTTAGCACCAGGACATATTATATTCAAATACAGGCTGTGGTAAACACTTGTGGCTATTGTCTCATTTTGAATGAAAAGATACTCCTGGAAACTTGGACTTAGTTACTGTTGCTATGGATTTAGCAACAGTAACTAAGGATGGCCAGACTCTGACGGTGTGCTTTACAAAGGGTCAGTTCTGCTGTTCTTTCAATTGGGACACTATGGAGACCCTTGTTACCATGGTGAGACATGTGCAGTCCAGTTCTCCCTGCTCTTCCAGGCAGCACCTCCCTGACGTGTCCATGGAGTTCTCTAAAACAAACATCACATTGTTTCCCCATCAATATAAATACATGTACAAATATGCATAGGACTCATGGCCAGCAGCCATACCACTATGCAATCTGTGCCTGCTGAATGGCTGAAGCTAAGCAGGTTGTGGGCTTGGTTAGTACTTGGATGGGAGACCTCTGGGGAAAACTAAGTTGCTGCTGGAAGTGGTGTTGGTGGGCCAGTAGGGGGCAGTCTTCCCTCTGGTCAAATAAACCCCAATGCCCCAGTGCAGTGATGGGGACACTGTGCTGTAGGAGATGCCGTCTTTCGGATGAGACGTTAAACCGAGGTCCTGACTCACTGTGGTCATTAAAGATCCCATGACACTTATCGTAAAGAGTAGGGGTTTCCCCGGTGTCCTGGCTAAACTCCCAACCCAGGCTCATTCAATCTGCCACCTAATCATCCCCCAGTTTAATTGGCTAAAAAAAATTATTCTCTCCCTCTCCACCTCAGCTGATGTGTGGTGAGCATACTGGCGCAAAATGGCTGCCGTTGCATCACCCAGGTGGGTGCTACACATTGGTGGTGGTAGAGGCGAGTTTCCCCCTCATCATTGTAAAGCGCTTTGAGTATCTAGAAAGGCGCTATATAAATGCCATGCATTATTATTATTATTATTATCATGTGTATTCTTTCCCCTTACATTTGTAATAACAAGTTGTATTTGTTGGCTAACTTCCTGTAATGCCCAAATGAAATATATACTCTGAAATGTTCTCATATAGGTGTGATGTGCCTTGTGGGCTGCCTGAATGAGAAGATCACCACTTAAAGCTCAACCTGACAGTACCGAGATGGCAACCTCACTGCCATGGGCCCTTGCTCGCAATCTGCTGCTTCTTCCAGCACCGAGGGGCCTCGCGGTGCTGTTAAGACGACAAACTTATCAAGACTGAGTATCGCAATAGTGAGATGTGCGTAGATTGCGGCTCTGCACCATCTGCTACGAGTCCATCCGTTCCTCACCACCTACTCAAATGGGTTTCTGGTTCAGTCTCAGGTCCTCTCCTGCCTGGACTACTGCGACTCTCTCCTTGCCCCTGTCATCAGGCATCTGCAGCTCATCCAGAGTGCTGCTGCATGGCCGGTTTACAACCTCCCAAAACACTCCCACTTCACCCTGCCTCCTCACTGCCCTTCACTGGCTAGTGGCTACCCATCTCCACAGACCAAATGTAAAACCTTAGCGCTAGCCTACCAGGCTGCCAAGGGGACTGTCCCTCCATACCTTCAAAAGATCATCAGGACCCCACCCCATCCCACCGCACCCCACCCCCCCTGTCCAAGCCTGGACTTTCCAGTCACGTCCGCTGCCTCTCCCAGCCTCCCTCTCGGCGGTGGGATGGGATGCGCTAGGCGCGGCAGTCAGAGCGACAGAGCCATTAGCAGTCGCTGCACTTCGATCCCCGATCTTTTGCTCTTGCGCTTGCATTGTAAGCCGCTCCGGATAAGAACGCCCGCTAAATGCCAACGGAGTACGGGTAAGGCATGCAGTCAGCCGCTGCTATTTTTTTTCAGCTGGAAGCACACCGGCATCCACTTGCATTCCTGCCAAGTACACAGTGCAGGCAGACTGCTTCGCCAGAAGAGTTGCTAATGCACATTTAAGCCAGGGGATTCTCTTCTGACGGCACTCTCCCTCCCTGACTACCACTACCCCCAACGTGCCTGGGATGCCCAGCCAGCTGGCACTATAGTGGCACATAATAGATTCAGACTGAAGGATTAATCAAAAAAAACTAGCTCCTTAACAGGAGGCGACACCTTGAGTGCAGAACGAACAGGGAACCGATGCACGGTATATGGTGCATGGTCTTATAGGGGACTTCCGTATAATAGGCATTCTCCTACATATCATATAAGATGCACCCAGATGAAAGCTGAACATTTATGCAGGACCAGTGGGAACCGGTTGTTATGATATTATGCAGGAAACGCCTACCATTAACTAGCTACGGCATTACAGAATACTTGGCAAGTGAACTTTCAACTTTCAACTGAACTCTCAAAAATATTGGCTACCACATCAGTACCAAAATACCATCTCATTGCATTACATATCTAATTTTCTTACACACTGTAATTAATTTTTTGAGGATTCAAAGCTCTAAAAATAAAGTATCAGTGTAAATATCTCTTTCATTGAGCAACTACCTGACCAAGTCAAGTTGCTTTTGTACCGACATGTTACTGATGTAATTAAAAATGCTTATTAAACTCTTTGTTGAACCGTGTCTGATTTATTAATAGAAAACTACTGATATTGGTTTTAAACGCAGATGATTTCACACCAAAACAAGTGGAGTGCACATAACGTGAAACTTATCAAATTGCTTTTTACTGTGGAGAAAAAAGCTATTTGATGAGGCAGTCTATTGCCCTCACTAGAGAGAGACAACTGTGTTTATGAATTATCTGAAGTGCTCGTCCCTCAAATGTGCCTTGTGCGAGGAATGAAAAACAACAAGATCACACTCTACTGAATATAATCATTTATTTACTCTAAAGTGATGCAAGAATTTACAAGTATTTTCTCTGAAGGTATAAAAATTTTTTCTTAAATAAGCGATTTCCATTTATGTTCAGAAAATGCATTAATTATCCGTTACAAACCCTGAAAATGACAAATCCCTTACAACCAACAAAACCGAAAACAAAAAATAAAAACAGTTAGCAATACAAATCCAGCAGATTGCAACCTGACTTGAGAAGTTTCCAGAAGTTCAAATAGTATTGCTCAATATTTGCCTTTATAAAAAGAATATTTAAATTCAAAATTCGGAAACAAAATAAGCATTGTTCTGAAATTATATATAGATATGTACATCAAAAAAAAAATATTATAGTCAAAAAGGCCTTGGTTTAAGCTATTTATTAGAAGGTAATAAATTGTGCCTGGGTCTGGGTCAGCTTTCAAAGCAGACTGATGACAAGATCTCCGCGTTCGCCGCAACGTTTTGGAACCTGCATCCGGTGCAAAAAGGAAATCTGCTCCTGTGAAAAACACAAAACAAACCATGAGATAAAAGTAGCAGCTATGAAAAAGAAGAGCCATTACCAGGCACTTACCGGTCACACGTACACACTGGCCAGCTAGAGCGTACGGCCGAACATCTCCCTCTTCCTCCGGAGCAGGTCATATTGTGCAATAGAAACTTGGAAGAGCTCAAACGAGCAGTCCAATTTACAGAGTTCACCGGATAACAGTGAAACAGACATGGACACACTTTCTGGGTTAAGATTTATGTCTTAAACGGTAGACAAAAGAACCTTCGAAGAACACACCCCCCACACAAAAGTACTCAAACCTCACTCAAACCTCAAAAACAAGGTTAACCCACAATGCCACCGCAGATCATCCAGACCATACAAAGGGGACTCTCCACAAAAAAATTAAATGATAAATTAAAAAAAAGAACTAGCTAAAAAATAGAATCAATAGAAACTTGGTGCTTGTGGAGGAAACGTACCGGGACATAAAATGAAAGCGCATTACCGGAGCATTGGGGGATGCTGGGAGAACCTGAACTCTTTCTGACCCTCTTTGCTGTGAGTCAGGCGTTCTTCTCCGGCGTTCGTGACGGACATGGCCCTCTCTGGGGGACTTAACGCCCCCGGAGGAAGAGCCTTTCAGAGTGCCGTGCGCTTCCAGGTCGGACATGTTTCTCCATTAGGAAGGAGCCTGGGACCTCCGGAGAGGACGGCCTCCTTTTCCCAAGCCTTCTTCCTCTAAGTGTCTGATGTATTTTCCATTGGCCGTGTTCTTATAATTCGAGGCCTTTACTGCCATTACCGAGCGCATTCCCTAATCACTAATCATCAACTGGCTCGTTATGAATGGCAAAACACATAAATTACAGCACAAAGCACTTGATCATAAATTAGTTGTTGACACTGCGGCACGCACATTATGATGGTCTTAAAGTGCCTTTAATCCCCTTGCAAATTACGCACGAGTGACGAAACTGCAAATAAACCATTGAAATAGCCCCCAATCAAACGAAGAACATTATGCAAATAATCTGCACCTCCATTAGTAGGACTGACACCTCTTACTTCAGCCTGGCTATGACAAAACGCTCATTTGGAATAATTAAAACAACTGCCCCACAATTTTACTGTTTGCCTGCAGTGAGAGAATGAATTATACATGCTTAGGAGCGGCGTACAGGAGCGATTACTTAGGGGATTCAAATATTAACATCAGACTTTCCCTGACAGACGCGCTGAAGCGCCTGATCCCCAATAAACACACATACTTTCGGTACTTTTCATTTACTTTAGACGTTTAAAAAAAAAAACTTTTTTTAATTTTTTTTTATTCAAGATTATTGATATATAAACGTGGGTGCAAAAAAAAAAGAAAAAGTTTTTAGCACGCATAATGCGGTACGTACAATATTTTAACGTGTTAAAGTCAATGCGACGCATTTTTTATTTTTTTTTATATCATTGGAGAGGGCCAGAGCCAACAATATTAGAATTCGCTGGACGGGCGTCTGTAGCCGAGCGACGGGTTACATTAATATCAAACAGATGGTCCGACACGATGCCATGGTCTTGATGAGAAATTGCGTCTCTGTTTGTTGGGTTCCATCAGGCAGTCGCCGCTTGGTTTCACCACTGCAATAAGGGCCACTTCAAACAGAGCCAATGGCATTTATTATGGAGAGTTGAGACAGACGCAGGTTAATGGCTACCATAGACAATGAATCTGATGCTAGAAAGAGGCGATGCTCTGTCCATACATAACTGTATGTACTCGTATTATATCCAAATAAGGTTAATTGTTCTGGAGATTATTACAGAATTAAAATTCTGAATAATGCAGTAATTAATGATATTCTACCAAATACACCCCGGAGGCTGAATCTAAGCCCATTCCCAGAATGCCTTTTTAATTTCTTGAGGAGGGCCTTATCACGTTTTTAAATTGCTTTGAAACCTCTAATGCCCCATGTCTAAACATGTTCTAATTAAGCGTACCTAAGAAGTACGGACTTAAATCATCTCTAGCAGCAATTAAGTGATAACGCACTAATGTTAACATGGTCACGAAGAAATACGCTTCCCCCCACATTCGTTCCTTGAAACAATTTGATAATGTGTTGAAACTAGTGTATGGAAATGGTTTGCATCGATGGTTCACAAACATACAAAAAAAAAAAAAAAAGAAAGAAGAAGAAAAGTTTCGCATCCAAATTGTCAGTTTTATGGCCGGAAAGGCCGAAATTTCAATGTCACTCACGGAAAATCTTTGTCGACACTCTACCGGATAATCAAACATTCTAAAAGTCAACATACTCCATGGAAAGACTCCGCCGCTGAAGCTCTGTCTTTAACACACAAATGCCATATTTATCTATACTACAGTAATTGTGGCCGCCGAGGCTGGCAGAGAGTCAGGCAGGAATGGAGGGGGTGAAACGTGGTTTGGAAAGATAGACGAGTGTGTGCCTTCAGGTAAACACTGCGCTCGTCTCACAGGCAGCTGGTCTGGCGAGCGGCTGGATGGAAAATCCCCCCCCCACCCCCCCTGAGTTGGCTCATCCTGCTCCAGCCGTGATTAGCTTGACACAGAATTTAAATTCAAGCAGGAGATTATAACACTCACAATCAAATGGCAGAATGGAGGGATTTTTTTATTTTTTTATTTTTAAATAGATTTTTTTTCTTAATAGCTGTTCATCAACCGGAGGAGTTGCCATATGCCATTTCCTGGCTGGTTTGCCCTCTCTCCTGAAAGACTGTGCGGCATGTAGCCATTAGTCAAGCTGGAGGAGGAAGCATATACCTGCCTGTTGGAGACGCACTTCATAGCCAGTCTCTGGGTTAAAAAGCTTTCCTCCGGCGCACTCTCAGCTGAACTATGGTTGACCAAGGCCTATAAATCCAGCGGGGGTCTACAGTAGCAATGGACAAGCAGCTGTGGGGCCATTGGGATTTATTAAAGACCGTTATTTAGACCGTTAGCTCACCGTTATCACACAGAAATGACCCGCTACTGGTGTACAACACGGACGCGCTGTTATCCTCAAGGCTGCAAGACTGAAAAAAGTCATGCTCTTTTTAAGGGCTACTAGCAAAGGAAGGACTGAACAGGCCTTGCATTTCAGGCAAACTAATGCAGAATATCCTCATTTCTTAAGTAAAAATGGGTCCATTTTCCATAAAAGTATAAAGAGCAGATGCACCAGACTAATAGATATGGCACGGAAACCGCTTGCAGAAACAGAACAAAGGACAAAGCTGCTCGCGGTACTTGGTCTTGGTAATTAGTATTCAAATTAAATTTTGTATTTTGCCTTTGTTTACTTGCATCTACAAAGCTGCCTTGGACAAGGACATGTGTCAAATAAATAAGATTAATGTGGAGTAATGTGAGTATGAACAGGTTTATAAATGCCAATTCTTCAAACACAAATAGTTACTACAGCACTGACAGTATTAAAAAAAAAAAAGGGCTCGTGGAAAACCTTGCCTCACTGGTTGATGCCAGTGAAATTGATTACTTGGAAAAGGATGGCTCAGTCAATTTTACTCCGGGTGTGCACCAGTGCTTTTCAATCAGAAAGACAGTGCAGCACATCAGCATTCATAAGGAACCTGAGAATTTTAATGGGGGTTATAATATGTTTTCAAAACGGAGGGCGTACTCAGCCATTTAAGACGCGCTACAGTTAAACAGCCGTTGGTCCCCCTTCGGACTCCTGGTTCATGAAATGAGATGGCGTGCAGCCTGTATGAACTATTAATTCCCTTTAATCATTAATGAGGAAAGAAATTCCTACCGAAGCAGTGAGTATCCGCTCGGCTCGAAGCTGCCCTTTGACCTCGGCCGGCGAAAGCTGAAAAAACGAGCGGCTGAATATTTCATGACGGGCGTCATTAATGCAGGTGCCGCCTGCGCACCGATCGTTTGTCCAAAATGTCTGCTCTGAGCAGGAGAGCACACCCACTCTTATACATCCCTTTAAAATTCAGCCCAATTCAATGTAATGAAAAGCATTTGGGCAAACACACAGGAGCAGATTTCAATTGCAAAAACGTGCACGCACAACACATGCGCAGACACACACGCACACACGTGCGCACACACACACACCACCTAATTTTTACATATACAGTAGTTCAATATGAGGGAAAGGTCACAAAGTAATTTCCTGCTTTTCTTCGGTGGATGATTATTGTTTTAAGGTGCAAATCAAATTCGTCACAGCAGATTGAATCGGCCCCGTGTGACCACCATCACTGCTTATTCATACCTCTGGATGGGATGTTGAGATTAGCATACTTGGATGCCCAACAGTCCATGTTAAATTGCCTTAGTAATAAGGCAGAACTTAGCCAGTTACTGTATAACCATTAAATTAAATCACTGCTTTGTGACAGTTTCTTTTTTTAAACAGTGCAGCAGCCGAAACTGTTAAAGAAATCAGTAACAACCCTACGAGTTTGAAAAGGAAGTACGACTTCAAAGGAGAATGTGTTTTCTGGCACACACTGAGCTCAGTCTTTAGCGTAGCCCTTTTCTAGATGCCACACACGGTTACATCCTGACACCAAAACTGACCCAGAGTCACACTCCCCAAACCCAGCCCTCAATGTGCCCATCATGTGAAATGGGATTAAACTGATCCAGGGTCAGGGTTAGTGGCAGAATCTACACGCACCCCCAAATCTCTCACCTCCCGCCGCTCCTATGCGCTGGCTTTTCCCTCTGCGCCCGAGTCTCTGGTCAGTTCGGCGGCCCGCGCCAAACCGTCCGCCATCAGCGCCTCCTCCAAGCTCTTCCGCGCCTGGTGGACCTTCTCCTCTTGTTCCCTGGGTGGACAAAAGCCGTCGGGTGAGCTCCGGGGGGGCTTTCGCCGGGCGACCCTCAAATTGAGCAGGGCGACAGGCCGGCGCGGTAATGCGCGAGGGGGAATTACGCTCGCCCGCTCGCGAGTCGCCCGCTCCCCCCACCAAGGCTCGCTGATCCGTGATGAATTGTCCGTTTGCAGCCATTTCACATGAACAGCGGGCCTGCTCTGCGCTCTGCACTAGACTGCCAATGAATTAGGATCTGTGCAGTGCTATTTAGTGACCTCACAGCCCCCGTTTGTAATTAGAGGTTAACAGACAGGGGAGAAACAAAGCGGGTTAAGCTTCGGGCATTTCTCCAATATGCGTTAACCCTCTGTACTGTAAAAGAGTGCACTTACTTCATCAGAGCAACCTACAATACTCTCCCTGCGTTCCACAATATCATACCAACAGACTTGTTAAGAAAATACTAAATCCTAAGCAAGTGGCCCTCAGGTACCAATTACTTTTCATACACTTATTATTAATATGAAAATAAGAATAATGTTGAAGGCCTGTTCACAGGTCCAACTTGTAAAATATACTACTCAAAAGAAGTTAAGGGTCAAAAACATTTCTGCATATAAATATAGGCTAAAGAGCTAAAATGGTGACGACTAATGACAAAATAATTCTTTGATGGCTCAAGAACAGAAAACAGAAAACAAAAAACTTTTGATTAGACACTAGTTTATTACCCTGATGAAAAAAGTCATGCACCCCCCAAAATGATGTTCACACAAGTCGCAGAAGCTTCAGTAACTGGTGTAGCCACCGTTAGCATTCAGACATTCTTGACAACGTTGGCGCATGCTGTTGATCATGCGTTGGAAATAACGTTGAGGGATCGCTAGCCGTTCTGCGACTAATCGCTGAGCCAGTTGCTGGAGGTTGACGGCAGGGACGTGATGTGATCGAACTCGCCGCCCTAGTTCATCCCACGCATGCTCAATGGGTGACAAGTCGGGTGAATATGCAGGCCAATCCACGTGCTGAACGTTCTGCAGCATGCGCCAATGTTGTCAAGAATGTCTGAATGCTAACGGTGGCTACAGCAGTTACTGAAGCTTCTGCGACTTGTGTGAACATCATTTTGGGGGGTGCATGACTTTTTTCATCAGGGTAATAAACTAGTGTCTAATCAAAAGTTTTTTGTTTTGTGTTTTCTGTTCTTGAGCCATCAAAGAATTATTTTGTCATTAGTCGTCACCATTTTAGCGCGTTAGCCTATATTTATATGCACAAATATTTTTGACCCTGAACTTCTTTTGAGTAGTATATATACAGAGTACGTTGTGTTTATGCTATATGCATATAGCGGGTACGGCAATCGGAGAGGGAATGTGATCTTATGAGACTCCCGTTTAGAAGGCAGGCACATTGGATCTCTCTTCGAATGCCGACACCATTGGGCTTAAATGGCATAATAATAAATAATACGAGTAATAATCATCTGCTATGATCTGTGATTGTGGACATTAGAAACGTTTTGCCTGTGTTTTACCATGAGCGCAGGTTATATTTACGCCGTGTTTTCCTACACTTGAGATGAGCATGTATTTGAGATATTAGATAGTGCCTTGATTCATCGTTAATGTCCTGACATCAATGAATTGATAATTTAGCCGTTTAAGTTTAGTCATTCATTCTTGTTCTTTCTTACTGCTCTGGCAAAGGACTTGGGTGCCCGAAATGCGTCAGCATCTTTTGCATAAACATTTTGTAACCCACGGAGATGCAGTGGATAGCACTGAGACCTCGCAGCAGGAAGGTCCTGGGTTTGAATCCCAGCCGAGGGCCTTTCTGTGTGTAGTTTGCATGTTTTCCCTGTGTCTGTGTGGGTTTCCTCCCACAGTCCAAAGATATGCAGGTTAGGCTAATTGAAGACTCTAAATTGCTAACTGAGCAGCAAGCTTAAAAAATAACAGTAGATCTGTGAATGTCAGTTATTATGGATACTTATACACCAAAATACAATTTTACCCATTGAATTGTCCAATGGCCTCCACATATATATGTCTCAATTAATTTCTTGGCCTTAATGCCTCTCGGCACGCACGCACGCACGCACGCACGCACGCACGCACGCACGCACGCACGCACGGACGCACGCACGCGTATGAGCGTGTGAGTGAATGGTGTGTGGGTGCCCTGCGATGGATTGGCGACCTGTCCAGGGGGTATTCCGGCTGGGATAGTCTCCACCCCCCTGCAACCCTGACCGGGAATAAGCAGGTTAGATAGTGGATGGATGGATTGATTATTTTAAATGTTCACACGTGGAAGACTCCTCAAAAGAGCTTGAGGGTGTTTCACGTACACACAGTGCCCTCCACAAGTAGCCATTACATCCGACCACACACATGATTCACTGTAAGACAAAAAGGGACTGTGGTATATTTTTAAGAACAACATGGCCTGGAATGTCCCGTTATAATTAGAATTCATGTTTACTCTGTTGGTAATGAGGGCCAGGCCTCCAAACAAAACAAGATTTGCCTCTGTATTTCACAGAGGAATGGCTGTCTTCAACATGAGCTTCACCTTTAAGGCACAAGCGTACCACTAAGAAAACATCTACAAAACCAGCCCAAAGCGTCATCAAGATGCGGTTGGTCGAGTCGACATGGCCCATTTTCGATCTCTGACTTACAAAACCGCTTCCCCTTCCAATTTTGACTCATCAGGACCAGATTCACGTAGTGAATAATGGAAGGCAGTTGTCGATATCTTCTCCGTGCGACCAGAAGACCTCCCATATTCTATAAGATCACAACCTTTGTTTAAGACTGCCTTTACAGTTACGTTGTGGTAAAAAGACTGAAACGTCTACTTCCAGTCAAGGCAGCAATCATCCCTCTGAACGTTCCAGTGATGGAAGCGAGTAGAAAGGTCAGATCGGTGTCTTCTGCTTCCTGTCCCATAGGCATCACTCCCCTGGAAATTAGCAGCTAGCGCACAGAGAGAGATCCATTAAGAGAGGGAAAGCTACTGCCCGTAAACTATACTGTTATACAGGACAGGTGTTTCTGTTATGCTTAAGAAGCCTCAGTTAGCCTCAACCATGAAAAACTGATAAAGGTTTGCTGTCAAAAGATTTCATTTTGAGATCATTGGAAGTAGTCAATGCATTTTTATTGAAACGTTAACTGGTATGACATACGGATTGTGTTCTTGTCTTAAATTAGCCTGTAAATTGTTATGCTTCATCAACAATGAGATGCATAATTATGACGCACATGCACACACACACACATAGTGAGGTCCAAATGTTAGAATTCATTCTAGCATTTTGTTACCACATTTCCTGCACATGATACCTGGGAAAAAAATATATTCCAGCAGAGACTGGTGAGATCATCCTGTATTCCGGACCATTCTGCACAGTGTTCCAGACTCAGCTGAAACATCAGAGCCCAGGGAAAATGTCCCGCCTGAAGTCTTAGCGTTTTGTTTTAGAACCATGAGGTGCTGCCACACTGCATTGTGGAAAATAGGGGAGATGTGTGCGTCCCGGAAATGATAGACTTCTACCTTGTGCATTGGGGGGGGGGGGGGGGGGGGGGGGTACCACATAATAACAGAGATCGGTGAAAAGATTAGGCGATTGAATTTAATCAAAACTTCCGACTTACTATTGCCAACCAGTGTACAATAAAATATCTGGAGAGTCTGAGCATTTCTACCCTCGACAGCCATTTTTCCGGCTACCTTGTGGAAACTGTGGCATTTCATTTTCAGTCATGGTTTTTTTTTTTTTACCGAGCATTCTGTATCATCTTTCAGAGGTGCGTAGGCCTAAATATCAGTCACATTCACACATCTGCAAACCTTTGTTACATATATGGCATCCCCCACCTACACAAATTATTAAGAGATTTTTATTTATTCATTTTTTTATTTTATTTTTTTTCAAATTTCAGCTATGGGTTTTTAGAAAATCGTAACTGAATTACATTTCTGTGAATATACATATAAAAACATGGGTAAATATGGGAACAAAATGAATGTTGTGCTTAAAGTTGTATGCATGTGTGTGTATACATGCATACATACACATACCGAGAGGCATTACGCACCAGAAATTAATGGAGACATATATATGTGGAGGCCACTGGACAATTCAATGGGTAATATTGTATTTTGGTGTATTACTTCTAAAGGTATCCACAATAACTGACATTCACAGAGCTACTGTTATTTTTTAAGGTTGCTGCACAGTTAGCGGCAACATTTATTTCCTGGCATAACAGCGAGGATGAGGAATGTATTTAAAATGCTCCTCTCTTTTTCTTTTTTACATCCATCTATGGAATGAGGAGGCAGGAAAAATGGCTGTGATCCATTCCGCCCATGGTTCCTAATAACCCACGGCCAGGCAGCTGAGCCTAATGCATTTTCCCTGTTGATAAGCCTCGATGCACTATGGCAGGCTGGAGAGAGGCATTACCTGTATTTCTACTCTCCGTGCAGAGTCAAAATGGTCCTATTACTAAGTGTACAGTGCCCTCTAGTGCCTAGTCACGTCCTTACCCGAATCCTTGCAGGCCTGCAAGCGCTTAACGCATTCGTAGAACGAAAACGCCACCTGCTGAACTCTGCACCGCAAGCTGCACCGTGGCCTCGGGTGCAATGGCTGCACTTGAAAATATGACTTCCTTTTCTTTGGTCTTTTTCCCGCCCGAGACCAGCCTCTTTCTTATCAACGACGACGAAAGCAGAACGGAAAGTCAAAAGCCAAGGCTATTCTATGGAGAAGTAATGACTGGGTAAACATGCTTTTTTTTTGCAGTGAGAGCCCTTTGAACACTAACGTACCAATTGTCTTGAAGAGAAAATGTTTCGCGAGGGCATTTGTACACGCTTGGTGACAATTTAATACTGAAAATGAAACCACGAATGAGACGCACAAACGCCGTCCGTCAAGAATGACTCGCTGAAAGAACAAGCCTTACTGTTGGCCTACGAAGTCGCGAGCAGCTTCGGCCGGGCACTACGGCCGACCGGGGGGAGGAGGGAGGGGGTCTTAAGACTAAAAGGATGAGGACGGGAAAGGGAAGTACTCCGTGCATATCATCAATTTCCAGTTGAGCTGCAGTTCATATGCCCATTTCACTGGCCTGTGGAATTTCATCAAGAGGCTCCGAAAATAGACCTAATCTTCCCTGAGGTAATAGAGCAGATTTTTGTGATTGAAGATACGGGGCTGTAGAAACTGCACTTGCAGCTGGTCGTCATTATCTATCATGTGCGCTTCGTTAATACGGAGCACGGCAATTTAGGGGAGTAGGAGAGCGTTGGCTCAAAAAGAGAATCCTTAAATACATTTATCTTACAATGATAAAAGCAGTGGTTCTGGTGACGGTGGTGTTAATTCTGAGGGTAATGATGATGTAGACTGGAGCTGATGAGGACGGTGAAGGCAATCCCCGGCATTAATATTTCACAGCCCGCCGCAAGTTTTTCTTTTACACTTAAAGACAGACACCACTCTGATGGCGAGCTGCTATATACGGCTCCTCCGTGTTTATTTCTGATGGATCAAACTGTCTCCGCCTTAAACAAAGGTACACTAGTGTTTTGGGGCACAGACCGTTCGTTCATCTCGGGAGCAGAGAGATTCTTCTGATCAAAGGTCACTCGTTAGAAAAGTCACGGCATCTGCAAGTTAAAGATTCAAATCTTCAACTGTTACCAAGGAAACAATTTCACCTCATTTCTTTCTCACAAGAACAGGCTGAACTATACATGCACATCCAGTGACCAAAAGTCTGAGGACACTAGCAAAAAGAAACGATTGTTTTCATTATTTGTCAAGGGCTAATACAATGATGATACTCTGTTTATACTTATCATTCAAGAATACCTTTTTTTTAAATAATATACGCAAAAAAGTGTCTATATTTATGATGCAAGAGCACTAGCAGTAACGACATTAACAGGTATGTTTACATATTGAACTTCACACGCACGCACGCACACAATTAAGTTTATACTTTAGAAGCAATACTATGCCTTCCAATGAACAGAAATGGGTGCTTGAAAATGTCAGAATATTCAAGGCATGAACAAGTATGATCTGAGCCTTCGATCAATCTAAGCCGAGCTGTGCTGCATTGGGAGTCATGTTAGTGTGGCGCTCTCTCGTTGCTAATATGTTCAGATCAGGGATACCAGTGGCCTCTCCAAACACAGACCTGAGAACACAGTAATCCGCCCCAATCCACCTAGGGTTTTGCCAGGCCTGCCCCCACTATAGTAACACCTGCAATGGGGGGGCTGCCCATGGTCCAGCCTGGATGTCCACGGTCCCCCATTCCCCAAACATTCCCTGTCCCCGATCGGCGGCTCAGCCGAGATAAAGAAGGAAAACCCGGAGCGCTGAGAGCCCGGCTCCCACTTCATGCTGCTAGCGCGCCCCAAAAAAGGCCCTCCCTTCTTAGAGAGCGAGAATCATAGCTTACAGACGTTCTCGGTGCACCTCTGAACCACTCAGATTACAGCGCACATTAAAGCGCTTCTTTCAATTGGCTGCCAGTAGCCGGCTTATTCTGGCCCGGCGACAGACGCGATCAAAGGGGGCGCGGAAGCGCCTCCATTTAGCGTCTCCTTGCGTTGTAATGTATTGCTGGAGCACGGCTACCTTCACAAGCCAAGTATCTTTGACAGGCTCGTCACACGGCGCTCCGAGCAGCCGTTCGCAAAGGTGCGTGTCTCTACAGCCTGGGGAAATAGATACGGGCCGTTACGGTGTCCAACAGCTGCGCCACACGAGCCAAAGATACACGCGGGGCCAACGCGCATCGCTTACCAATTTCAAGGTCATTATAAACGAGCTATAAAAACACACAGCCACGTGCACTTTCAAACTGAATTTTGCTACAGACAGAAAAGAGTTACCCGTGACGCCTCGTACCATCTGAAAATTTGGGAACGCAACGGTTGAAGCGCGTCGTTTTTTGATTGCTTGCGTAAGGCAGCGTAACCTCTGCCGCAGGCAGTGAGGACCAAATGACTGCACTTGAGGACCAAACGATATGTAGACCAAGCCGTAGCTCAACACAAACTAACGACCTGATCCAGCTTCTCTAGCTTGCAATCCCATAGAGGAGCATTTCTTTTTTTTCTTTTTTTTTTTTGACTATACCCTATAAAGAAACAATATGTTAGGAGTTCTAACACGGTTCGAAATCCCACCATGAAACGATCTGGAGACTCAAAGCTAGTCTTCAGGGAACAGAGACCTGCGCCGCATCTCCCAAAAGCATCTTAAGAGTTAAAGCAATTTCAGAGTGTCTTGTGTTTAGTGCTTTATTAATTTTATGAGTAAAATTATTAAAATCTACTGACGTTACATAAAAGATAGTAATAATAGAGGGAGAAAGAGAAAAAACGAATGACAGAAAAAAAACAAACAAACAATGAAAGTAATATGAAAACAAAATAGCCTGAGATGATCTTTATCCGAGATCCCTTTGGGAAACGGGGCCCAGATTATGACGGAAATATCGCCTCATGTTTCAAGTGTATGTAATCCCTCCCCTCGCTGGCCTGCTGCAGGGAAGCTATGCCACCCACAGTAGCATGGATCACATTTACAGCTTGTATCAGCGTATATCAGATGCATCTTATATTACAATGTCTTCCCCAAATCACGACGACTCTGGATTACAAGAGGGAAGCCTGCATTTATGTGCACGTGACGGGAATGAATAAAGGCGGCTGGACGAGATGGGGCCAGCCAACGTAGGCCGAGCATTCCTATACTGTATAACTGTCAAAACTGGGGGAAATTTCTGGATGTCTGCAAATGTTTTTGTTGTTGTAGAAATTACTTCTAGTCTCCAATTGTCAGCTCCTGATAAATAAAAAACCTATTTATTAGTTTATCTGACAGGGACAATGCACATTAATAACATTACTGTAAATGTGTCAGAGTTAGCCAGAAAGGCTAGTTTCGATCTGTACAATTTAGACATTTTTGTGGCATCGATAACATTTGCAACACCGGAGGAGGCGGCGAATGTGCGGGCCGGGCCTCTCTATCAGCTCCAGTCAAGTCAGATCAGTCACGCTGCTTTAACCATGAGCTAAAGTACGACATCACTTTCAGTGCCAAATAAGACGAAAGCCACCAGCTCGGCGGGGGCTTCCGGCGTTTCGAGGCGTGCGCGGCGCAGGCTCACCGGATGTCCTCGTCCGTGACGATGAAGGCCTTGCAGAGGGGCTGCGACGTGTTGAGCCAGATGGCCGGGTTCTTCTCGGCCGCCGTCGACGTCTGGCCCGTGATGGGGGCCGAGCTCATGTGCAGCGCGCTGGCGATGGCCGACAGCAGCGTCTCGTCCGTCGTGTCCGGGCCCACGCCTGGGGAGAGAGCCGGGGGGGTCAGACGGGCGACACCCAAGGCATGGACTTTGCTAGCTATCGCTAGGCCCAAATCTCAGAGCACTTCACAGCGAAGGAGGGAAGCTCACCTTCGTTCTTATCCTACCAGGTATGCAAGGGCTCTCAATTAGCCTCACACCTGGCTTTATAATATACCGATAATTGACAGAGGTATTTATCAGCTGAAAGTGTGCTTACAGCAGTATGAGTGTAGAGGTATGTTTTAAGACAAAAGTGGGACACACAAAGTCTTGTTTTGATGTCCATTTGAATGAAGAGGAAGCACCATAACTCGTAACACAAGTAGGCGTTTTAAAAATGCAACACAATTTTTTTTTTTTAAAAAGCTCAAGTCAAAGCATAATAGCAACGAATGGCAGCCTTACTCTGCAAGCCTCTGGGAAGCTCCATGGTCCTGAGGACCTCTTGCGTTACGTCCGACGACCTCAGTCCTTTCAACCTCTTCTCCCAGAAAAGCTGCCGGGCAGAGAGAGAGAGAGAGAGAGAGAGCGCGACATTAGCAGACGCAAGAAACCAAACGGGCTGAGCCTTCCTGCAACAAGTGGTGAGTCAGCTTTATTAAATCAGGTCAGATCTTAACATGTTTCTAAATAACAGGAAAAGCCGGCGGTGACGCCTGAGGGCTGAGAGATGTCGGAGATCGGGGCTGAGAGCGCTCTCTGTGGTTAACCACCTTGGCGCACTTCCTGCCGTCAGTAAGGATGGCGCACAGCAGACGGGACGTGTCAGTTCTGTGGAAGAAGCGCGCGGCTCCCCCGCCCCATGTGGTGGAATGTTCAATTAGGTGCTTTAAACGCCTCTCTACGACGTCGGCAACAAGATATTCACATTCCTCGGAGCAGATGACAAACTATGGCTTTATCTTTTTCAATCGAGTTTGAGCACTTTTCCACATTGTAAGAAGTAGAGGCAGGAACCGGGCTGAAGTCGGGCGCTAACGGACGGCGTCCGACTTCACCCCCGGAAAAACGTATAAATAATGCCGCCATTTTAAACGTCCTTCCCAGCTCCGTTCCCACAAAAAAGGGAACGGAAAGGGCCGGAAAAATCCCGCAAGGACCTGCTCGCGTGGCGGTTTCCGGATCACCCCGGAGTCCCAGCAGGCCCCCTTGTAAAATGGCGGCGTATTTATTGGGCTCCGCAGCTAATTCAGTCACCGCCGTAAAGCCCTCGAGACGCAAATGCATAAATCGTCACAGAACAAAAACAACTTTGTGCTAAGGAGCAAATAAACAGCCGGGCTCGACGCCAGGGCGCGCCGAGTCTGAAGGCGCCTTGCCCGGTCGAGAAAGCCGCATGCCGTCAATCTCTGTTCCCAGAAGGGAAGGGGGGGTGGGGGGGGGGGGGGAAATCAGAGGGGAATGAGAGAGTGTCCCGGGACAGGGCACCCAAATCATCTGCTCGTTCACAAGCGATTGTCCCAGTTCAGCGGAGACAGGCTCTTTTCAGTCACGCTGCAAATCGGTCTCTCTTTTGACCGGCTTCCCCAACCGCTGCTGGATCAATTCAGCTCTGTGGCGCGCGAGTAATGCTAAGTAATAGACACACTGCAGAGATGGAGCGTGGGCCTATTTCTGCTCTGCAGGTAGAGAGCGGGGGGGGGGGGGGGGGGGGGGGGTATTATAGGACAAAGAAGTGAGTGTCAATGCGACAGAATAGAGTGAAGGTTTTCTATTTATTTATTTATTTATTAAGTTAGCAGTGCAGCCATGGCATCTAGGGATGTATTACTTTGTGCTGAATTGGCCTTTCTCTCCTTCATATTCATTTTTACATCAACACCATTCTTTTTCTTGTGTTCTGGATAGCAGAACACGTCACGATCTCCCAGGCCATTTGAAAATAACCATCAGAAGCAATACTTTGAAATGTGGAAGTCTTCATCTACAAATATATTTTTTCCCCCACGTACAGTAAAACGCCCAGAGAAAAATTAGACCCGCATTAGACCCAATGGTGCCCTACTTTTGTCTACATTCAGATGGAGTCAGGATCAATGTGCGAAGGTCCACCCCTGGCACTTTGACTTGCTATGTGAAAGAGACCGTAACAGCTAGCATCAGGACCTGCTGGCACCATGCATGTGGTGAATGGAGAGAGTTCATCCCTCATCATTACGACAGAAGAGTGCCTCAGCAGAGGTCATTTCTATCACTGCACTTGTGTACAGCCAACAATTGTGCGTGTGCATGTGCGTGCGCGTGTGTGTGTTTGTGTGTGCGCTAGTGCGTGTGCGTGTGTGTGTGTGTGTGTGTGTGTGTGCATGCACAAATGTGTGTGTGCAGGTGTGTGTGTGTGTGTACGTGAGCTAATGTGCTGTTACTAAGGTGCTTTTTTTTTTTTTTTTTTTTACATTAGGATATGTTTGTTCATGCTTTTTAAGCCCATGGTCTGTAACACTTCGTCCCCATACCCTGCTCCACCCTCCACTACATGCACTTTCACTGCAGTAAACCGCACTTGAACACAACAATCAATCGTCACATCCCATTTACTATCTTATGGCTATTACTGCGAAAAGAAAATGTCACTGAATACCTTAATTCAAGCCTTGCGAGCGGAGTTTTACAGGAAGCCATTCGAGAACAAAGGAAACGCCGAGCCTTTTAAATGAAGAAGCTGACGGAAAAAGAAATGACCTACTCAGCAATGTAGGGCATAATTAGGTTTCCACTCCCTCTACATTACTGGGATATTTTAATGTTGAGGGCAGTGGGCCTTACCAGCTGGACCCGTTATATTTTATCGCTCATTTCAGTGTTCCAGAAAGAGCAAGTAATGACCACACAAAGATAAACATGGTACTTCACTCTAATCTGCTTTTACCGATGTACACGTATTACAAGTGCTGGCCTGAGATTCCCTGTCACCGTGCCCTTTTGAGTGCCTAATGGAGGATATTGATTTTTATTAAACTGTACGAAGGGCATATCAACCCAATGAATCACCACTCCAGTGGTCTGTTTACAGTCGATCAAAAGAAATTAATTAATTAATTAAAGTGTCGTTTTTGTTGGCCTATTATTTCAGGACGTAATAGCTACTTCAGCAGTTTATTCATGCTAAAAGATGATCCGAGCGGGAAGCCTGGAGATGCTGCACTCGTCACCATCTGAAGGGCGTAGAGAAAACGACACCATCCCGAGCGGCCGCTTACGCTGCCGGCTGATTCGTCGCAACGTTTTATTTATTTCTAAATAAATAAACCCAACCCAATGAATCACCACTCCAGTGGTCTGTTTACAGTCGATCAAAAGAAATTAATTAATTAATTAATTAAAAAGTGTCGTTTTTGTTGGCCTATTATTTCAGGACGTAATAGCTACTTCAGCAGTTTATTCATGCTAAAAGATGATCCGAGCGGGAAGCCTGGAGATGCTGCACTCGTCACCATCTGAAGGGCGTAGAGAAAACGACACCATCCCGAGCGGCCGCTTACGCTGCCGGCTGATTCGTCGCAACGTTTTATTTATTTCCTCGGCCCAAGTTCAATTCGGGGCAGCTCACGACGGCTATCGTTTTACACGCTGCCCGATTCCGAGGGCAGGTACGGGCTTCGGGGTGCTTCGCGCAAGATCGCCGGCCCCCGTTTCTACGGCGACGGCGCAGCGCCGCCACGTCTCTTATTTCTCCGCTCGCGCCTGACCCGTGACCGCACAATAATTGAAAAGGAGTGTTTCCAGGCCAGTGCGTGCATTCCCGTCGGCTGTTTGGTTTCGTAACAGCCAGGTTGCCAGGTCTACCCCCCTCCCCCCGGAGAAGCTTCCGCCGCACAGGAGAGAAGACGCGCTGGAAAGCGACGTTTTGGCGGGACTGCCCGAGACCAATGTGACGGGAAGAGTAGGACGCCATGTTAAGTTACAGGATCTGCATTTGGTGAAAGACATCAGATTGCATGGAAGGACACAAATCTGACAAGGATGCCATTCGTTTGCGAGTTTACTTCAGTTCACAATAATTCCACCACGAAGACAACGCAATGCCCTGCGATGGCGATTCGCACTGGCGTGAGTTACTTTGACTTTTTCACGCATGGATTAGTTCCAACTATTTTAAACTCAAAAATCTTTATTGTGATGCCAATAAGTATCTTTTTTTTTGTCATCGAAATGCCCAAAGTCATTATGCATCAGCGTAGACCAATAGATCATGAGGTGTTGAAACACTGAAGTGACACTGTTCTCTGCATAACCACCATACTTCACTGAAGCAGCGTTATAAACGAAGGCAAAACCTCAGATCGCAGACATCAGGCACCAATTCAACTAGCCTAATTCTTTCGATATTTATGTTGGGCAAAGGCTACTATTAAACCTTTTAATTGTCCGCGCTTTAATATGTATGCTACACAAGCCGGCAGGACTAAAATGATAAGAGCGTAGTTTAAATTAATTCAGGTTAATTACCTCATGTGTACCTGTTAACAAGTACAATTTCCTGGAGCCACAACTCGACACTTACCTACAAATCCCACAAGAGGATGCTAGTGAGCTAGTGTGTCCAGGGCATTTTGCCTGACTTGGGAGATGGCAGACCCAGGTTCTTTCCTGGTTATCTCCTGCTCTTTGTTACACACCTTCACAAATAACCAGCACATATCATAAGATAATCAGTCCCTCCGTTAAATGTTTTCCCATAAATTTCAGCGAGGTAGAAAGTCATCTACAACTCGCTTATCAGCAGAAGGCGGCATTTACTTATCTTTTTCTCGATAATCATTTTCACGCTGTATCGACAAGTCACGAAAATAATATAACCTACCCTTCACAAGTAGCAAGTAACCACGCATCAGCTTTTCTAACCAAAATGTATGAAACTCCTCCGCCCACGTGTCAAATGTAAGCGCGCATCAGCGCTGTGACGCATTTCCCCCTCTTCCCCTATTCGCATGCAATTTCAGAAATTAATTTTGCGCGGGACACGACAAGTTCGCCTCCCTCCAGTTTCTTTTGTTCGCGGGAGCGACCGAAAAGAACGTCTCTAATTAACGTCCGGCTCGTGTTCTCTGTTCCAGCTGGACCCCTGAGGCGTCGCTGGAACTGGAGAGGCAGGGGCCTAACGAGCGATGACATCACTGAAGGCTGCTGCGGGCCATCGTTTGAATAGCGTGACACACGGAGCAGGGAGGGGCCGGCGCGCCTAGCCGCAGAGCGTCGTCCTTCCCGTGCGTGGGGATCGGAATGAGCCGGTGACTGGGCTGCCTTCCGGGAAGCTCAGCCTGAACCCGTTGTGGGCCTTCTGGGAAATTGCTCAATGGCCTTGAATTTTTCACACGTCACAACGCAAACAGTGAGTCACGGAATCACTGCGCTGAGGCTAGAACGAAGACCGGATCTCTCAAAAGGAGGCTATGCCGTTGGACATGTAAAACCCCTCCCCCCTATCTCCCCAATCTGGATTGCCCAATCACACTAGCGCTGCGACTCATCGCAGACGCCGTGAATATAGTTACATTTGGAGACCAATTTGTTTAACAGAAAGGAGCCAACTGTCACTTGTTGGTACAGATTCCAGTGTTTCCATATAATGGTCCAGGCCAATGAGAACCTCTGCCAGGCCAAAAAAAAATCATTTTTTTTTCTTTTTTTTAATTCCAAAAATAACAGCAAATATTAATTCAGAAATCAATAATCATTTGCGCCGGGGACCCTCTGCGGTGTTCTGAAACGTGAGTCGACCCTTGAAGCCACGAGTGCCACCGCTGTCAGTCCCTTTGTGTTACTGCGGAACGAGATTACCAAATATTAACGTTTTTTTCTCCTGTGTTCATGATGCGCTAATGTTGTGCAAAGGTCAGAGGATTGTTAACATTAATGCACACGGCGCATGTACTTCTTAAGCACTGCTTAATGAATAAATGACCCCATCATCTCCCTGGCACTTGAATTTAATCTAATGTGAATTAATTTGATCTAATACATTTTTATTATATGATCGGAAAAAAAATAAAAATAAATCTTTGTCACTGAAGTTTGTACTAAGCTAACATTGTTAAAGATGCTCTGTATGCAGTTGTGGAGTCTTAATTATAATATGGCATAAGTTACACGGCCTATTTTTATGCAATAAGTGCAGTGTATTAAGTCATCCTCTCCTTCTGTATCATTTTGTTTTAAGTTGGGGAAAATACAGAGTGAACAGAAATTTGAACGCAGATATAAATTGCAGACCGCCTGCTGTGACATCCGCCCGCACCAATGTGCCAATATCTCGTGTGACGCATTTGTTTAGTGGTTTTTCGGTGCGTACCACCAGGCCTGAGAATTTTTTTTAATTTATTTTTTTAAAGGGAAACACTGAATTCCCTACCTCTGGGTTCCGCTGCAGAGATTAGCAATAGTCAAAAAAATCCAGGCTGCGTGAAACCATTTGCGGACAAGAGCAATACATGATGAACCCTCCCTCTGGTCCGCCATTATTCCCTAGTCGCGTACGGGGAGGGGGGGGGGGGTGGATTTAGCCTCACGCAGTGTTGCGATCCCTCCCCTCCCCGTCTCCGGCTGGCTGTCACGATCTGATTCACTGCTCGGCCCACACTGAGCACGCTCGCCGTGACGCACGCCGTGGTTAAGTAATCGTTCTGTTAACAAGTGCGCGACAGAACACTCCGACCATACAGTCTAGCAAGCGAACGCATCATTCTCTCATTTTTGTGTTATTATTTGATCCAAATGGACGGCGGTGCATTTATCATGCTTTTTATTGCGCTGCCGCATATTGCCATTGCTGGCCCTGGTTTAGGAGAGATAAATCGCATTTGATATGCGGAGGCTGCGATAACAGCTTTGTATATGGTAATGGCGGAAATTATGCAGACTAAACTATGCAAACGGAGTTATAAAAGGGACACAATAGCGCTGTGCGCACGCAGAGACAGGAAAAAACCGTCCCCAATGGCTTCCGTCTCCCTCCGGACTGTTTAAACGAAGCGTATTTTTGCCGCTCTGTCAGCGGCAAGGCTACCGCTTAAAGCCAAAAGCGTGACGGAGGCGGTATCTGGCCAAGGACAGCTTCAGAGCCTGGTCCAGAGCTGTCCTGTTGAATACGTCCCTGCGGATGAACGTTTAGGTGGTACGTTAAACATACACTGACATCGCAGAACGTTAAATTCTCCCTCCCTTTAGGCCTGCTAGACATCGTTCTGAGAAACGGAGGCAATGAAGGACATGGGATGCCACTCAAGCAAATATTATTACATGTTCACATGCTTCAAATCCTCCTTCATTATGAAGAGGAAATACATATCACGTACATAACAGCAATCCCTGAGAGCGCACATGCTCTTGCAGGGAGGTCAAAGAATAATTTGATCATTTGCCAATTCAGACCCGATAGTCGTAACCATGTTCAGTTGTAGCCAGAAGCAGAATATTGAACATCTGATTGCCTCTGTGACGTTCATCACTGAGGGGAAAACAGCAATTATTTGAAAAATTCCCTCAATTCCTTCACATAAACAACTGCCCTTTCAGTCTTAAATAATAGCGGGCAGTTTTCGGAGCGTGGCCCTGGTGGTCCTGTGAGCATACAGCACCCTCTACTGGGAGATTACATCTATAACATTACAATTCTACAAGACATCACACCGAGTTTCAATGGGCTTATTCCGCTGTCTCATTATAATGCGTTACATTTCAATTTCACAGAATTAAATGACTTGACGTGATGTAGGCCCATATGTTACAAAATACCTTAAGTCCCAATGGAATGAAATTGAAACTTTTTAACCACTTTTCACCCAAAATGTTCTCCCTGATTTGAAATCATTAGCATTGCCTCTTGAGTTACAGGTGAGCTGTGTGACTGCCATCCCACATAGGAGAACCGATGCTGAAGTATACTCTTCTGAAGGCCTCGCCTACAAGCCTGCGACTAACCCTCTACAGTCCGCACAGTAATACAAGAGAGACTAAGGACCGTTTAGAGGAGAGGTGCGTCTCTCACACAGACGATACCCGGTACATTTTTGAGAAGAACTCTCAGTGGAGCAGTGGAACCCAGAAGCGTCCGGGCCCAATCCCAGCCCTGGTGGGACGGAGCCAGTTTCCTCGGGCCCCTGGAGCCCTGGCGGTCAGCTGACGGCCCAGCGGAGACTCCTACCCGAGACGCCTCAGGCCAGAGTACCTGCGCCACAGCTCAGAGCCCGTCCACACGGCGGAAACGCAGAGACACAGGCAGACGCAGGCCTGGATCCGACCAGCATTTCTCTGCGACTCATTCAACAGAGTTTAACTTTTAACTGACTTTGAGTTTAAATGTGTGGCTTGATTTTCTTCGTAGAAACCGTCTGGCGAGTTCAGCGATCGCTAAAATGAACTACGAAACTATGAAACGGTGTCTGTGAAGAACAAAAGAAATGACCCCTCGATCTTATTCAAATTTATGGACTCAGTCTGTCAAAGGCGGCGGTCTTCCGGTCGAGTCGAGGCCGTTTTAGCGGCCAGCTGAGGTAGCGGCCGCTTTGAGGGAGGCTCGCTCTCCCGCCCAGGATACCTGCAGTTTACACCTCAGTGAGGATGCGTGATTACAACATGGAGACATACCAGGAAAAAAAGAGGAATGAAAAACTATGTGCTTAGAGTAATGACTGGTTACCCGAGCTGAGGCTAAGAGCAGGTCTGATTAAAAGGTGCCTCAGACTGCTCTGAGGAAATGAAAACCCAGGGAAAGTGTCTGGTTGGACACCCCACAAAGTAAAGGATATATTTAAGTGCGCACTTGGCATAGTTCTCCCAACTTAAACACCCCGTGTAATCAAAACTACATTTTTTAATTGTTACATTTTAGAGCCAAAGAAAACAAGTACTATGACGTCAAGAGTATTGAGTTGAGATTTAAGCCTGCAACAAAATTCATATACTGCCTACTACAGGAGGATTTGGAATGGTTTGTTTGAAGGCCATGTTTATTGTGCAACCAACATGCCATTTTGCATTTTATCCAATCGGTGGTGCTATCGTTTAAGTGGGCTGCCAATCAAAAGTGAATTTTTTAAATTCTCTCCAGCTCCGGCAATATCCACCCTGTTTTTCCCTCGTTTGGTATATGGCGAAGGACGAGCCACGTTCTTTTTTCCGTTCACTGAAAAAATAGCCAAGATTTTAAATTTCTTCCTCCTCCACAGTCTCAATTTCACAGAGCGCCGCCATGTTTTAAGAAATGTCAACAAACGGTCAGGAGTTGGACGTCTCGTTCCCATAGAGACAACAGAACCCACATCGCAGGCCTTCGACGAAGTATAAATGCCAAACGCCATGCGACGCCTTCATTTTGTCACTCGACACTTGTCGAAAGGGTAGCGCGACGGAGTATAAATCAGGTTTAACTGCCAAGAAAACGGACAGGGAAAGGCCTGCTTTTCACAGACCTGGGTCTCCACTGAAAGCGGAGCCTGCGCGCCAAATCCTTTCGACGGAAGACGACCCTTCGGGAGAGGCGCACCGCTTCCGGCCTATCGCCGCCGAGCCCCTCCCCTCCCGCTGAGGGCAACGGCCTCTCCTCGCAACCCCGCCCTTCAATCGCAAATTACAGACCGGTCGATGCTGGCGCCTTTTGTGCCGTAAGCCGTTTGGTCGCGCTCCAGAGGGCCGACGCCCCTGCCGGGGAGAGCGGTTGGCGTGTCACCAGGGCGACGCGCAGCCTAACCTGTCGGGGCTGTTCGGTCGCTCTCTGCAGGTCAGTCTTCACCTTGTTGCTGGGGTGGTTGACCACTTTGGTGACGGGCTGTTTGAAGATGGAGGCCGTCTGTCTGATGGGCAGCGCCGTGTTGAGGTCCGGTTTTCCCTGGGGAGACACAACGGGGCTCGGTAAACGGAAGAGGACACAAGCGCGCACGAGCTCGCGCGCAAACCTGGGAAAGGCACACACATTTGCACACGCTCACAAATAAAAATACACTACAAATTGTACAAAATGATATAATACTGTACACATATAGGCTGCATTATAAAAGAATCCATGCCAAGTGTCCTCTGCATTGCGTGCTAGCCTCTGTGTTGCTCAACAGGCACAGTGTTTAAAGAAGTTATCTTTGCTGCAGTAGTCAGGGTACCTGGCACCCTGAATCTATTGACTCAGTATGATATAGTAGAAACAGAACAAAGTCAAAGACACACGATATAACCACACAAATTTCCAACGCACTCTGGCAGGCGTAAGACAAGTGCACAACACACAGAGGAAAAACCTAGTCTTCCTGCGTTCATTTACATGAATGGTTTGCTTAGGAAACCCCCTTATACACCCTTACACATTTACACACACCACTTCATCACTGTATTCAGTGGAAGTAAAATAAGGGTGCTACAGCAGGACCCCACGTGAGGTTTAAACCTGCAACCTCCGAGCGCCTTAGCCATTATACTACAGGAAAACAAGGGAAAATGAAAGTGTTTGGCTGGATGTTTTGAGGATTAATAAACGTTCCTCGTCAGGGAACTTGAGCCGGTGTGTTCCTGCTACATCTCACCAAAAACTCTCACTGCGTTCCACATTCATATGCACTTTGGTTTAATTTCCTAGAAAACCCCAAATTCAAAGGAGACCATGTTCCGGATATACAGGATAAGCTGCAGCGCAGGTACACTCTGTACGTTAGTGACGACTCCTGGAGAAGCGAGCAAGGTACCGAGAATTAAAAACGTTCTCAAACAAAAGGTACATTTCAGATGATCAG
Organism: Synaphobranchus kaupii; assembly: GCA_029718625.1. Lineage (NCBI taxonomy): Eukaryota > Metazoa > Chordata > Actinopteri > Anguilliformes > Synaphobranchidae > Synaphobranchus > Synaphobranchus kaupii. The sequence goes on from CM056392.1 coordinate 6,468,313, forward strand.
AAACTCAATACTGTTTTAATGGCAGGAAGTGCAGGAGTGTGGGGGAGGAGCTACATCAGAAAGCCATGCTGCCATAAAGAGGCGGGAGATGAAGACCTCTTTATGGCCTGGGCCCCCCCCCCCCCCCCCCATTCAGTGCGAGTAGACCCCACTTTTTACTGCTGCCACACAATAAAGACTTTAGAACTGGGAACGGCCATACAGATTCAGGGCAGCCACAAGCGCGGGGTCTGTTACTCCGCAATACCTCAACCCAAAAAAAAAAGAAAATTGTTCTGGAGCGGAGCACTATTCCGGAGCGGAGCACTATTCCGGAGCGGAGCACTATTCCGGAGCGGAGCACTGTTCCAGAGCGGAGCCCTGTTCCGGAGCGGAGCCCTGCTCTGGAGTGGAGCACTGTTCCGGAGTGGAGCACTGCTCTGGAGCAGCACAGCCTTGCTTATAAAATGGCACTTTTCTGAGATTGGAGGAGGGAGACCGTCTATAAATAAGCTAATCAGCATAAATGGCGAGTTTGGCTCAAGAGTGTTGCAGTAAAGGTGTTTTCCACAGGGAATCTTCAAGCCTGTATGCACACACATGTGTGCGCGCACACACACACACACACAAACATGCATGCATGTACCTGCGTACCAACTAGGGGTGTCACGATTCTCCAAATTCGCGATTCGATTTGACTTTCGATTTTAAGGTCACGATTCGATTCGATTTTCGATTTTTTTCCAGCACTATTTTTTTTCCCCAGCACTATAGTCTAACTAATGGCTATGCCACTGTTAGACTATCGAGTCTTGATTTGTAAAGAAAAATACTTGTTTCTCAATAAGTAACTTTTATTTGAATAATAACAATTATAAATAATAACAAAAATATGAGAATATTTAAACACACCTAAACAGTTAAGAGCTTTATCAAAACTAGACTCTAGAATAATAAACAGTTGAACATTTACCACGCTATTAACAATTTACACATTGGTTTTATGCCCTGACAACGGTCATTTACATTGTCGTCAAGGCAATTCTGCATTAAATGCTTAAATCCAGCGTTCTCCACCACCGAATAGGGTCACAAGTCTGATGCTACAAACACTCCTATTGCGCTAGTTATTTCTTAAGCGCAAGTTGAATTTTGTGGAAGCTTGGCTCTAAATGAGAATGGAAGAGTTGCCTGTGTCAATGTTTTTTTCCCAGTCAAATCTATTTCTTTGTGATGCCTGCGAATGTGTCCTGCCATATTTGACGTGTTGCCTGAGGTGGCGTATGGTACTCGCGTGTAGCATAGCCGACAAACTGTCGTTTTTTTTGTCAATGACGCGTTCGTTGTTTATATAACTCACGGGGAAGGCAAACTGTTGCCACACCGGTGACTTGAGGGAAGCAGGAGGATTTTGCAGTTCTGTTTCACCATCTCCGACTCCGGGAGTGGCCAAAAAAGTAATGCAGGCTACCGGTAAGCTAACGTTAACTAGCAGCTGTGTCTTCTTTGAAATAGTTTTTTTTTTTTTTCTTCGGACGCACGCCTGCGTGGACGAACAAAATGCAGTGGAAGGCGTCAAGTTTCGTTTGGTCGGAAACGCTTACATTAGAGATGGCCAAGTAGGCTACTTTTTTTTACATTTTACCCATCACATGAAAGGCTAAGAAGAGCGCGCGGGGGGCGGGGGTGGAGAGAAAAAAAAAAAAAACTTGGAGAATCGCGAACCAGCTTGTGATTTCGAAGTTCGAAATCGAACGCTCATTTCGATCGATTTTCGATTTCGAATCGGTATCGTGACACCCCTAGTACCAACACACACACACACACACACACGTGTACACACAAACACACACGCATACACACGCACCCGAAACGCGTACACACACACACGCACATACACATGCCCGAAAACACATACCCACACGAACGCACGCACACGCAAGCACAGACAGAGAAACACATGTGCACAAACATGCACACACATGCACACACACACGCAAGCACAGAGAAATACATGTGCACAAACATGCACAAACATGCACGCACGCACAGGGATGTTCTCCTTTGTTGCAGCGGAGAGAGCAGCTGAAGGGTTAACTCTAATCTGGGGCTGGTGTTCAGAGAGGGGGGGTGGCTGAGGGCAGTCAGAGATGCCTGCGCCTCCCCCACAGAGCCACTGAGTCCTGGAGCACAGAGCCACTGAGTCCTGTAGCACAGAGCCACAGAGTCCTTAAGCACAGAGACACAGAGTCTTGTATCACAGAGCCACAGAGTCCTGAAGCACAGAGACACAGAGTCCTGGAGCACAGAGAGACACAGAGTCCTTGAGCACAGAGCCACTGAGTCCTGCAGCACAGAGCCACTGAGTCCTGCAGCACAGAGCCACTGAGTCCTGCAGCACAGACACACAGAGTCCTGTAGCACAGACCCACACAGTCCTGGAGCACAGAGACACAGAGTCCTTAAGCACAGAGTCCTGGAGCACAGAGCCACAGAGTCCTGGAGCACAGAGCCACAGAGTCCTGGAGCACAGAGCCACTGAGTCCTGCAGCACAGAGCCACTGAGTCCTTAAGCACAGAGTCCTGGAGCACAGAGCCACAGAGTCCTGGAGCACAGAGCCACAGAGCCACAGAGTCCTTAAGCACAGAGTCCTGTATCACAGAGTCACAGAGTCCTGGAGCACAGAGACACACAGTCCTGGAGCACAGAGACACAGAGTCCTGGAGCACAGAGACACAGAGTCCTGGAGCACAGACACACAGAGTCCTGGAGCACAGACACACAGAGTCCCAGAGCACTGGGTGCACGGTAGACTGTGTTCTACTTTACAGTGTATGGGCACTCAAAGGATTTTTAAAAAAAACCCGCCGACACACACTGCATTATGCAATCGGAGTGCAAGTCTAGTGCAAACATAGCTGGCTTGGAGTTGCAGGCGGTAGATGAGTTCAGAGATTAGGCCGACTGTATGCCCCAAGATCACGCAGCTGATTCTACCAACTGACAGAAACACGAAGCAAACAAAGGTGAAATTCCAATTCAATCACAACTCAGACTTTTTTGTAAGGAAGTTCAGCTTTGACTCGAGAAAAATGCCCAACAGGGAATATTCCATTACAAATCCAGAGTGGCGATGAACACTAAAAATGATTCAATCAAAATGTGTCTTTGACATGCAATTAAACTGACTTGCAAACGTAATTTTTTTTCTTTGTTGAAAATCATTTTAAGTCACCATGTTTATGAAGAAAACATTCCACTTGAACTTGTTTGAAATTCAATGTTAAAGGGCTTTTTTTAAATCCAGGCCTATGATATAAACAAAAAAAGAAAAAAAGCTACAAAATAGGAAAGATAAATATTTGCTTTTTATTTTGTATTTTTTGTTTGTTCATGTCTGCTGTTGATTTAGGCTAAAAGAAAAGCACCCTGGCTTTGATGACTCTTTTGTGAGTGAGGACTTTAGGCCCAAGCCGTCTCCACATCCCACACATGGTACTCCAACATACATCTGCTTTTGACTGGATTGCCAACACCACAGTAAGCGCTTACTGAGAGAACCTACTCAGAAACAAGCACAATTCAGAACCGAAAAAACAACACACACAAAAAAAAAAACGCCACACAACGGCAGGGCACTTTAATGGCGAAGCTTCACAAACAGAGACTCCCGGTACTGCAAACTCGCATCGCGTGTGACATGTGACCGCCCCTTCCTTGACATTACGTTTGCGGATTAATAGTAAGCGTGTATAAACCGTGTGGGCAAACAGGCTCCCGGCGTGTGCCGTGAGCCCTCAGCACATATACCCCTGGGACACCGCTTGTTTATTCTGTGTTATTTCTGGCTTTGCGTGCTTTGGGTCACGTGAGGCTACCATTCTGCACAAGGTACGGTATCCGGCACAACATGTTCCTTCCAGCGGAGGGGAAGTGCTCGCGTTTCCAGCGGCCTTATTCAACTCAGCGTACCTATCCTGACCTTCCAGTGCGTTCTCTCACACAGGCCCGTTATAAGAAAGAACAATCGACCGTTTAAACCATTAATCCTTCGACCTTAAAAAGGGGTAGTTAGCACAACCGCGAAGGGGCGGAACAGTTACCATGGCGTTGCGTCACGCCCAGACGGTACCCGCGGCCCCGCTTCGCGTCAAGCCGCCTTAAGTTGCGGCGAATTGGCGCTCGTTCCGTAACTGACCTTTGGCTCGAGCGCGCATTTCTTAAAGGCGTGCGGGTGGGGGGGGGGGCGTTAACCTTATCCCTGCCGAGCGAGCGCTATGGGTGGGGGGGAAACGGACCCTTTTCGCAAAGACGGGCCCATGCGACCACTTTGCCCCCTCTGATGCCGCGTTTCCATAGCGACCATTACGGCACACAAAGGGGGAGGAAGCGCTGCTTGGGCTCGGCGTGCTGCTCCGGGAGAGGAACAGGGGTTTAACAGCGGCTAGCCCCCCCCCCCCCTGTCTGAGGAGACCTCCCTGCCACCAGACATCTTGGTTGAGGAGTCGCGCTGCGCTGCATTCTTCAGATGTTATCTTCCTCCCCCACAGCCTGGGCCCTGCTCACGCTGCGTAACAGTGGGAGGGGCGAGCGGGACTGTGCTTGTCCCCCGCCTCTGCCCCCGGCCCCCCCCCCCCCCCCCCCCGCGGGCCACACCTGCGGCCTGACGAGACACCGGCCAGGAGCGGTGGGGCGGGGCCTGTTAAATACGAAACTGGAATTTCATACAAATCGTAGACGACATGGATTTTGGAGAGCCTACAAAGACTCTTTTATTTATCATTAAAGGAGTGTGTTGACGTACAACGGAAACGGCCTCTGGGGGGGGACACTGCTGGAAGCGCGGCGCGCTCCGACAGGCAGCGGCGGAAGCCGACCCGCGCCGGGACGGAACCCCGCGACGGAACCCCGCGACGGCAGCCGGGCGGCGACCTCTTCAAACGCCCGTCCTCGCCTTCCCGGCGCGAACCCGCCCCGCCCCGCCCCGTTGCTACGGACCTCGCGGGGCTCGTCGAGCTTGTTCGGCGCGCTGATAACCCCCGCTGGCCTCCCGGCTGAGCCCCTGCCCGGCCTTGGGCGGTACCGCCGCGTGCCGTTATCTGTGGACCCAGGGTGCTCTCCGACACCACGATTAGCGGGGAGGGGAGGGGGGGAATCTCATGGCAACCGCCACAGACGAGCGGCTCCTCGCTAACTGCGCGCCGCTGGCAGACTTGCATGCGTGAAGCAGAAGCCAATTAAAAATGAACCTCTGTCCCCGTGGGGGGGGGGGGCGCTCCCGCCATGGTGAGTGTGTGTGCTCGCACGCTGCAGACCGGCATAGAGCGCGAAATCCGCGGAGCGAGGCGGGTGAATTTCACGCCCCCTGACGGAGCCTTCGGCTCGCTGAAGAAAACGGCCAGCCTGGCGACAGAGTACGGCTGAAGAAAACGGCCAGCCTGGCCACAGAGTACGGCTGAAGAAAACGGCCAGCCTGGCGACAGAGTACGGCAGAAGAAAACGGCCTGCCTTAAAATGGCCCTTTGGAATGTCGGTGGTTTGCTCTGTGTGTGCTCTCGGCTCAGTGTCTTTCCTCAGAGCATGACGCATTCAAATACGGATGCATTTTTTACATACCGTTAAAACTTCAATTCCGTTTATTTTAGGAAATTACAAAATGACAGCACGAAGCGGTCGTCACAGTTACGATTTTCACTAACCCGTTCGCTGCATCGTGTAGTGTTGCACTTGGTCTTTTTGGGGCTTTGTGAGGTAAATAAACACAGATATTCCCTTCACACCAAGCTGAGAGACGTGCGCACAGATAGTGCAGCAGGCAAGCACGTGGATCAAAGGTCTCTAGGTGAGGGCTAACTGCAGGAATGAGCTGCGCCTCAATCTTGTTTGAAAATGTGAACGTCTGAAAGGCGCCCACAGAATTCCTGGCAGCTATCCGATGCCATCTCATACTGACCACACCTACTACTAAATAGGGCTGCACTCCATAAAAACAGGTCTTTACCTCTTCGTGACATTAAATGGTATTAAAAAACAATCTGTGTGAAAGGAGTAGTGCTTGGATCCTTCAGACAGCTACCCATGTCAGAATGATCAGGTACACAGTGAGGCTGTGTGACGTTTTATTTATTATGTATAAAAAACATACTACGTCTCAGAAGGCTCAGACAATGAATATAATTGCACGTTTAGTGCTGCCCTAGCTGCAGAATTGACGCCTCAGCACCTGGCCAATCACAGAGATGCGTTTGAACAATGCATCGCAGTGGCTCTCCTATCAAGGTGAGGTTTGAAGGCTCGCAACCCCAGGGCCAATTCATGTAAATGCGCCTTTCGAGCTTCATACTAGCGCTACACTTTGAAGCTTGCTCGTGTTCCCATGGCCAGCTGTGCAATTAACATTTCTTCCCGTTACTAACAGCAAGTCTTCTTCAGTACAGAGATTATTTATTTCTCTCTTTGGTTTTGGACTGACCAGCAACTGCAAACAAAAATTACTTCTGGGAAAGCACTGACCTCAACTATGCTAAATTGATGGATATTTCTTCTAACGTAGGCTAGAATTTGTCAACCCAGAACAGGACTCTGAAAATGAGCAATGGTCACAACACAGCTGGTATAAGACGTTCACTTTACTTAAAAGCTAAGCAAAGCCAGTCGAATATTTTCATTGTGTGACTAATTTCAGACGCAGAGAGACACAGTGCCAACATCTTCATTCTAAACAGATATTTTCTACCTAAAAACACATTCATTTGTCCACCTTTGAAAGCAAATGTGATCTTCAACTTAAAAACATACATTGGGGGGGGTTTATTGCTCTTGCCCGTAGAACGGTGACCATCTCGGTGAGCTTTAGTAAAACGACGGTTAGCAGAACTCGGCGAACAGCAGGATAAACACATGGTGCCCCTCCCTTTCTTAAGGTATTGCAGCCACCAAAAGATGCCCCACCCACATCAAAAGGCTCACAATCACTAATTACACACTCTGGGCACTGCGACAGCACTGATGAAGGGTTGTCTGACTTTCAGCCAAACCCGCATCCAACAACTGGTCTACGAAAGCACAGAATGAGTGGTTTCAAAAAAGGGAGCGACGTTGAAGTAGGAAACTCAGAGACACAAACGCATAAGTGCAAGAGGGGAAGCAAGGCCACGATGCCACTGATTTAGGTCGACACCGATCAGCCGACAAGCATCTGTATACTTCCATGGGAATTTCGCACTTGTAAATGACCCTTTGAACTTTACATTTACAGCAGCCGGCGCTTTCTCTGGAGATTAAACTCCTCTATTCCTTAAAACTACATTTGAAGTTGAACCGGCCAGGGGGAAAAAAATTGGGTCACTATGGTACACAAGCCAGTGTTGACCATACAATACAAAACACAAAATATACCAATACACATAGACAAAAATGAATGGTTAATCGGTTATTGAATTCTTTCAAATGGCGGGGGGTGATTTAGTTCTACACATCTCTGAGGAGAACTGAATAAGTGAACACACAATCGGTCAGCAAGGCTATTGTACCCATTATCTGCCAAACAACTTTGCCAGAGAACAAATTCCCACCGTCCGCATTCAAAAAGAGCACGTGCATGCTGACACGAGGTGACCAAGCGCTCCTTCAGCTGGCTTTTTCCATAAACCCAAAATTTTCCAACGTCGTTACGGCTCTTATCGAGTCAGCCTCGGCTTTTACTTTGGCCCTAACGCAGAGCTCCTCGCGCTGGCCGGCGGACGCCGATACCGCGTGCGACGCGCGTTAGCGGTTACGCCGCATTCCGTTTCAAATTAGGCTAAATCAATCACGCGTTCAGCGAGCCCTCGTAAATTCATCCGCTTCGTCCGTTCTGCTGGATGGAGGCAGTTCCAATAGGGCAGACACTGCAAACGCAAGGCAGGGTTTTCCCCTGCGTGTTTACCCACTAACACATCTCCCACAGAACCTTCCGGAAAGCACGGCCGCGCTCGCGGACAGCAGTGCACTTATCGGTGAGCAGGATACTTTATTAGAGGAGACCTGTCATGAGGCACAAACGTATAAAGCCACCGGGGGAGACTGGACGCGCAGCACTTCCAGGCTACTCAGTCACTTCTCTGCAGCCCCTGTGAATGTTGGGAGCCGTTGGGAGGCGGATGTGGGGGCAGCAGGAACGGCCTGAGGCCCCTCGGAGGCCCCGAGTGTTGCACAATGAAGGCTGTCCGCCGAAAAATAAAAACTACTTGCAGTTTACCCAGACATGTGGCACAAAGAAGGTGCCATCGCCATTTAACACACGATTGATCCTCCTCCCTTACAAGAAAATAATTACATTTACTCTACTCTGGCTAAGTGTGACATCCCCCCACGTCCCCTTTTTTTTTTTTTTGCCCCAAAAGCACCTCCTCCTCCTGTAAGCCAGTCAACCGAGCCGCATCTCTGCCCTGGCCGGGTCAGAGGTCCAGAGCCGGCGGGTGACCACAAGAACGGCGTGTTCTTACGTGCGGCCGCGTCTTCCGTCGACAGCCCGCGACAACTGGAGCGCGGCGCATTCGATGCAGGGGAGAAAGGCGCAGGTTTGAGAAAAAAATTCAACGACCTATTTTCTCATCCGTGCGCCGGTAGATTTCAGATCTCCGAGCTAACCGAGAACGCCGTCGCCGGCCGGTCACGTACACGGGCAGTTACACGCGGTGCGTCCACGTTCGCCTCTCCGCATTTTTTCCACGGCAAAAAGTTGCCATGGCAGCCGGCAAGCGGTTAAGTCAACAACGAGCCAGGAAGCGGGACGAAGACATTTCATCTACCGAGACGCCCCGCGCGGAACCAAAGAGCATCACCCGGGCTTATCCTCCCAACCTCCCAACAGCTGGTGTGCTCGCAATTACACCCCGTATTCGTTTACACGGCCCCTCAGAAGTCACCCCGGCTGAACATTATTAGCCCATGGCGGGCTTTTCCCGCCGTAAGAAAACGGCCAGCAATACGCCCAGTCTGACACATTTCCCTAAACGCCTGAGGGGGGGAACAAAAAAAAAAAATCCGCAAATGACGCAGTGTAATGTGGCAACCCTTACCGTTTATTCGTTGTTTGTTTTGCCGGCGCGGAGTGAGCGTGACCAGAAGAGGTGGCGGGTGACTCGGCGCGTTCACCGCAGGCCGTAACAGGACCCCGCCGGCTCACTGAAGCGGAGCCTGGGGGGGGGGGGGGTGTCGCATTACCGCCCACAAATCAGAGTGCGGGCTGAAGACGGGCGGAGGTGCACTCTTAGCGCCCCCGAGCCCGGAGCTAACGTTGCATGCGCCTCTCCAGAGCGAGCCGTTTGTGGGGCGACGCTCAGTACCCGCTCTGGAGGATCTTAAGGGATTTACTGAAGGTAAACACATGGGACAGATTAAAGGACTGGTTGGGCATTACAGGGGAGAAAAGGGCCACGCGCTTGTCATTTCACTCTTACACACAACTGAAGCTTCGCATTTGACTCTTACACACAACTGAAGCTTCGCATTTGACTCTTACACACAACTGAAGCTTCGCATTTGACTCTTACACACAACTGAAGCTTTGCATTTGTTTTGAGAGAGTGTGTTTGGTTAGAGTATTGCAGTTTTCAAAATGTTTGCACGCAGTAATAATAATAATAATAATAATAATAATAATAATAATAATAATAATAATGTCTGTAATTTCTACAGTAATTTCAGAAAAACATCTCCCAACTCAAAGAATTCTGCTCAGAATTCTGAAAACTATCAATGTACCATTAATGGAAAATTTTTGCAACATGAAACTGACGTAACAAATGTAACCATTAGCTTTTCCCTAAATATCCATGAAGCGATCCTGGATGTATTCCTTCAGTGCAGCGTTCTTCAACCAGTTTGCCGTGTCACACAAGTGTGCCGTCAAGAGGTTACCAGGAGCGTCGTGGAAAATTTTCTAATTCCAGCACAATTAAAAGTGTGTGACATTTTGTAATGTTTTAGTGGTTGATGGGACAGTTGTGTGCCGTGGGATTTTCAAAAAACAGCGTGGAGAAAGAACTAATTTTTCCACATCGGGCATTCATGTCATGTGCCTCTACCACACTTTTGTCACCCTAGTTCTGTACTAAAAAGGTTGTGAGACCTGAACCCTGAGCTTTGTGCAGCTGTGCTCTGGTGCTTTATCGCGGTGTTCAGCTGGAACCACGTTTCAGAGAACATGACCCCACGAAAGGGGCGAGCTTTAGCCCTAAAACTTACAGGCCAATTCTTACCAGTTAGCTGACAAAACAATAACATTTCATCATCTAAATTCTAGATGCAGTCAATTAACCGCATGTAGAATATTAGAGCAGTGCGTCACATCGGACGTATGACCCATCTTAACGTGGGGACGTTTTTATATATCCAATAAAACCTGCAAGACAATAACCATGGATAATGTTTCAATAGTATTATTATTCCTTATTTAAAGCAGTCAGAAGATCAATGAAAATGGACTCGCTCAGATAGCTCAAGACAGCGATACCTTTGTTGGGTTTTAAGAACGTTCTTGTAGTTATCGTCCGTTTTCATAGAAAAGAAGTCATGATTGGCCCTCTATCTTTCTGGGCGGGACACTTTCTAAAGAACCCAATCCAATGGGGGAGTTCTTAAAAGGCGCAGTGCATTATCGTTTTCCGTCTTAGTCGTTTTTCCTATCGTTTTGCGATTGTTTTGGGGCTAGCCCCGTTCCACCGTACCTTGGACAGGCTGAGGTTCTCGTTCCGCAGCCTCTGTTTGTTCTTCTGCAGTTTGCTGGGCATCATCTTCCCCGTGCGGAAGTCGAAGCATCCCAGGTCCATCGTGTTCCCCAGGTACCGCGACAGCTGCGGCTTGCTCCGGAACTTCTTACCCGAGGGGCTGCAAGAGAGGCGGACCGCATCAGTGCCTGTTCCCTGCCACGCCCGCGGCTGGGCGCCGCGTCTATGCACGTGCACATACCCGCGGCCGGGAGGGGCAGGGCGCCAGTCGGAGTGACGCACTCGACGGAGAGAGAGACGCACCCTCCATTTCCCGAACCACTCCCAAACATACACACGAGTGCACCTTCAGTAGAGCTAGGGAGGGGAGGGATTCTGGACATGACTACAAGCAGGGTGTGAAATTAACACCGGCCGCCAGGCAAACGCTGATAAAATTTTGATTGTGGCTGGTAGGATTTCTACTCTAGAAGCCACTTCGGTAACCAGCCAGGTTGTGTCATATTGTAAAAGGTAATGTGGCAGGTAGAATGTTGAAAATGGCTGAGAATCCACAAGCCACTCTAGCCAGTGGGTGAAAAGGTTAATTTCATACCCTGACTACAGGTACTTTCCCCACAAGGCCAATTTGAAGGACAAAAACACAGATATACATCTTTGGCTGTAGGAATGGACAGAGGACTAGACAAATCACCCAGTGCTCTCGAGAGTAGGACAGACAGTGTCGTAGTTGCGATGTAATGAACTGTGACCACCACTCTCAAATGTACTGAATTACAGTGAGTTACTTGCACTCTCTGCAAAAATAGGAAAAAGAGCCTTCAAAACCATTCTACAACACACACAGAAGACAGACAAGGTTCGACAAAAAAGGCCACCGTGGCAAAGGTCAATCCAAGCTCAGGAACGACCAAAATCCGTCTCCCCAACGTCTCACAGCAGAGCCTCATCCCAGAGAAGAGTTCTAAACGAAGGCGGATGAGAGGCATGGCATCGACACGCTCCAAATGAGATCTGCTTCCAATTTATTCTCCTAATTTCATGCCTGTGGTAAACATGGCAGAGGAGCTGGGCTTGTATTTATATCGTTGACCTCCTGCGCCGTAAACAGATTAGCTTAATTACAGATGCAAATACGCAGGCCCTGCCTCCCTTCAGACTGCAGATTCTGTCATTGGGCCGTGTAGAACAGTACAGAGGCAGTCAGGGGCCCTTTCGCTCTTTACTGGGAAATGTGTTGAATTTGTTTTCTCCACACCTCCACACGCACGATGAGTTTAGGGTTAAACGGTCGTGAATCGGGAGGGCCGATCTCTTTTTCGCCCAAATGTTTGTCTAGCCCACGTTGCCACAACTTACGGCGTCCCCGCTCTCCCATAACACCTCTTAATTAACACCATAACCTGAGCACTCCCACAGTGGCGCCCGTCGCGTTAAGCCCACACAAACACTGGGTATTACCTAACAACCCTGAAATGGAAATAAGTCATTTTGGGATTAGGCTGCAACCTAAAGACTTTACAGACAGCGAAACCTAAATCTTTCTCAAGTCTACAGTCACACAATTCATGATATATCTTAGTTAAGGCGCAGTGGAAACCATGTTGGAAACAGGAGAAACGATACAAATTACTATGCAAGGCGCAACGTAGTAGTAAATAAGCTTTTTTGTGGGCTCAAACCCTATGGGTCACAGGATTGCATCAGAGCGGGAGAGGGAGGGGGGGAGAGTTGGATCCTTCGTAAATGTCCTCTTAAAACATGAAATAACAGTCAGACAATCCACACAGGCTCATCGATATGTGAATGATTTGTACTAAAAGGTGGAACTCTACCTCTTCAGTGGGGAATAACCCATTTCAAGCTACAGATATTTTGTCAGAAAATTGAGGGAGATCTTCACATGGTACCAAAACTATAAAAAAAATAGCACAATATTGAAGGGAAAAATCCAGACTCCACAACTCCATTATTGTGTCTTTCACACTGAAACACGATCGAAAAATATGCACGTGATGAACCTGGATTACCTTAAAAAAATTTTTTTTTTTTTTTAAACGATATCGGCGAGAAGCGTCCGTCAATATTGTCTGGAGTTTCCTCCGGCTGGGCGGTTTTCATTTCAAAATTGAAATGTGCAGTTCCACAATATTATCACTGGGGTGCGTTTTGGGTCCGGGTGCGAGTGACAGCGGACTTTAATCTGTGTTTATTTCTCTCCATAGAGCTAATGGCTCCTATAGGCTGAAATGTGATCTTTCCCCACTTCCTTAAGCTAAACCGTTCGCAATGCTGTTTATTTAAAATAAAAACGCCTGAAGACCAGAATGTGGTAATGGCCAGTAGATCAGGCTGCGGTTAGAAGCGTCGCCGCGATCGCCAGGATCCCAGTTATTATCCGTTAAAGGCGCAAAACGAGCCCCAAAAACGAGGGGTCCTTTTATTGTGCCCCTGGTCATGCTTGAGAGTGCACACCTCCCCTGACAATACATCAGAGAGAGAGGGGGGGGGCGGTTTATTGACCCCCGCACAATGGCCCCGTCCCGAGGCCCCGTACCCTCTGGCCTGCGGGCTTCCCTCGGTCGCCGCCGCCGCCCCCCCCCCCCCCCAACCCCCGCACTAAAGCCACACCGCTCGTCCGCGGCCGCGCGCGGCTCCGTCGTGTCGCGGCGTGAATTACAGCCCGCCCCTCGTAAAAGAGAGAAGGCCAGGCCGCGCGCGGCGCAGCGCAGTTTGATCTCTGGGTTAGTTTCGCTTCTCGTTTCTCTGAGCTCCCGCGCTACAGAGACACTTCCCTTACGGGAATCTCCTCTGCAGACCCACGCGGCAGCGCCAGCGGTCCGCTCCGAGAAGCGGCTTCCCACTCAAATCCCATTATTACTTTCCAGGACTTTTCAATGAAGTTTTAAAGGATAAAATGTACGATTTCCAAGGGCTATTTTCTGGCGCAGGGCTACTGTGAGAGAAAGTTGGCAGACATTTTGAGGCACGTTTTTCATAGTGAATTTCATGTACAAATCGCTGAGATTCTTCCACACGGTCAGCATACTGATATTGTATGGACTGGAGAGTAAGTGGTGTACCGCTACTGAGTTGGGAAGAAAGAGGATGCATTTTGTTTGCTGTGAAGGTTTCTTTTGAAATTTGAGAAATTTCCCTTGACTTGTAAAGGACAGTAGAATGTTGGACTACTTTCTTATAAAGCTTCTTAAAAGCCGACTCATGAGCGTATGATCATATGTGGGGAAAATCAGTGGAAATTACGACAGTGTCCTTAGCATAAACAACAGCAGCAGGTCTATCTTTTCCGCCTCCGAGCAGAAAGGGGGGGGGGGGGGTTGTTATCTAAATCAAATTCTGGGAACATGAAGAGGGCGAGCGTGCAGTGCATCTGAGAGTTGGCCGGCTGATTGGAAGGCAGGAAGGGCGGTCTGTCAATGGCGTGGCCCTCGTCTAATTATTTCCATACGCTGCAGTTTGGGTGACCGGTGGACGGACGGACGGATGGAAACGAGCGCCCGGAGAGCGCGACAGGTTTTTTCAGAGGCCTGACAGCAGCCGAGCGGGGCCTTGAAGCGTGCGAGCGCGCGACAGGTTTCAGAGGCCTGACGGCAGCCGAGCGGGGCCTTGAAGCGTGCGAGCGCGCGACAGGTTTCAGAGGCCTGACGGCAGCCGAGCGGGGCCTTGAAGCGTGCGAGCGCGCGACAGGTTTCAGAGGTCTGACGGCAGCCGAGCGGGGCCTCGTGACTCAGCGATGAGTCAGAAGGGGATGAAAAAAAAAAAAAAAAAAAACTCGCGCTTACCACACGGGAGGCTTGTCTAAGCAGGGCCTACTCAGAAGAGTCACAGAGGCACCGCGGAGAGAGTTCCCAGCCATCCGGCCCGTCCCCGACCTCAACTTCCGTAGAGCCGAGCTGAATTAGTGCAGCGCACGGCCGGTTTGAGGATAAAGCCTAATTTATACTTCGTCGCACGGCCCTTTCCGCAAGTGTCGAGTGACGAAAACAACGTATTTCCAACTGGAAAAAAAGTGTCATTCGACACCGTTTCTCAGTGTCCCGTACCTCTAGAATGTTATGTCGCGGACAACGTAGTACTTCTGGTAATAATTTTGGTTTTCACTAATGTTTTCACTAATTTTTCTACGGTCTATGGTTGGTAAACATGGAGGGGATAGAGGAAAATATTATAAAATATTTCAAATGCGCGCCTTCATCGAGCATTTCACGCATTTGTTTAACGGAAATATAGCCTACTCGCCCTGGTTTTCCCCCCGTTTGGGACAGAGCGCTGCCATTTTTTAAGACCTTCGCCTGAAGTATAAATGCAAAACGTGGTGCGACGCCTTCATTTTTGTCTTTCGACACTTGTCGAATGGGGCGTGCGACAAAGCATAAATCAGGCTCAAGGGAAAGCCCTTCATCTCTGAGGGACAGAACGCCAGAGCAGAGAACCTCTGCGTTTCCCCCTCATGAACTCCACCATAAAGATTTTAAATCATATTTGCCAGTGTAATTTGATCAGATCACACATACATTCTGATATAGGCCTCAAAAAGCATTAACAACAACTGAAAGACACAGAAATGTTCAGGTATACGACAGCAAGGAACTTAATATATTTAAAACTTCAAACATTTTAATACTTAAGTACACAACAGGAGGACGGACGTGGCATAGGCTTAATTGTGCACATTTTGAATTAATGATGTTTTATAGCTCAAGTCATTTGTACGCTATTTGTAGTTTTTTTCCACGTTATTCTGTTTACTGTCACATTTTAATTTATGCCGTTTGATTCGCATCTCCTCTTTGCTCAGCCCAAGATGAGGCACTAAATGAATGCTGGCAGGACTCCAGCTGCTAGTTAAAATGGTTGCCGTGAATCCAGCCCAGGTGGGCGATAAACACTGTTGGTGGTTGTGGAGAGTCCCCCCCTTCAGCGTAAAATGCTTTGAGATCATGAGATTAAAGGCACTAACGTAACAAAGCGGTGCATTAACGGTGAGTTCAGAGAACGCCGGGACAAAGTTTTGTGAGAAGTGAACTTTGTGCGCCGCTGGAACGGGGAGCCTGTCACTACAGACACAGAGAGCGCAAGTGTGCGCTGCACGGCAGACATCACAGGAGGAACTGAAATGGCTTGCTTTGATTTACTAAGACTGTTAATGTCGGCGTTCGGCTCACCAGACAATGTTCTGACTGTCGAGACATTAGACGCAGGAGGTATTAATGAACCAGAACTTCTGGTTTTATCGACAACGACGCAAACGCTTCTGATTTCGGCCATCTTTGGAAACGCTATGAAATAATAAGAAATATTCCTAAACCAGTGTGTACTGTGCATCGCTAGTCCAAGACAAACGGCACTTCTGAGGTCAGGAAGTGCGTAGGGGTTCGCGCTAAGGGCTTCTTTTTTTTTCTGCTTATTACAGCAAGCTCCCCGTGAACGAGAGAAGCGGCTCCCCCGTTTTTTGTGAGCAGAAAGACTCCCCCTGTAAGCTCCTCTCTACCCACTCACTGTGAAATGAGATTACGGATGCGAGAATTCATTTCACACAGTGTAACTTCAGCCAGCTCGGCCTCCCCAGTGCAGCAAGCCGTGCGGCCGATCGTCGTTACACTGGAGCGTCGTCACGGACGCAGTGTCTCTGGGAAAAACAAAAAGCGGGATGTGGGGGGGGGGGGGGGGCCACAGGACACTGCAACGGAGGCCCCTGAACCCCAGCTCCTCCGGGCGTCGCCCTGCTTTTGGAATCTGCCTTTTTTCGGGGGAGGAGAACGCCGTCGTGCCCTCCTCCAAACGTTCCGCTGCTGGCGGGCCCAGCTGTGGCGACGTGCGAGTGAAAAAAGGGCGTGGGCTGGAGGAGTGTGGTTTCACAGGGTTGGGGGAGGAAGGGGGCTGGGGAGTCTGTGAAAGAGTTGTTGCGCGCGCCCTCTCTCTCTCGCTCTTTCAAAAATTAACCCCCTCTGTGCCGCGCGCCGCGTGCAGCCGCACCCGCGGCGACGTTCGCCGGCGAAGCGCGAGCGGGAGGAGGAACGCGAGTAAATTATTTATCGGTCTGGGCAGCGTTTCCGCGAGCGGGGTCAGCGTGTAACCGGATGAGGACGACGGTAGCGGGCGGACAGGAAAAACGCACGCGGGCGACAGTTCCCTCAGCCGAGGAGCGGACAAGCGCAACCGCGAGCCTGCGTCTCTTTGCCGGTCAGGAGGTCGTGTTGATGTTTACGGGGGCGACTTGTGTAAAGCTAAATCCGAAGCGTGACATACAGAGGCGCTTTGGGACGGTGCAGCCACAGCATCCCTACAAAATTATTAATGCTAAATTTATGTACTTAATAATATGTAGGCCTACACGATCATATAATTCACCACAGTAAAGAGCGAATATACTTCTTACTGCTTATCCTCACTCTGTAACAGGGACATTATACCCTGTGCTCCACAGTATTCAACTCCGATGTCACCGAATTCACAACATTTTATTTATTTATTATTATTTGTGTTGTACGGGATAGCCTACATAGAGCAACGGAAAAAGCTACATAAAATGAACGAGGCAACAAACATAAACAAGTCTCGACAAGGCACTTCTCATTTCCAAAATCAAAAATCAAGCTTTCAATTTTTCCGAGCGCCAGTTTGAACCTTGCAACCGTGGGAGTAAAAGCCACTCTCTCCCTCTTCCAAATCATAATTTGACTGTAAACAATGCTAATCATATTTCAAAACAATGCTAATCATATTTCAAAAGGAAAGCGTCATTTTTCGCTTGTTGCTTAATCTCTCGACATGTGCGCCATATTTAACATGCACATTTGTCAACCACAATAAAACCTCCTTTGTTATATTTGAGCTTGTAGAAACAAACGGGATATACTCAGACTGAGCTCGACTACAAAGAGCGTGCGGAGAAAAAAGTATTGTGGTGTAAATTGGGCGATTAATTCCACCCGACTGGCACGTTTCCTCCCTCCAGGGCACCGCGGCTAACAGCGTTTGGCGTTCCCGCCCATTTTGGAAAACAGTAAGCATCGCTGCCAGCCCTCCCGTCTGACATACGTGCCTTCGCCATCCAGCGTCGCGCCTATCGCCCTGATATCCGTATGCCAGCTTTCAGGGAGAAATCGCCACGGTATTCAGTGGCTAAGTTTCAAAACAGCTGCCTTTTCGTCTCCTGCCATTGCTATATAGCGGAAATAAGTAACAGGTCGTGGGGTGGGGATATTGCCATCCGCGGGTTGCGCAAGTCACAGCCGGAAGCTGAACGACGACCGGCGGAAAGTCCTAAAACTGTCTGGTCTGGGAAGTGGAGATTTTCCCAGTTTTCATGTGGGGTGGGGGGGTGGGGGGGGGAAACCCCAAGGTTCGGTCTTTCTGACCGCGGCAACCTCTGACCGCGTAACAACCAGCGTCCAACCCCTCCTTCCCTGATCTGAACTGCGAGTCTGTTCTGACCCTCTCGCACACAATAACAACCCTCCCCCCGCCCCCACTCTCACTCTCACAGAACCTGACCATACGCAAATGCACTCACAAAAGAGGCCGTCCTCTCCTTCGCTCTCTCCCAATCCTATTTTTTTTTTTTTTTTTTTAACAGCGGACAGCGGGTCTCCGGTTTGAATGGCGCTGCCCGAAAGCTCACGACCCTGGGACAGCGAAGCGAGTGTTGATTTTGTCTCAAGGAGCCAATCCACTGGGGGGGGGGGGGGGGGGGGTTGTACTCTCTGACTCAGTCTGACTCATAACGACGTCCGTGTCTGGCCCAAGGAGGAAACATGCAGACTATGCGAGGGATAGCAAACATTCCCCCCCCCCCCCCCCCCCCCCTCCAGCCCTTCCTCGGCCTTGAGATTATCCGGAAAAGGCCTAATCCAGCCCCTTCCCACTTCTCCACCAAGTTCTGGTGAAAGACCAAGTTTACAGGAAGAGAGAGAGAGAGCGCTGCCAAGTCATGCAGGGACATGCGTTCAGGCTCGTACCACAACAGAACATCCAACTGGACCTGGCTCACGGGCCTGCATCTCCATGTGTCCTGCTTTCTTTCCGTTGCGGTACGGGGACCACAAAAACATGAAATAAAGTACAAATCTTATCTCATGGTCTACGCTTATTGTCACCATAACACTCGGTCGACACACTACGCGACACTACGCGACACTACACTACACTACAAGAGTCGCCTTGACCTTTGTGAGCCATCTGTAAGCCTACACGTATAGAGATGACTGTCGTTTTCTGAAGACCATGCTGAAGGACAACGGCTATGGTTGCCTGACAGAGATAACCGTAGCTTTTTCCACAAACGCATTGTTGATTCAGGCGAGTGTCCACCGAAGCACAAATCTCACCCTTTGCCAAACCGCAGGATAAAAAGAACGCCCGCCTGACTGCGGGGACACAAACTTGAACGTGTCTGCAAAAAGCAGCCAGAAAAATAAGGATGAGAAGCGAGGCCGGAAGTGGGCCTGGCTTCATTAATTCGATACGGGGTGTGAAAAGTCGCCAGCATGTGGCCGGGGACGCCAGACCGGGTTCCCGAAGCGACCCGGCCCCCACGTTATTTACAACGGTTACCGAAAGAGACCGGAGAGAGGGACAGGCTGTATTGAGGGCAGCGCGGGATCGGTTTACAGCTCTTCTCCACCACGGCACCTTAAACAAACCAAACACCCCTCCCCCGCCGGGCCCCATCAGTGTGAATAGGATTTGCTTGAGGGGGCGGGGGGGGGGGTAGGAGGGGGAAAAAAAAATAAAAAAAAGAAACGACAACTTAGGCGCCGCTGCTCAGAAGTGCCCGACGCAGCCGCTGTAAAACCAGAACGCTACGTTCTGAGAAATCCCTCATTACGGCCCCGCTTCCTGCTGGTAGGACAAAACACATTCGGTTGCAGTCAAGCACACCGAGAACACAGAGTCACTGGGGAAATAAGAGCTCCAGATCCGGAATGGCGAGTGGCGGAGAGCTCGTGGGCTCTCAACCACGGCGCAGGCGTGTTTATTTTTTTAATTACGTAAAAAATACAAAAAAAATAATAATTGGAACGCAATTATCCACTTTTGGCCCACGTCCCTCTTCGCCGCAGACACAAACGCAGGCACGCATCTGAACACAGGATATGAGAGACACCGAAAATATACCCGGGGCAAGGCCACACCTCAGACCCAAGCCCTCTGCAATCACGCAGATCTGCACAGAGCGCCACTTCCCGCATGCTGTGAACGCGTCATTTGAATAAGAATGAGAGGCGTTTTCACGAGGGGGCCAGGGGAGCAGACCGCCGTCCCGGGACGACAGGGAGCCACAGTCACAATCGGGAGGGCCGGACGCAGCGAAACCTGCCTCGCCTCTGCACACAGGAAGCGCGAAGCGCCCCTTTCATGGGTGAGAGCCGTTTCCATTCCGAGGTGCTCCACGGCTGAAGTGAAACTGAGAGCACAGTCAAAGCTCCCGTCTCCACAAACCTCATTTGTGTGTGCGTAAAAACAGAGGTCATTTTTATCTGGCATTGCCTAATAGTTAAAACTTAAACCAATACTTTAGAAATAATTTTCTATTATCATTGCGTGACTGTGTGGCTAAATAAAAAAGGAGCTCATGGAAAAATAATAGTGGCCCTTCATACAGAACGTTGAAAAATGTCCAGTTGCATCCAGACAGAGATTATATTTCTGTCTCAGAGGACTTTTCCAGAAACGCATTCAGTGATATCACAACTAACATTATAGCACTCTAAAATGCAAGAGGGGAAACGAAGCTGTACATTCTTAGTTACAGCAGGACCTCTGGTGACTCACGTAGGCCCCATAAACATATCAGGGGACTCTATAGATATATTATCAACAACTAATTTATGATACCTGTAATTGGTTCAATATTCTGCACAATGTAAGAAATACAGCGATCAAGCTAACTACAAAACAAGAAAATAACCTGGCCACTTCCAGGTGAAATAATACCATAGTTGGGACAACTTTAAAATAATATTATATACGACGACTATATAAATAATTGCATATATTGTGTCATCTGAGGCCCTTCCAAGCAATTTGCAATTACACACTTCATAGTAGTGTCCCATCAAAGTGCTGTAGCAAGCAAATGTGTTCAAATGTACGTAAATGTACATTGCAAATGACAAAATAACAGAAGCTGGTATCTGAAACTTCAATATGCGTCTTCTCCCTTGACATCAAAATGATAAGCCTTTATTATTAATACAAGATGTATTTCCATATTAAAAAAAGGGGGGTGGGGAGTAGTCAACAAAGTTCAAAACTAGATAACTAGGAAGTGTTCACACTACATTCGCTAAATCAGGGAAGTAGGGTGGACATGCAAGATGGTGAGATGTATTTGAGGACACTCAGGACAGCGCTGTAGTGGGCCCAGAGTGAAACTGTACTGATAAATAACAGTTCAACAGCCAACAGTTGGTAAGAGCTGTCAGACACAACATAAAGTGTGTAGTAACGTTAACCTACTTATTGGATCGCCACGCACTTTTCCTGTGTGAACTTCTGACCGCGCTAAACTAAAACCTAAGCCTAGTCTTATTTTAAAAGCTGCGGAGTTCCAAAAATTAACCGTATAACGTTCACAGCTAGACGCTGTTGGCGATGTTAGATACCGCCTAAAATTAGTCCCGTAACTTAGCTAACGTTACCTGGAAACGACAGGGAAACTATAGCTATTATGAAGTTGGCAAAACACTCGCAAATGGTAACGTTAAAATCTGAGTATTTCTTTAAAACGCCCCTCGACTGGAAAATAGCAAATAATCACGACACGTTTGGGTTACCGAGCTGGCCCGCTAAGTTAACATTAGTCAACTAGTTACAATTAGCTAGCAACTTCCTTCTGGGTGTTAATACACGCTTTTACCGAAATGGTTACAAATGTAACGTTAGCTAGACTAACTCGCCACAGTAACGTTAGCTAGCTTTCATGTTGGTCCGCTAACAAGGTAGCAAGCAGGCTACCTCGCTTGTAGCTGGGCATACCAGCTAGCTGCCTTGTTTTAGATATAACTTAGACTAACTTTTAGAACATGCAACGCTAGAGAAATTAGGTAGCATGTTGTCCATTATGCCATTCAATCTTGCCAAGTGTGGCTACGCAGTAAGTTAATGTTAGTGGCAGATTTACCTGTAGTAGTAGACATCGCTCTTGCCAGCACTAAGCCCCGACTTCCGGATCACTTCTTCTTTCTTCCAACCCGGGGGCAGAGCCGGGCAGTCCATCCTCTTCCTCTCCATGATCATTTAGCTATTGCCCTTAGAGGGTAGCTATCACCCCAGCCAACGCTGTTAAAATGGGGGGAAGCTCTTGCGACACAGCACCAGTGAAAAACAGAAGATGATGTGGCTCGGTCAATAACGTTATACAATAAAGTTTGCCAATAGTTGACCTCTGTCGGTTGTTCACCGTTCACGGGGTCCTGTCTAGGTTCGCTACCGACCCGAAGTAGCTAATACTCTCCGATCAGCAACTAGCTAGCCAACACTCACGGCAGCACCTCCAGCACTCGGCAGCGGCGGCAGAGTAAAGCCCTGTGACGCTATGAAATTTCAGCACTTCCCACACACACACTGACCGAGCGCCTGGCAACACTCACACACTGGCTCAGAGCGACGCCCCGCCTCTAATGGGCCCCGCCGCCCGTCACTGCTTCCAAAGCTCATTTAAGTCCCGTAGTAGTATGCGATGGCACATTGCTCCCCTCCCCAGTCAGCCAGCTATTCCAGAAAGACATCGGCTACTGAACATCTCCATATAACCTGGTCGACTTTGGAGTGAATCGTGTAGTAGCCTAGGCTATTAGCTTGATATTGTAACTTTTTACTGCTCGTGGCATTTTCCACTTTTTAACGAAAGTTACATGACGGACGGAGCCAGATAGCTAGCTAGCTAACAGTTAACGTTAGCTAACCACAAATAACGGCTTTACAAAATTACCATCTGTAGGGACATGGATCCACACGCGAATACGGTTATACGTTCATATTTTCTTGCAGTGTAGGCTGAAACGAACTTTCAAAATATTCCCTTGTGAACGGAAGAGAGAATAACATTCAGATGGTCTTGGCTGCCCAGCGCTCGACTAACTGCACGGTTGCACAGTCCTAACTGTACGAAGTGCAACTTCAATCTTACTCGCTTAATTCAGGTTATATTTTTCTGATGTTCTGGACAATTCTGCCGTCGTCCAAGTTGCTGCGTAACACCACATAAATCATGCGTATCGCCGAAATGGCGTTTAGTAGCAAAGTAGGCTAGCCTACATTGTAGCTAATTTGTCGCCTGACAAATCAAAAGTTTCCTGTTTCTGTGCACAGCCGTAGAAACAATGACACCTGCCATGCGTGTGATGCATAAAAATAGGCTTGCATGACTATAAAAATAGGTGTGATGGCACTTTCATGAGAACGGTTACTCGTTCTGATATGACTACGTGTAGCCTAAAAGTGAAAGAAAGTTTAAGGAATTTCTTGGCTTATTACATATAGGCTAATCCAGTGCTAGCCTATATAGCTACTAATAACAGGACACTGAACTAGAACAGTGATGCTGTCTTTTAGTTTCTACAGCCTGCTGTTTTGTATCTATATATCTTGAAATGCCACACGCATCACCAGAAAGCTGTAAACTGGAATACAATATGAGCACGTCGTAAATACATCTGAGAGATCAATTTTGGGGACAAGTCACAAGTAAAATATGCAACACCTGTCTTGTTGCACTGAACGTGTGATTTCAATGTCTCAAGTCTCTGTTTTACGTGCAACTATTCCCCATAGACACTCATAAACACTCAAAGTAACAATAGACTAGCTCTCTTGGAGAGGGAGTAATTGACCCACTGACATCCTGACGATTTGAATGTTGTGTACAACACTTAAACTAGAACTGATATCTAGGCCCGCTTCTAGTGCCTTTGCTGCGCTTCCAGGCACTTAACATATCACTTGTTTGTCATATTCGCTAAGTGAGTTATAGGACTACTCAGTGCTTGCACATCTTTTGCTCTTAGCATATGATATCAGACAGCCCGTGTTTGGATGGGGTCATGATTCCCCAAAAAGACTGTAGGGGAGAATATACGTATAAAAGAGATCTAAAAGTTTCACTTTTACTGCTACAATAATGCTCACTGCTATCTATCCAAAAATCATCTATACATCTGAGGTTAAAGTCCATATGTATGAGATTAATTATATTAAAACAGATTAAAATTGCATAAGCCTACCTGCTTATGGACTGATTATGCTGCAAACATATGGATGGAATGTGTGGCTGCAATAAAACATTACTTGTGAAAATGTAACACATCAGTCAATTTTCAGCCGGAGATTTATTTACTATTGGGTAAACTTAAACATCTCAACAGTCGCATTGTCAAAAAAGAATAAAATAAATAGCCTTTGGATGTCATCATTGGCTACTGTTTCTTGGTCACTATGCACTGTTGGCTGCTGACATGAACACCTACAGCAAACGCTGGCTCAGTGCAGCTTGTTTATTGGGACAACGATTAAAAATTAACTCATTAGATAGATCATAACTCCCCAATTAAAACCAGCTCCACAGCAATTTATAAAGTGAAAACCATAAGGCATAATAAACAACAATTTCTCCAAGCACTTATCCTTTTGCTTAATCAAAAGTAAACTAAAGTTACATTTGTTTCAGCTCAAGCTTATCTGGAATTCATTTAAAATAGTTGTGCTTGTTTCATGTCCAGTTCAGATACTTTAAAAATATCTAACATTGTATTTTGACTGTATTTAAATATTGTATATTGGGTACAGATTACATTGCACTTTATTATTGTCCTGCATTTGTCAACTCATTTGAAATACTGTAACATGCATGGGTGTGGTGCAGTTTCACTTGAAAACGGAGATTATAATATTCAATGAGTCCATAGCTAAACATTGGCACGTTCCCATTAACCGTATATATTTAGTCATGATACATACTACTCTTTAATCGGTAATCCAGAACTGTGAATAACAGCTTCTCTCCTGATGTATAGCCAACATTTTCATATTTGCTATTTATGAAGAAGCCTTGCAAATGGGAAAAGGTTTCAGTAGACATTTCAGTTTCATTAGAAACAGTTTGCATAATGCAACTCTGTGTGCTGCTTCAGTTTGCAGCGTGCAACAGCTGTGGCTGGGAGAAGGAAGGAAGGTGCGATGAGAGAATATACTCACTTTGTGGTACTGTGGTTAAAATGACACCGGCGCATTCATCATATCAACAGACGCCTGGCATCGTTTGGAGTCGTTAAGTCACCTGTAACCTATGATGCATGTGATGTTTTTTTTTTCCCCCACTTTTTTGTAGTGCAAGTAAGCACTGAATACAATGCATTGATTTTCAGCAATGCAGCATACTGTATAATATCTTGAACTTCCTCCTATTTGTTTATTATTTGAATCGTTTGGTTCTATTTAGCGACATATCTACACATGTGACTCCAATGCCAGACAAGCAACCTCATGACCATGGAAGTTCAATGCCTGGGACTTGCGTTTTGAAAGCTATGATTGCATGCAGTCTTTCTTCGTTTGTTTCCGTGCATCAAATTGATGAAGAGTGCAAGAAGTCCCCCTGTGGAGAATGCCATGATAATTTGGATGACAATATGGCCTCAAACAGCATGAATAATGCCAGGTCCATTTCCTCCATTGAACACTAAATATAGATCTGTGGCTCCAGTCACCATTTCAGTCCAAAAATAGTCCTGTACACACTCCAAATCCATTTAAAAATGTAATCCTAACTGCTGCTTGGGGTTGAAATGGAGGAGACACTGAGAGTCAAGATTATACCTTTGGTTGTGTTTTTATTTAGTCTTGCAGGCATAGCTATAGTTTGCATACCCTAAAATAATAACTAAAAAAAGGTTAGAGTTGAAATACTGGTCACTGAAATGTTGATAGCAGTACAAGACCCCAAGGACAAACAGGTGCGCCAAGAATTTCGCCAATATCCATCATCCTAACTCAGTTGAAAACATGTTTTAAAAATGGAATAGGGTATAACGGAGCAGCAAGGAAGAGACAGTCAGATTTGAACTTATTCACTCTTTGTTTACCATGCTTGCTTTGATTGTCTGAAGTTAATTTAGTAAAGTGTAAGCATGCAGGATTGGAATGGTCAGAGATAGAGAGTGCAGCTGTGTTATTGTGGTTAGGCAACTATGTATATTCGATGGGACGGGAAAGGCCACTGCACCACTTCTCTATGGTACTGCTAGGGAGAGAGGCTGCATCATCCACCAAACACACTTAAAACACGGGGGGGGGGGGGGCATTGTAAGGGGTACGAAGCGGACAGATCTACGATCTGCATCTGTTTGCTAAAGGGAGTCCATTCCCCCATATTTCCACCTTTGAGGGAAAATGCACACATGGATTATTTTAGGTGAATTAAATGTGCACCATGTTTCCTTTCATTGCAATTTCATAGCAATGATGATTAGTTACAGAGGGAGGTTTCGGTTGAGAAAGTTTAATTGGAATTTTGGGAAGATAACTTCAGCTTTGTTTGGCCTTCTGCAGGAAATAGTGAGACACATTGGATACATAAGATAGATAACCCTGTAAAAAACATTCTAAACACCTATTGCTTTAAATGAGAGTAAAATTTGTTTTGCTTTCGTGCACAAATTAATTGATGCAAGTAGTTACATTTGCATTTTTCATTAAAATCTAATTTTAAGCACTTTCCTTTAACATAGCTTTTTATCTACTGTTGCGGGAGAATTTCATTGCAGGGTGTGGCATTTGTATTTTCTGTTCTGTACATTTTACATGAATTTATCATAGGACTTCAAACTTCTGATGTGCTTTTGATTTAAGATAGATCATTCATGATCCTGGATATCAAGATAAAAAAAGTAATATAAACAAGTAACCAAAATTATGCATTGTACCACAAGTTCTTTAGCGTTGACATTTCATCTAAGAATAAAATGCTGTTATTACATTTCTCCATGCACCAAGCAGTGGAGGCTTTGCCAGTTTGATCTGATCTGCACATGTTGTCCTGCCAAAACCCGTCAACACCGTTACCCTTTTGTGACCTTCCACAGTATTTGAGTGCCAAACCTTATCGTCTGCTTAACACTGACCTTTGATTTCTGAGGACACACTAGTATTTCTTGTTCTTTTAAACCTGCCCACAACTCACCTGCAGTAATCTCTATCAAGTTTGAATTTAAGTGTGTCCTCGCACTAGACTGCACATTTGGTCAAATGATTTGCTGTGCTATTGCAAAATGCTTATTTTTTTTGCTTCTGTTTTACAAACAGTGCACCCCAAAACCATGGTTCTAACCTCTTGGCAACTTGCAAAAGCCAATCAGGAACATCCAGCACAACCATAAAACTGACTGGACGTTTTGAATAGCAGCTTTGCAGAAATGCTTGTTTCTTGCCTCTGTCCACAGGGATTTCTTTGGTATAATTTGCCTAGATTTAACAGTTTGCTAATTCAAATGGGCACACAAAGAAAAGCATCTGTGTAATATTAGTTGTGTTAGTCAGTAATCTTTCTCTTCTGCTTTCGGTTATTTTGTTGAAGAGCATTTACATTTATTAGGTCTAATGTCACAAAGTCTGCCCTTTCACCTGATAAGTGAGCCTGTGGACAAAGTTCAGAATTAGCAAGAGCTGTTGTACCGATCTTCAATAAAATACCTCCCAGGAGTTTCTTAGACACTTGGTTCATATAAATATTAGCCTATCTGTCATACTCAACAGGTATGTCAGGTTGACATGTTCCCTAATGGTGGTCTTAGCATTACCTCAGGAGAAACACTCAGCTTAATGAGCTTAAATGCACAGCTTATACTTAATGCTGTAGTCGGGCTTTCTGTCTGCTCACACTGACCTTTTACTTGTCAGTTGGTCTTCACACCTTCAAGGGTATCGATATTCCAGTGATACCTGTGTCTGGCCCTTACACAGAACATCTTGCCGTTCTGAGTCCCTGCAAATTTAATCTAGGGCTATATCAGAACGCCTTTAATTATGGCACCCTTTTCCCCTTTGTCATACATTATGCGATTATGAAGTGAAATTATAAATAGCCAGGATGTAGCATTGCAGCATGGAGTCAACATTCAGTTAAATTCCTCCTAATGGTCTGTAGCATCATTAAACCCAGCCCATTTATGCGGTGCAACTCAGTATGTGGTGTATCTTACTGTGGCATGCTTCATTGCCCTTCAGAACAAGCCATGTGTGGAAGCCAACCCTGACACAGGCCTCAGGGTAGCAGCAGTGATATATATGGCGAGGAGGGAGCCATAGCAACCGGCGCTTTGGAGCAGAGGAGGCCTCTACTGTCTCCAGGGGTCAAGCCCAAGGTGTTCCAATAGCTTCCTGAGCACATCTAAAAAGACGTAATCCAAACGCTCACTTCTGAATCCCAAAAAGGCCACTTTGTTCTTGAACAAGAACAAGAATTTTTACCTTTACATGACGTCTGTACTGTATATGCAAATGTCATCACTTAGGAAACAGGCTGTAGAACCAGATCAGATGTTTTTCCTCCACTGGGTGTTTGTGGCTGTTAGAAATGACAGAAGGGGAGGGGGGGAGGGGTTGTAGATCATTAAAAACACAGCGTGAAAAACAGCAGAAGCTGCACAATCTCCTTCCCGCTCTTTTCTGCCCAAGCATAGCAGAAGGGGGCCCGTTCATCTGAATAAATGCGAGCCAGAAGCCCACTGCCTCACTCCAGCCCAGACTGACATTATGAAACATCAATGGCTGCTTTCGATCCACAATCCAGACCTCTACCAACCCCCAGGGGGCCTGGTGCTCTTTATTTGTCATCCCCTGGTGTGGAGGAAGAAGGCACCAATGGCCCTCACGTCACTCAACACATTGTGTTTCATTAGAACATAGTTTCAAGGAGATACCAGCCATTCAAAGCCACAGGTAGAAGGGGTCAAGGTGTCCATCACTTTATTTAATTAAATCCAATCCAGATATGTGCACTCCTTCTGAATGCATAGCCTACCTCCAGATATTCTGTTGTGTTGGAATGAAAAAGGGAAGAGAAGAGTTCAGTCTGTATTCCACACTTTTTAAAAGCTGCGGGGGAAAAAAACAACCAGAGAAAAAAAAAAAAAGACACACTCAAGTAAATTACGTCTTGCAGTACTCCAAGCCTAGCTGAGCCTTCTGGGATGATTATTGCACCACTTAGCATTGTATATATAATTAAAAGAACGCTTCGCAGCTGAGGTAATATCTCAACTCAAGATAGCTAGTTTGAACAGAGAAGTCATAGAAATATACAGTGTAGTCACTGTGCCAACAACTATAAAGGCTTTCAGTTTTGACAAAAGAATGATGAAGCTATAAACAGGAAAGGCTATATTCTTATCAAATGAATTGCATATAGTTCTTGTTGCGTGTTTATTCTTCAACATACCCTAGGAGAAAGAGAAAGACAATGGTTGTACTTTATATTGTGATGACAATGAGTGCATGCACCTGGACAGAGGTGGGCATAAATCTATTTCCTTCCAAGGTCCAGCTTGATGGACAGTAGCCTACCAATTCCTGTTCACTTGAGTACACAGAATAAACAAGCATGTGCTTATAACTAAGCAGACTGTCAGTTATAAGCATTTAGCCAAGAAAGAGGAAAAGGGGAAGGAGTAAACAGGGTTGATGTTTTGTCTTATACCATACTATACGTGTTTTTTTCCAACAACACGCAGTTTGCCAATATACATATGGGGCTTGATTTACTGACCTTTAGCGTGTGCAAAAACTTTTAGCACACGCAAAACCAATAACATGGCCAATGATTGGTAATGGTATTTGTTTTTCACCAATCATTGGTTGTGTTATTAGTTGCACTAACAGATTTTACACACGCTAAAGGTCTTAGTAAATCAGGCCCATGGTCTCAGAGTGAGACGTTTCCTATAGCTGTGTAGGTAGTGTTGCATAGGCTTACTTTCTAATTTTTCCTTTCATGTCTCTTTATGCAAGGTCTTATATAATCAGTAGGCTTTATGAAGCTGTTCCCTATAAGAAATAACCGACAGTGCCCTCTCATGCCCAGAAGCACTGTGATTAATTCACTCTGTCAGTAGAGCGCACGCATATCCACTGGGGTGGCTGTGTTCTCCGACGTGGGCAGTAGATGTAGGGCATTATGGGTAATCAGCACTAAAAGCTGTTAAGAGACGCATACATAAAGTATTTTTCAGTAGCTCAATAATACAATAACGTGGTATTACATCTTAATATATTGGTGAGCTTTATCTACCACACTCACATAACCTTCTTATTCACTCTGCAAAGCTTAGTTCTAGAATTAGCGCTAGTCACTCAGTCCTAAGCCATATCCATGGCACTGCACTTTCGCTAACTGCAAAACTTCAGCGCCGTATTGAAATAAAGAGCAACAATAAGCTAGCCATTGTCAACTGCATCACACTTCTAAGTAGTTAACCTTCACTGTGATCGTGGCATCAATTTGCAGAGCATGACACTGCATGCACCTCGGCAGCTTACGACAGAGCTGATTAAAGTTGTCATACTGGGACCAGCTGGGAGCGTCACAAGCAAATCTTAGAAAAACCGGTTTGGTGCACGACAGCATTGCTTTTATGTGTTTCATGTTTGGAAGACACCAAGATGGAGGATTTTCCCTGCTCCTCATACTGTGTCCACGTGTGGCGCCTGTTCAGATTCACCAGGGTCAATATCTCAGTGGAACTGTACATGATATCCAAGCTGTCACATTTATGTGACATCTCAAGCACATACTACAAAGAAACAAATGACAATAATTTGTAGCTACACGAGAACACGAGAACTAGAATCTCTCAGCAGAGTAGACTTTAGCGGCCCAGTGACCAAGTCACTCGCTATGTCAATATGAGGTTATGGAACATGATCCTACACTTATAAACAACGCCCCTCAAAAGGCCTGACAACATGTAATCCTCTCTGCATTCACCTGACAGATACCAAGACATGAGAGTGAAACACACAATACCAAAAGACCGTCCCTTAGTTGATGGGTTCCAGACTCAGTCCTGGGGCCCTGTGTTGCAGCCAATTTCACGATTGGTTAAGGGTGCTGTTTTCCCTAATTTTTTGCTTAAAGTTATTTTAACACAATGCAGGTTTAGTCATTGCCATTTGCTTTGCTTTTGCTTTAAACTATGAACTAATAGTTTTCCAGAATAATTTTTAGTTTCGGAGACCATGTATCCACATTTCAGAAATTAGGAACCCACGGATTAATTTGCATGTAGAATATTTAATGAATGCATGAGTTAATCTCTCTAATTAAGAGTTTTTGGGGTGTAAATATGGGACATTTATAATGGAATATAGATCCGACCAAACTTACATTAACTAGTTTACACTACAATGTGTTCACTTATGTGATTTAGATGTTCCTGAATAGACATCCAGGGTGCGCCCCAATAGTCGAAAAATGCACCCTCCCTTCCTCCACTACCACCTCCTCTCCTCCGTGCCCCGGAAACGGATCTTTGTGTTTGAATCTAATGTCGCTGATTACATCTTAATTACCTTAATTAATGGTTACATATTAATTAATATCTCGACGCAAACCGCAATGTCAGGTACACTGTATACTGTACATGCAAATACTTGTACTCGAAACGTTCAGACAGTTTTGCATACTTCCGGGTAGGAGAGGAGTGGTAGTGGGGGAGTGGAGCAAGGGAGGTGGGGAGTGAAGAATATTGGGACGCACCCCCAATTTGTACAAGTTCAACCGTATATCATTCCTATCCTAATCCAGCCTCAGTAACTCTTTGGCTGCGTCCCAATATTCTTCACTCACCCACTACCACTCCTCCTACCCGGAAGTAAGCACTTTCGTTTGGACTACAATTATTTGCATGTACAGTATACGATGTACCTGACATTGCGGTTTGCGTCGAGACATTAATTAATATGTAACCAAATACGTAATTAAGATGTAATCAGCAACATTAGATTAAAACACAAAGATCCGTTTCCGGGGCACGGAGTAGAGGAGGTAGTAGTGGAGGAAGGGAGGGTGCATTTTTCGATTATTGGGACGCACCCACAGAACTGGACGCACCCTTTGCCTTCAGCCAAGGATTTTAGATATACGAGCTCCGCCTACCCTATTTGCTTCAGCGCCGTTTTTCAAAATGAGGCGGCTTTTCCTGTGTCCCAGTGTTTACGGCAGATTCAGAGAGGAAGGGGGAGAGTGCCAACTAGCTTGACTTTACGTCCGCGAAAACATTCAGAGGAGCGAGAATTAATTTTTGATTGGCAGCATATGGGATTTTTTTCCCAACCTTGCCACAAGTGAGCTATTTTTGCTTACAGTCTAGTCACATATTTTTCAATAATTTAGTCGAAATACTTGGGTCAATGAAATGATAAAAATAAAAACACAAAAATGCTTTTACATGACACATTGGCACCCTTGTAAAAGGTTCTTCTCATGTATATTTATGAATATGTTTGATATTTGTTTCTGAAGTTACCTTACTGGATTGGACAGTAATTCGTGATCATACTTTCACTAATTTGCGAATGAACATTTCCATCTTGACATTTTCACCACCATCTTTGCCAAACCTTTCTGTCAGTTGAGGACTGGGCTAGGGCTGCCAGGTTTGCCTTTCTAGTCAATCGCCTTGATTGAATTGACTGATTTCGCACAGATGAAACCCAACCGGTCCGGCATCATATCATTTACACCAGAATATATTCTCTAAATATTTACAATTTAAATATCACAATGAACAAGATACTGTCTTTTGTAGCTACGTACTGTATATGACTAGCCAGTTGGAAAGACAAGTTAAATATGTATAATATAATACATATTAATAAATATTAAATATTTTTCCAAAAACGAGCATCGTTATCACTATTACCGGTATTCATGTGTTGTTGGGGTTATTCGCATATGACGTAATTCATATTGGAATTTGTTATCAACATGGCAACCCTGGCCAGGGGGAACTTCAAGCGTGATTTTGAATGGCACAAGAACGGGTTAGCTAAAACTAGCTAGCATTTGAAAATATTTCCTGATTCTTCCCTCCTCTACAAGGTAGCTAATTTGACGGTCTGATTGGTCTTCCTGCATGTAACGTCAGCTGTTTGTAGCCAATCTGATAATTTGCTAATTTGGATAATTTGGACTAGATTAATTTGTTTGGATTAAGCAATACTCGTGCTTAGTGTTTTAATTTGACTGATTAACGTTAGGCATTGATAGCTACGTTTCTTGCTAGTCAGCCAGTTTAGATTACGTTTAGCTAAGTTAGCTAGCTAGCTTTCAGTTCTCCATCCCCTAGCTAACTAACGTTAACTTGCTAACGTACATGCCAACCTAACAATCACGTAACCAGCCAACCCTATGCGTTTCCCTAACCTGTCAAGAGATATATAACGTTAGATAGCCATGTGGTTAGCTAGCACCTAGTTAACGTTAATGATGGCTAGCTAACGTTGACTGTACCGTAGACCGTCCGTTCGGCTAGCGCGCTTGGTAGTGAAAGTGAAAGCATAAAACGCGAACGTTTTCATTTTAAAACTTTTGATTTTTTATTTACTTGTTGATTGTTCGTAACGTTACTTGACGTCGTGTTCCCTTAACGATGTCAAGAATTAGCCTAGACGACTGAAGTTGCTAAATTGGGAGTATGCTGACTGTAACGTTTCTGACTGAAGTTTTCTCACAAGCTGGTTTACTATTCGACCCCGTCAGAAGTAGCATCCTTCCTCCCTAGATTGCTAGAAATGTCCGTTAGCTAGGCGATTACTGATCATTGGAAAATTAAATGTGTTTGATGACATAGTTTTCCATGCTAGAGGCCCCCCTCATAATAACTTACCCCTGTTCTTATTTTCAGGCTGAAATGTTATCAGTTGTCATGCACTGACACAGAATGACGTCTACCGACAACCTCCCCTCCCCTGAATCCACGGTTACTTCACTGTTAGCCAGCTCTGGACACCTAAAGAGCTCGTTGTCGTCCGACTCTGCGAGCTCCATCAGATACAGGGACAGGCAGTACGAGTCGGCCACGGAGGCCCTGGATGCCTACATTGCAGATTTCCAGAGGAGCCTGCGGGCCCCAGAGATGCCCACAGGGCGACTGCAGTTGCCAAAAGACCCAATCACCCCTATTCTTTCAGGAACCAGGTTCAGAAACAAGGACGGTAAAGACAATGGGCACATTCCTCAACTCATCTATTCAGCAATAAATGCTTGAAATTAGTATTTTGAATTTAAAGAATTATCATAATGAGACTTAAAAGAGGATACAAGTCACCTTTTACATGTACACCTAATATAAGGTTGGTCAGGCCGACATGGCAATGTAGTCACTGTGAGCGCAGAGGCTGCCTAGCTACTGCACATGCTGCCAGGGTACAGCTCTCTACAGATATGAAAACAAGTCTGTAAAACTTTGTGGAGTCCTTGCACTTCTTTTTGTTCAACTGTGTTCGTACATCTATTTTATGTTAAATACCATCATATACTGGTTACCAATCCATTATTATAGTGGGGAAAAAATAATGTATAGGCTGCATTCACTCTGAATTTCTAACGCTACAGTATACCGTCTTGCCACTTGCCTTGCTACTTGTGAGGGATCAATGTGCAACATTTCTGCATCAAGAAATTAGGGGGGAAAGCCAGACTTAGTTTTAGAGCGAGTCTTTTTGCAATGTTTTTAAACCGTGAAGCATAATTACGCACACGTTACACAATGATACAATAAGTTTTCTATTAGGGATCTGGCATATTTTTTACTTTCTTTTTTCTCTTATAAGGCTTGCTTGTATCTCTCTTAATTAAAAACTGACTGGTTGTGAGACTCTCTTACATCATCACCCAGACGACGAATGGGTCGTAGTCTTGCAGGATACGTGTCAGAGTACTGACTTGTGCATATGCAGTAACTTCTCAATAAATCTAATTAGTTACATTCAATTTTATATCCTCATTCAGATGTTGATCTTGTAAATATGAAAACAATCGCTACATTCTAGTCAAGTCAAGTCAAGTTTATTTGTATAGCACATTTCATACACAAGGCAACTCAAAGTGCTTTACATAAGACATAGAAAGACATTATATAAAAAGTAAATTAGAATTGAACAATGTTAATAAGAAGTTAAAACAGTTATAATAAAACGCAATACTGGTTGGGCCCACAAAACAAATACCCCAACAAACACTCCTGCCACAAACAGCCTGCTACCTGCCATCTGCTACGCACCGTACAGTCTCTCTCTCTGGGTGATATTATACCTGCCAGCTCCGCTGCAGGTGCCTGCCAGCTACGCTGCAGGACTTTTGTAAAAATATTAGCCCATGGGTGGGAGCAGCATACAGCCTCCAAAATTTCTAAAGAAATAGTTGTGAGTGGTATTGTAATACTTGACTGTTATTTTTTGATATGTAAGGAGCTGCTCTTATTGATTTTCAGTGCTTAAAGAGAATCTGACTGATGGGGAGCTGGACTTCCTGAACCTGCCTGTTGGCCCTCAGCAGAGAGACCCAGACAGCCTGAGCCTGACCACCGATGACCTACTCATCCTGCCCACTGACGGCTCCATGCCGGTCACCCGCACCTCAGCATACCTGACCCAACGCATGGCCTACCCCCTGGGTCACAGCTCCAGCTCCAGGTCCCTCAAGAGCCAGGACCTCCTTGGATCGCTGGCGATCTGTCAGCGGAGGAGGGGGGCAAGGGAAAGACCGGGGGGGGGAGGACTTCCTGGGCTCCCGCCCAAACCACCAGCCCAAAATCAACCGCCGAACGCAGAGGGGGCCTCCAGACACCGTCTCCTCTCACCACTACCCCAGGTGGCTGACCAGCCTGAAGTCAGACATGGACTTCTCCGGCGTCACCAGCATCCCGGAACAAACGTACCCGACCTGGCTGAGAGACTGCGAAGCGACCTCCGGCCGCGTCGGCCACAGGGCGGCTTTAGGGAAGCTCGGGCGCAGTCGCACCTTCCCACCCTCGCCCAAAGCGCCGTCCTGGCTAGGTGAGCTGGAGGAACTGCAGGGGGACACAGAGAGCCACCTGAGAGCAGCGCGCAGTGTGAGCCAGGAGCCAGGAGACAGCGCCACCACACTTAGGGAGGAAGCAGGACAGCCAACGCTGAGGGAACTGAGATTAGAGTTTGCGGAACAGCTGGCCTCTGTTGAGGAGAGGGAGAGAGATGCACATTATGACAAACCCTTTCGAGGTTAGACAATAACCACAAAGGGCACATTTTGCAGTCCATACCTCTGTTCTTGTTTTACTGTTCAGTTAACCGAAAAATAAAATTAATAAATAAAAAAAGTCAAATTGAGGTAATTACTTGCTACGGTTCCTCCAGAGTCAGTAAAGTGTCGACTGCCTGTCTGTGTTCCTGCAGATGACAAGATTGAGTCTTTGATATTGAAAGCAGAGAAGGCCCTGACCTCTCCCTCACTAGGTCACGGACGTCACGCGGCAAAGGACGGACGCGGCAGTCCGCACACTGAAGACATTCTGGACCTAGATCGGTCATGGGACAACCCTCCTGTTACCTTGTGAGTCCCAATCCGTCTACCAGTTTAACTGGATATATACTGTAAGTCACTTCCTCATTCTGTTAACAAAGCAGAACTTTTAAGCTTTTATAATGTTATGTTTTGAAAAACACGTTCTTGATAACTGAGATGATTTGGTGTTTACAGAATCAAAGTTGGTCAGTAAGACCTATTTTTTAAAATAGTTTTTTTATTTTATTTTTTTTTTTAATCATGACTTAATATCACTTTTGTTTGTTTTTAATAATTTATCAAGAACCTGGTGTGCCTTGGCTGAGAAAACGCGAGGCAGAGTGCCCTGTGGAATGGCGGCACACATTGTTAAACATCGTGGCCTTTTTCTTTTTTTAACCTCTGCAGTAAATCTCCAGTGCCAGTAGGCGGTGCTGAAGACCAGCTTAATGTAAACAAGCCAGGAGCGTCCAGGAAAATGGAGGTTTGTAAAAGAGTACCTTGCACACCGATCAACCGTTTTTCACTAAAAAGGAATCAATAAAGGAATCATTTTCAATAAAAAAGGAAAAAGTGAATGTAATCCATTTAATTAATCACAGATGTACATTTCCGGCTAGTGTATGCACTGCTAGAAGAACAAAGC
The DNA here is from genome assembly GCA_029718625.1 of Synaphobranchus kaupii. Lineage (NCBI taxonomy): Eukaryota > Metazoa > Chordata > Actinopteri > Anguilliformes > Synaphobranchidae > Synaphobranchus > Synaphobranchus kaupii. The sequence continues at coordinate 6,505,215 of CM056392.1, forward strand.
TGCCATAGATTTTTGTTTTTTTTATCGATCCTGGCATGCCGAAATCTTTCATGCTTGATGGATCTTGCTATCTATAAGCAGTTTAATATTAAACATATATCTTTCCAACAAATAAATGACTAGTCAAATAACCACCTATTTAAGTCTAGTTTGACTACAGTGGTAGTTGCTGTAGTTGTAGCTAAATGTTTGTTTAAATGGGCAAATTATCCATCATAGGAAACCATGTTATTGCTGAATCTACATAGTATGACAATACTGGAATGCAATGGAATGGTTTTTGTTTTCTTCAGTCAACGGCCATATTTCGTCTTCGAAGAAAGGATAATATAGTTTTGGGAGGGTTATTTTGGATGGTGTGTGTGATAGATTGGCTGGTCTGCTAGGCTACATAAGCATACTGTCAATGCTGCGTCCTTCAGGCCACGGCATCCGGTTCCTCAGGTTACAGCAGCAGGAAACACCCAGGCCCTGTTGAGGCCCTCAAGCAGATGCTGTTCAGCCTGCAGGCTGTGGAGCAGAGGGTCACGCAGAAGCAAGAGGGGAAAACGCAGGACGCCTCTACACTGGAGACCAAAACCCCAGGACCCCTAGAGGTACACAATGAGGCCTGCGTGGTAGGGACCCCAAAAATCTGTTGTGGTCTGGCCCAGCCGGGATACGACTATACAACCGTCACATTCTCAATGAGCACTCTGCTGTTGTTCCATTCAGTCCGCGATCGTGATACGGCCTTCAAGCGTTCATTACATGTTGTGAAGAATTCCTTAAGCTTTGTAGGAGATAATCCCCAGTTTCGTGCCACTGTTCTCAGCGTGGTCTAACAGGAACTCTGATTGTGTTGTTTTCACTATTGTTGACCAGCTTGCCTAAACAGTGTGGGACAGTATTGAGTTTTTGCAGTAGCAGAAATAGTGAGCCTGACAGAAAATAGATTTATAAGGCTGCCATTTAAAGGGATGACATTTTATTTTATTTAACCTGTATTTTATTAGGAAGGTTTATCGACAACAATTTCTCTTTTAAAATAAAGGCCTGACCAAGAATCAAGGGACTACAATAGGCTCACGTATGTATAGTACATACAACATTAAATCATTAAAACAATGAACAGTTGTACATATTGCTTTAACCAGTGTTAAAACTGAACAGTGTTAAAAATGCAACTTATGTCAGAGACACTAGTTTAAAGCAACTGTATCCTGGGGTGCTTTGCGGCCCATTGACCTGTGAGCGTGAAACCGGGTCATTTAAAAAAAATTAGATCATGAAAAACAAGGCATGTATACACAGCGCACTGTAGACAGTGGGCAATTTGTCCCAGCCCACGTGAACTCTGAAGTATTTCCAGTGGCCATTTTGCAAGCACACAGAGGAAGAAGCACTGCTCAGATACATTACATTACAGGCATTTAGCAGACGCTCTTATCCAGAGCGACTTACACAACTTCTTATTACATTTATCCATTCATACAGCTGGATATATACTGAAGCGATTCAGGTTAAGTACCTTGCTCAAGGGTACAACAGCAGTGTCCTACCTGGGAATCGAACCTGCAACCTTTCGGTTACAAGTCCAGTTCCTTAACCATTATACTACACTGCCGCCCGATCATACACTTAACAAACTGCACAGCAGTACGTACGCGTACGGTATACCTGGCTATCAGCGGTCCAGCCATAGCTCTGAAAGTCCCAGACTGAGCCTTATCATTGTGCTCACCTTGCAGATTGCTGACCCATGTGAGGAGGATTACGAGAGTGCCCCCGGTGGCCAGTCTTTACAGAGGTAATTTGTGCCGTCTTTGACACTTTAAATGGTCCGCACTATGGAACCGACTATTAAAAAATACACACATTTCATTTCATCATTTATGGTCTAACGAGCAGAGCCACCCTCTATGTGTTTGAGAAGACAACGGACTTTACTGCTCATCAGAGCATGGTAAAAACTCTCTTGTCACCATCTTGTGTAATTGCGTTATATTGTGCAGTATGCCAAGAGTTTGACTTGGGTAATAAATGCCACACTGTTCTCATAAATAGAGAACAGCAGTCATGGTACAAGATGTTTTACTCAATAATACATTTTGTGGCCGCAGGGCCCTGCATCACTTGGGAAGACTAAAGAGCCTTGTTGATGACATGAATGAGAAAAAGGAGAGAGAAGTTCAGTCGGAGTGACGCGTGATCCACTCTGCAAGAGACCACAGAGAAGAGAAAACTTTAGTACGTTCCTGGGTTTTGGTTAGAGCCCGTTTGTGCCAAATTGAGACGTTTTGTAGAACTATAACTTTGGAGTGTCCTGTAATGTCTTTAATGAATGTAAATGTGATGGTATAAAAACATATTTTACACACATTCCTCCCCTCGTTTCCTGTACAAAACTGCAAAGTGGATGAATTGGGACAGGTGTAAAATGATGCATTATGTGAGCTAGGCTGATCTTTGTTGTTAATACAAGCACATACTGTCACAACTGTATTTGAAAACATTTCCTGGACGTTATTTTAAAAAATGAACAACAGTGTCTCAAAGCCGTTTTCCAGAATACGTTTGATGCTAACGCAGTATATTGTATAGTATATGTACACTAAACCATTTCTGGCACCCTAAGTAGCTGTATAGCCCTGTAAAATTACTCGCTGAACTATGATAATAATCTGATGCTCCACAGAAGTGCTTTAAAATTCAATCTGTTCTATCCAAATGCAGGTTTATGTCAGCGATGAAAAATGATATTGTGGTGGAGATGAAATTCTGTGCTTTTTGTACAATAGCAATTTTCTTCCAAATTGAGTGCAGTTATCCTCAAGGAGCCAATGAGTTTGTCATTGTAAAAGCAAATTTTTCAATGGCAAAATTTGACAAAGATTGTATTTTATATATGAAGGGTAATTAGAGAATGACTAATTTACCGTTGATTACCATTCTGCGTATTTACAGAACTCATTGAATGAGAAACCCACTGTGATACCATCAGAGTCCAAATGCTTTGCACTAATCCAATTTCCATGAATCTGTTTTTCTCTGTTACACCTTAAAGTGTATTTAATTAAATCTGTTTAAGTTCCATATTGTTCTTGAAGTGAAACAATTGCATTATATTTTGTATGTGTACACGATCTGTCTGTTTGTAAAATATTGCTGTTGCTGCTTTTATGTTTGTATGACCAATTTGTTAATATATATTTAAGCCAAAGCAACTGTATTTTCTGTAATTATGATCTATTTAGGAAAACGGTCTTCCTTAGCATCGCCCTAGTCTTGTTTGAAAGCACTAGAGCCTCTGGTCCAGACTAGTTACTGTGGAAAGCCATTAAGCCAGACCAGCAGCCTCAATGTGTTCAGTTAGTTCAGACCCTCACCCTCAAACGGTGCTGCTTATATGCTCCGTTTCTCTGCATTTGTCTTATCCCTGTGTTCTTGCTTGTGGGGCTATATTTAGGCCGGGTATTTTTGGGCGTGGCCTCTCCCTCAGCTTCACTGCCAGCGAACGGAGCGAGTGTCGCACCACTCTCCTCGTGTCAGATTTAGTTTTGTGACGGGACGTGACGGTCATTTATCTGTTTGGTGAAATTAAGGTTCATTTAATTGGGGAAGGCTGGAGCTCCACGGGCCTGTTTCAGTCCAATGTCCTCGCTGCATGTTTTTCATTGTGTTTTACGCCATGTTCTTCTTTGATTGGTTTCCCATGTGTGTCTTCATTATTTTAGCTCTTTCATTTTGCAATATTTTTTTACGTTCTTATTTTCTCCTTGTTGCTGGCTTTGTTTCCCCGTAACTATTACACTGACATGCATTTGTAAGTATAGACTTATAATTGCCTGCTTTATTTCATTATTTAAAAAAATATTCAGTGTAAATATAAGCAGTTTGGTTTGCTGCAAATTAGAGTGTAGATTTCCCTATCTTCCAAGATTTTAAATCCTGGTGGGATGACTGGGATTGTGATGGTTCTTAAAGGGATACATGTACTGTAATGCTAAGCTTTACTTACATTTTATGCTTAATACCAGCTTCATCTTTATATTCTACATGTATTTGATCTATAAATATGTACAGTAATGATAGGTTTTTGAATGTTTTAGCTAGGTACTCCTACCTACCTGCTACACTACATAAAACAATGAAACTCAACTCAGTGACAGCAATATTCTTTATTTTAAGAATTTGAAATTAATCTTCTTTTTATGCTTAACCAATTTCACAAAAAGGTAACCAAGCTCAACCCCTCCTGAGCAGCAGAGATGGTGAACAGCAAGCTGGAAAATATCATTATGAATTATTTATCCCTTTCATTCCGGGCAGCCAAAGTATCCTGGTGTTATAGTAATGGTGGGTTGATGGACCAAAAACATGTTCAAGCTGTCAGGTATCTTATCACCATTTCAAAATGGTGTCATGGCAGACTATGGCTGTGTCCGAATTAGAGCCCTATCTACTGCGCCCTGTCTCCTGCGTACAGTGCACTGGCAGAAGTGTGCTGTTTAACATGCACTGTTTAGCAGTAGGCGAAAAATATCCGCTATACTATTTTCCAACCGTACTGTGGAAGTTTCGTAAGATGTCCCACCCTTGCGTGGCCATGTCACGTGTTGTTTTTGTTGAATTTGAAGGAAAACGTCAGCGAAGCCACGCCTCATTTTTTAAAACGACGCCCACGTCATATTTATGCGACCCAAATGTTTGTACTTTTTGAGAAGTGTACTCAGTGAAACCCCGGAAGTAAGTGTGTCATCCGGGTGTTTCAAGTATACTGCAAAAAAAAAGCCAAGTTACTCACGCATAGCCTACAGAACGCTGTCTATAAGTCCTTAATTCCAACTTGCAAAACCTGTGTTTTTTCATCTTACCATTTCAAGAGAATGTGGTCAATAAAACTGTATGTGCCACATCAAGGAAAATAATTTATAGTGGAAATACTCTGATTCAGATGTTGCACTTAGAAATAAAAAATAAAAAAATGACAACACTATAGGGCATGTTTGAACAATGTCTGCATCCACTATCTTTGGGTCTATGAAAAGCACAGCATGAATAAAATGTATTATTATTAGTTTGCTTGCTTTAGAGAAGCAAATTATTGTCATTGTCCATACTTCTTCTTATTAGTTTGATGGTTTAGCGAAGCAAACTATTGTTATTGTCCATACTTCTTATTAGGGGACCGAGCAGCATAGCTGCTGGTACCCTATTGTTTTTGTTTGGATTATTTTTATTTTTTCCAGAAAATTCACAACATGCAAATAAACCAGTGGTGCCAGCTACCCATCACGTAAAGAAATTCCCAGCAACACAGACCTCAGTGTATTTGCCATACACCAACTTGTTTTCCAGCATGTCATTCAGATACTTGGTGTGCGTATACAAGTGATAAAAAATAAAAAAGTAATAAAAATGCTCATTCGCATTGTGAATATGTTCTGACACTGTTCTGTTCCAAATACTAATTGAGTGATTTCCCATTGTTGGCAAGTGGGAAGATTATGCAGTAACGCATAGATTACTCACTGTGCCACAGGGCTGTTTTTCACTTCTTCTGGAAGACTCAACTTGAAGTGCAAAGAGGCTTTTCACTTCCGCAGTACTCACAGCCTCTCCAGATGGCCAGATCTTCTCAGTTCTGTATATTCATCTACCGGAACTTCAGACGTTTGTGTGGAGGAGATGGCGCCTTTATTGCCTCTGCCAGCAGAGTCCTGTTTGCACTGAAAATTACGGTTTACATTATTCTTTTAGATGCACTGACATGTCTCATAAGTTATGAATCATAGTATGGCTCATTAAACAACTTTTACAGTTCACACTTTTATATTTGTAAAGCTCTAAATTACTCGGAATAAAGCTGAAACAATCACTCTTTTTGAACAACTTAGCCATTACATATCACAGTTTCGAACATGCAATACTGAAAGTACTTGAATAACACCTGTTCGCTATAAAAGAAAAGATAAGCCAAAAAAATTTCTTAAAAAATTTTAAGATAACAAGTGGAAGAAATGTATATACTGTATGTATTAAAGGTAGGCAAAGCATTTAATATGTTCTGAGATATATCTAGGTTTACAGGATAGGATATACTGTATATTCTACAGTGATTTCAAGGATCTGAAAATAATAGCTAGAATACTGATACATCCAATGGAAACGAGTTTGGAAACTCGCCACCAGTTCAACATGTTTGTATATTGATATCACATTTCATTTTCCGTTGCCAATCCTCACGTAAAGCTACCAAAACCTCATTTTAAATGTGCATGCCTCTGAGTGTTTGGGATTTCAAAAGCAAGTCCGTTTTTTGACATGTAACAAATCCACGTATAAAGGAAAAGTACACTTGCTATAAATTTGAAAGTAATCTCTACTCTGTATAGTATTCATTTAATCATTCCCATGTTCCAGGTTTAGAGCTATGGGTCATTCCTGACTACAGTTTTCAACCTGTAGTTCCATCCTCTGGCACCAAGAGGTCGATAGCAGACTTTCGGAAGCCACTTGTTAAGCAACATATTGTACTACCTTAATCATCTCAATAAATCATTGTTACCACAAACAATGTGCCTCTTGCAATACAGTAGGCTGGGTAGCTGGCAGAGCTACACACACACACACACACACACCAACATATAAGCATATGAATTAGTACTGTATTCAGATCTGTTGACCACTGTAGGCTATTTCATACACATTCTGGAGCCAAAAGAAAACATGACTAAAAGTGTGTATAAGGAGTTGGTCGATTAAAAAAAAAAAATACAATTTCATAAACCATTTATAAAATCAGTGTCAACGAAAATAAAGCCTTTTCTGGTATATGTGCTAAATTAAAAATAAAACAAACATCTTATTATAATGGCACATTTTTATTCTGCTGATTTATACACTTTATCATTACTGTCAATGCAGCTGCATTTTCAGATATCCATTTTAACCAAAAAACTGATGTATTCATAATGGTGCGCTAGGGCGGTATAATGAGTGACCCGTCGCATTTTTCAAAGCCAGGTGGCAGTTTATTGGTAGAAAACAACGTTTCTTTATGCCCGCATTTCCACCTTGGACAATTTGGAAAAAAAAATGTTCACAGTTGCAACAAGCTTGTCAACCTTAAGAAGGTTATGTGGTCACATTGTCCATCGCAAATGAACAGAATTTGGCAATAAGTTTCATAGAACGTCGCTGGAGACCTGTGGGTTTCATTATCACACAAATCCAGTGGCGTTGTTCAAATCCACTTAATTAACCTTTCTGAATGGCCCCTGCCACCAAGGAATAATTCAAAGAGTGTAGATACACATTATACACCAGTGCAGCTCTGATCTTAATCCTTATGAAACAAATAAAAAGGGTGGAGTGAATCAATTTTTAGCATTTGTCTTCTCATCTGTAACATCTAAAGTCAGATTATTTTGATGAGCTATTTAACACTGTTTTAATGTACAACAGGGATGCACATAGTATACCCCTGAGTTGACAAGCAGTTGGAATTGCTCCGCCATCTGTCACAGGCTTGTTTGGAAAAGTGCATTTCTGGGACGACGGTTTCAAATGGTTTCACGCCACCTCTCAACACCGTATTTCCCATTTTGTTTATTGACGGAAGCTTCCCTCTCGTTCCTGTCAAATTCAGCCTCCGTTTTTGAAATATTTTTATGATTTCAAATGCTCGCCTTTTCTTTGTGGTGAGACAATAAATTGTGAGTTTTGGAAAACAAACTCTAACCAACGGTTTAGAGTGTACCAGAGGGATATTGTTGTAATATTTAGCTTGAAGTAATTTATTTTCCAAATGGTTTCTGCCTCTATGTTTATTTTTGCTGGCGGTCTGCTGAAACAGTCTCAGTTCAGAGACTGGCACACTCTTCAAGTGGTCCTTAGTTGTATAATTATGTTAATTTGACTGCTTAACAATGATTACTGCAGTTAAGACTGCCAAGAGTGACACCTTGAGGCTAAGGACTGAAATGCACGTTAAATGTTTCCCAGGTCACATGACCAGGGAAAAATCATGGCCCAACCCATGTCAAAAGCTGAAATACAGAAGTGAGGCCATTTACCTACACAGTATCACTGGCTCCGTATCACAATGACTAAACCTGCAGGCCCCAAACGCCCCACCTATAAGTAAGGAAATGTGGAACAAACATATTTATTCATGCTGGATTGGCCACAATTAAATGAACAACTGTGTTAAAGTTACGATTGTATCACACTGGGTCAGCTTTCTAAATGGTCTCATTTCAACAGTATGTTCTTTATGAAATGAGTGGCTAACATGCTTTCAGGTCTCTGTGCCCTGAGTCACGGAGATAAACTAAATTTCTAGAGTAGCAAAATTAAATATGAAGACCAAGAGAAAAGCATCTTCCCAGGTAATCGCCAGTGTCCTAGCAACTCAGGACTATGTTGACAAACACTATTAAAATAATGTTAGTAAAGAAACAGGCATGGCTGCCCACATGGCCTTCCCAAAACAGGAAAATAACGGGCAGAAAACGTTTCAGGACCTGAAGACAGACAGTCTGTAAGTCATTTGATCTCCGTGCTGCTGCTGGATCACTACTGTCAGAGCCCCCCACCCCTTCCTGTGTCTGACACAAGCGGCAGACTCAGGACTTCTGGGCCAGGAGCGTGCTCAGTTTGATCTTGCCGTCCATGGAGGCGGTCAGGCAGGTGCCGCAGTCGACGGCAGAGCACCAGTCGACGGTGACCACCGGCGCCTTGTGTCCGCCGAGCGGCAGCACGCTCTCCAGGCCATTCTCACCCTCGTTCAGCTGAAAGCAAGACGACACGGAGGAGTCAGTGATAACGATCCGGACAAGGTTTCAACAGGTTTATGTTTTTAACAACACTAAATGTACCGCTGGGATTTACACATGGGCTAAATCTTTACTTCCACACGTTTGATGCAAAGCAATTATTAACAAGCTAACAACTCCAGACCACACAAAATTAGACAACTGTTGTCATTTCAGGTTGATCTGCTTAGGTCCGATAGGCTTAGGTCTGCAGTTTGTCAAATCCGTATTAAGTAACGTACTGTTCACACAAACTAGAAGGAAACTCAGCCCTAACACTGCCATCATCCATGCGATTATCGGCCAGTTGGCGACTAGCCTTACCCTGTAGATGAGGCCTCCGTTGTTGGAGCAGGTGAGCACGTGCTGTCCTTCGGAGTCAAATGCAAAGAGGCGCCCGTGGGGCATCTGCACTTGCTTGTACCCGCTGTACCCTGACAGCACAAAGGGCCCTGTTGCATCCTGGGTCAGGGAGTACTCCGACTGCTTCACACCACAACGGTGGATATTCCACTGGACAAACTAAACCACAAGGAGTCACATTAACACCATAATGAATTACATTCCTTGGGAACTCAATCTAGGCATTCATCAATAAATTAAAAAATAAATTCTTCCACATTCAAATTATGACAACAGAGTCTTATACTTGTCTGTATAAGATGACACAAAATTACATTATATCTTTTGGTATTCAATCAGCTGTACTGCGATAGATAAAATTGAGATGTACATTTCAGTTTCTTTTTGTTCAGTTCTTCCATTGTTAGGATGTGTACACATACAATCTATAATTAAGGACCTGTACTCAGCGCCACTGAATGAGGGGACTGGGGGCTCCAACGCTTCCAAAGGCCCTAACTCACAGGGGCCGTCAAACAAGGGATGGGGTGGCCTGGGGTGGCGGGGCCCAATGAGAGATCTTTTCATGGGGCCCAAAATCCCTGGCGGCGGCGCCCCTGCCCGTACTCACCTTGCTGTCCTCCCCGATGCTAAAGACGGTGTTCTCGTCGTAGCTGAACTCCACGCTGTACACCTCCCCGTCGTGCGCCTTCCAGCTCATGGCGGTCTCGTAGCGCTGCATGTCTGCGGGAAGGAGGGACACGGGTATCAAGGGCTTTGAAGCGCTGCTGCTACCGTCGCACGGCGGTTGGAATTTCAGCCCAGAGACTCGGCTTTCTGACAGACGGGCGAAAGGGTCGGCCGACACCCACCGAACAGCCGGATCACGCCGTCGGCCGCCCCCGTGACCAGCAGGTTGCCGTTGTGGTTGAACGCGGTGCAGTTTATGGCCACTGGGCCCGGCTCCAGGGAGAACTGGAGCTAGGAAAGGGTTGAGGTGGATGGACGCCACGGCGACAAACAACAACGGGGGTCAATTAGAATGAGAGGTCCTTCACAAATCAGAATCGATAAATGTCGACCGTAATTCCATACCCAGCCCTGCCCTCACGTAGTACCTGCTGTTTGACGGTCTTTGTGTCCCACAGAAGCAGCTGCCCTGACACGGGGGCGACCACACGACTCCCCCCGTCCGTTAGGCTCGATGTCCGGGCGCTGTGCGCCGCCGCGGAGCAAACGAAGGACGTCCCGCTGGGGCTGCAGGCCAGGGACAGGATCCTAAACCGCACAGGAGACACATTTCAGACGCAAGCCAAGGGGTCCCAACAATGTCCCGCATTCCCAAATGCATCCTTCAACATTCCATGTTCCTGGTGCTTCTCATCGTCCTAGTCGAGCCCAGAGGGGGCTGGACAGCCAAAGACACTCTATACAGGTCACAGTTCCTGACTTGGGACTCCTGAAGAGGAAGACAGCCAGGCAATGCCAACTAAGGTTCAGTTGGATCAGAACGGAACATACGGACTTACCGTGGGTGCGCGTCGTCTATCACCATCTCGTACAGGTTCTTCTTAGCCTCCGTGTCATAAAGCCGCACCGTCCCCACACCACTCCCCAACAGCAGCTGAGAATCATTCACACAGCCAACAATCAAATAACTCATCAGAAGGACACACATCATTTCAAAATTACACACACACACACACACACACACACACACACACACACACACACACACACACACACACACACACACACACACACACACACACACACACACACACACACACACACACACACACACACACACACACACACACACACACACACACACACACACACTAAAAACCGTGCCAGATGGTCTCCATGAAGGACTCATTCCTAAGCCATTATGCCCACATTTGGACCCGATTCCACACATAAACGGATGAGGGATAGGATGAGGGATAGGATGAGAGATAGGATGAGGGATAGGATGAGGGATAGGATGAGGGATAGTGAAAGCCCTGCCGGGCCTGTACCAGTCTGTCGGGCTTGGTGGCCCACTCCAGGGACAGCAGCGGAGACTTGGACATGATGGTGGCCTTGGTCTGCATTATGGGGTTGAAGGACCACACCTTGATGACGCCGTCCACGTCCAGACTGGCCACCCTCCTCCCTGAGCAGTCGACCCTGAGGCACGGGAGGACGAAGGAAACGGCAATGGAGCGCGTGTGCGGAGTGACACAGCCCTTACTCCCATGCGTCTATCAGGCTAAATACCCTTTTCCAAAAAGCGCAGTAACTATAAATACAATGATACATTAGAAATCGTTCTGTTGCTTCAACACAAGAGAACATTTTTATTGTACAGACACATCGATCAAAACACAAAGGGCTTGATTTATTAAGCCTAAGAAATGTACTACACCTGATTTACTAAGACCTTTAGTGTGTGAAAAACCTTTTAGCACATGCAAAACCAATAACGACTAATGATTGGTCATGGTATTTGTTTTGCACCAATCATTGGTTGTGTTGTTAGTTTTGCACACGCTAAAGGTCTTCGTGTAGTACATTTCTAAAGTTGTCACATAGTGCAGTCACATTAATTATAACTGCATTTATCATGAGATTTGCAGGCCATATGATATGGAATTTTCCACTGGAGGGCTGCAGTCCATAAGCTTTACCAACCCACTGACTGAGGGAGGGAAATTAAATTGGTTCAATCGAGAGACTCGTGAATCACAAGGTAAAGAGCCTGCCCGGGAAGGTAAGCTTGCAGACACCATGCGCTCCAGAGAGGGGCGGAGTAGCCCTTCGCTAAAACCTGGGCAGTAACGCAGGGAGACGCAGCTGCAAACGAGCAGTTCTCTGGAGACGACGAGAGGTGATCCTTTCTGCCGGGCTTAATGGCACTCACCTGCAATGCATTATGGATGAGTGGTGCTCCCCGTACTCCTCCTGACTCAGCTTAATGAACGGCTGTTCCACCAGCCCGGCCGCCTCCCCCACCGCTCGCGTCTGATTGGTCGGGGAGTCCACGACGTCGCCGGGCCCCTCAGGGTGAGGGTCCGCGTCGGCGCCTTCTCCCCTCTTCTCAACGCTCTGCGGGAAACAGTGTTGCATCATGGTAAATCCAACCCACATTCATTTCCATTCTCTTTAGGGGTACACTCTGAGATGGGTAAAAATACCATTACGAGATAAAATGGGGGGGTCTTAACAAAAACACGAGCCACAGAAAGTTTTATTCCAATTCTAAATAACTTAAATTTGTTTGGAATTTGCACTTGATTTCCCTCAGCCTGGCATGTTTGCAAGCCTTTCCAGTTAAACTGGCACAGATTTCACACTGATTTATATACAAAAAATACAACAAACATTTAGGCCATTTAAAGAAACAAATGCTCCTGTTTTAACCGGCGGCTTCTCACAGTGCTTACTGCACACATAGCCATGCTGCAGGATGCTGTCTGGTGCTAGCTCACTCTTCCGCGCTCAGTGTGATTTTTAGCAGGCTGACAGCTCATGTGGCCAAACTGCCTTCTAACAGCACAGGCAGAATGCTCTGTTTGAAATGATAAACCATCGCACAGGAGCCATTTCACTAAACGGGAGGCTGGGAGAGAGGAAGCTTTTACCACTATTATACTACACTGCCGCTGACATCCTAACAAAATGGGTAAAGATTAGATCTAACTTTGCAGGTGGCCAAGTCAAGATGACTGAGTAAGTAACCAAGATTCCCTAATAAAGGGAACCTTGGTTACTAAAGAGCGAGCTAGCACCGGTTTTCAATTGATGTCGTAAACTTGCTGTACATTCACTTTGTAACACCAATTATTGTAAAACTGGAGTGAATAAATTCTTCCTGTCATGTATATTCTGCATATCCAACAGATACGTGCTAGCCGAACCACAGGATGAGTCTGAAAGACAAACAAGGTCCATTTCTAAACTTTTCAGGCATGGCTGCTACACATAAAGTCTTCAGAAGAGTCAAGGACATATGTAGCTGTTATGAAGACAGAACTGAAGAGTTAAATCGGAAGTATGAGATTTTCCAGACAGAGGCGACTAATCTCGTAAAAAATAAAGGTCTGCATAGCCAGCGGACTCCCTATAGAGACTCATAGATTCAGACACAGCAAAGCAATATTCTCAGTCTCCCATTGGCTTGCCTCACAAGAGACATACTCATATCTCATGCAGCAACAATACAGATAACATGCAGCACATCATACGAGTGGAAGACGATAGATTGATCTGTGCCAGTAGTCTGGATATGCCAGCAGCCATACCCTAGTGCTCACATTTTATGAGCATTTGCTCCTGAAACTTGTGTGCTGACTAGAAAAATTATTTAGGAGCACATCTACTAATTAGGATGCATTAGTGTGCTCCTAAATTTTTCAACTTAGGAGCACATAGAGCCCCTGATACCACCCTTGGCAAACTGCTGAAGCTAAGCAGCTGTGGGCTTGGTTAGCACTTGGATGAGAGGCCTGCTGGGAAAATTAAGTTACTGCTGGAAGATCTGTTGGTGGACCAGTAGAGGGCACTCTTCCTTCTGGATCAAAAAGAAAAACGATGCCGAACAATGGCAGAGATTGGGGCACTGAGCTGTAGACGACGCCTTTGGATGAACAGTTAAACCCAAGCCCTCCCCTATTTCCACAAAACCTGCAGTGGCAGAACACAACTGACCTCGGTGAGAGATGCACGCCTTCCCTGATCAGTGACGGCTCTCCTGAGGTGTTAGTGACTGGCTGGCAGGTAAATCAATCAATATTTAAAGAGGAGTAAACGTCAGCTGCAGTGCTCCTTTTGAAGGTTCAGGCGATTCCAAATTGTCATCGTCATCGGCCCCTCCCACTGCCCACAGACATGAAGTCCTACCTGAGGCGGGCGTCGGCCCCTCCCACTGCCCACAGACATGAGGCCCTACCTGAGGTGGGCGTCAGCTCCTCCCACTGCCCACAGACATGAGGCCCTACCTGAGGCGGGCGTCGACCCCTCCCACTGCCCACAGACATGAGGCCCTACCTGAGGCGGGCGTCGGCCCCTCCCACTACCCACAGACATAAGGTCCTACCTGAGGTGGGCGTCGGCCCTACCCACTCCCCCAGACATGGAGGTCCTACCTGGGTGACGGGTTTGGAAAGCAGTTCTTTCCGCTCCTTCTCATGATCCTGGTGTCTCCTATGCCTGACCAGCTGATCGCTGGCTCCTCCGCTGCTGGTCGCCATCTTGGTGTCCTTGGAGGGAGGAAGTTCCTTGGGCTTCGCCGACTGAAATTCATAAATTCAGAATGGCTCTGGGACTAGAGACAACCCATCTCTGTAACACTATTCCATTTGACTGGAAAAGTGTCACAATATAATAATACATAAAAAAATAACAACAGGAAAGCTTGTTTGTTTATGCATACAAAGACATATAAAGAAGCAACAATTGCTATACATTTAATCTATGAAACACCTCCTAAATATCAATCATTGCCACTTTTATAATACATTTTTGCACATATAGTATTTACACATTTATGTTTATATTATATATAAACAACACAAACAAAATTACATATTACCAACATACATTTTCTTCACATGCATTATTATATTAATACAACATATCAATATGGGTAGCATGATTATGGTCACTGTAGCAGTACTTTGGTTATTCAGAGACTTTTTAACTTTTATATTACATTTTTAAGTTGTCCCAGCCCTACAGCCAATAGGTTCCTGTTATCTAGAGGAGCATATGGACTCACATTAGCTGCAGCATCCCTCCGCCCCATGGAGGCCTGTGTTGGTGAGGACCCGGCTCCTTGGGGCGTCTTGGCAGGCACCCGTTTTCCTTGGGGGAGGAGTGTGGAGAAAAAGTTCCGAGTCGGGGTGGACAGGCTCATATTCCGCTGGCTGGACACCAGGTCCCTGCGGAGAAATAACCCACGAACTTGAGCTGGAGACGCGGACGCGGTAATCTGTTTCCACAACACCGCGTCTCCGTCTCTCTCTCTCCCTATTCAGGCACACGCAATATATCAATCCCTTCCTGGAAAGGAACGGGCTATTGCAGCATGTGTGCTTGCAGAGTAAACATCCTTTCCTAGATATCAGCTGAGAATATGGATACAATGTTCCTTATAAGACTGCCGGTTTACTGCCTGTGGCTTGCTGGTAGAACTTATGTGGAAACACTTTATCTCGGTCTGGCCCAAATTACTCAGCAGAGATTATAAAGCGTAGTGGGAGTCAAGCGATCTTTTCTTAGGTTTTGCAGGCAATCCGTAATAGGCAGCTCTAATAGGTTTTTTTTTTTTTGGAGATAAGATTCGGAATAAACCCCAGGATATCAAGAACGCTTACAGAATCTGGAAAATTTGTTTAAGAAAAAAAACTTTGCATAAAAAGATTTTTTTTTTTTTATAGATTAGGAGATCAGTTTGTGGTGAACTTAAGAGCTATGCAACGTGAGGCATGGGTATTGGTCAACAAAATAACAATTCGGGTGAATTGTTTATTTGTATTTTTGATTGTCCTCATCCACAGAAAACACAAACATACACGACACTTAATATTATATACACAATTGCTCCATTGCTTGCAGATGCAGATAACTCAGTTATCTCATAAATATTTTAAAATCCCCCCCCGCTGGAGTCATTCCATTCCCATTGCTGATCCTCACAAGTCTGTGTCTCCCAGCCGGTCCATGTTCTGCACATACGAGGGGAGTTTGTGATGCACCATCTCCTCGTCCGTCTTCGGGCGGGGCTCCGCCAGCCGAGCAAATAGCTGGAGGAGAAAGGGGGCGGCCGGATTTAAGCTTGCGCCTTGGCCTTGGTGTCCTTTAATACAGAAACCCGTAAAGAGCCACTGTGTGGTCTTGCCTTTTCATGCGGCTCGCCTCACCATTTGTCGAAACTGCTCGTTCTCCTCCTGTAGGTTGATGGTTCTCTGCGCTTCCGAATCGAAGCTCAGGAGCACTGGCAGAGGTGAGACTGTCAAGGAATTATTCCCTTCTCATTTACTTTTACTTATCTCGGCCGCAAAGCGCGGCAATCAATTCTGCTTTCCAACAAACGGTCACCTGTTTACAAGAAAATGGCACACTGGGAAATGTCCAGACAAAATAGGTACTCGCACACGAAAAGAGGGAAAACGCAAAAGCCGAGAAAATGTAACGCAACTATTTAATGCATGTGGAAAGAAAAGGCGTTTTTGGTCTAGAAGACCATCATCAGTATGCGAGTATCAGTATGGTGTACGAGTATCTATTTTGTATGGGCATTCACTTTTTACCTACGCACCCATCAACTAAATTGCTACCTAGGCGCAGATAGCACTTTGTATTTTTATAATCACACTGGGAAAGGGTATGAAGTACTGAGTGTAGCTCGGTCGCAAGCAAAAAGGATATGCATGCACTGGAAGAGAACACTTAAGAAGTTGTGCAGGGACACCAAGAAGGTGTCGGCCCATTGGCGGGAGAAGTAAGGCTGGAATACAGGGTTCAGCTCGGGGGAGGGAACAAAGGGCAAGCTGAACCAATCACGCCACTCAGGCTGGCCCTGTAGCTCAAGAGCCTGCTTCAGAAAAAACTCCTGTGTTTTCTCCATTCGGTTTAACTGGAGGAACAGAAAAAAAAATAAAAAAATAAATGTATTATAAAACAAATATTGCAATATACCACTTAATATTTATGTATAATTCAGTGATTTGAATATACATATTTCAACCCCTCATTTCCTTCATTGGATGCTGCACAATTGGCCAATTTTGCTCAAAATTCAGCTCTGTGTGAGCAGGCCAAGATATGTCTGTTCATACGCAGTACTGTGCATGCCTTTTTCAGTAATTTACTCATTCATTGTAAAAGTGTCTTTCTATAGGGGCAAAGTGCGATGAATTAGTAGCCAACTGATTTACCCCACCTTCACAAAATGTTGATTGTGGAGGTGGGGCTATTACCTGCACAGTGTACACCAAGTAGTATCGGAAGAGACTGGTCCTCAGCTTATTAATGGTGGGTCGATAGACATCCTCCAATCGACAGAAAAGCTTCCGATCCAGATAACCCCAGTAATCTTTCAGTGCTGACAAGTCGTAGCTCTGAATGAACTGTTGAAGCTGGTCAATAATTTTATCCACCTGCATTAAAATGCACAAAGGGTATACAGCATCAAATGGCCTGCTGAAGGCAATGTCTTTGAGAATTTGCAGCAAATTGCGATAACCCACATAGATATTTTAGGTACAGTTGAAGTTGGATGTTTACATACACTTAGGTTGAAGTCATTAAAACTAACTAACCACTCCACAGATTTCATGTTAGCAAACTATAGTGTTGGCAAGTCAGTTAGGACATCGACTTTGTGCATGACACAAGTCATTTTTCCAACAATTGTTTACAGACAGATTATTTCACTTTTAATTCACTATATCACAATTCCAGTGGGTCAGAAGTTTACATAGTTGACTGTGCCTTTAAATTTTTTATATTTGATCGCACATCCTTTGGCTTTGCATGCCATGACTTCCTGATGTCTGTTACCTAACAACATCAAAAGACTCTTGATATCTTATTTTCCGGTACTCTTACAAGCGATACTATAACGTCTCTGCATTTGAATGGATCTCTATGGGAATTGGGGAGTGGGACTAGATTTAGCTGTAAATTAAGCTGGAACCGTATGGAATACATGATTGGTCAAATGGCTGTAAGTCATCAAGGGTCTGCGGTATCAAACGAGCCTCAAACCATCACTCTGCTGTCAGATATGCAGTAGATATGGATGGATCACTTTAAGGGGTGTTTCTCCGGACAAATTTTCCTATTGAATTCTATGGAAAAATAAGTCAGGAGAAGAAACCCTTCAAGTTATCCATCCATATCTACTGTATTTCTGGCAGCAGAGTGATGATTTAAGGCTTGTTTGATACGTCCGACCCTTGATGACCTACAGCCATTTAGCCAACCATGTGTTCCATACTGTTCAAGTGTAATTTACAGCTAAATCTAGTCCCACCCCCCAATTCCCATAGAGATCCATTCAAATGCATTATAGTATCGCTTGTTACAGTACCAGAAAATAAGATATCAAGAGTCTTTTGATGTTGTTGGGTCACAGACATCAGGAAGTCATGGCATGCAAAGCCAAAGGATACGCGACCAAATATTAAAAATTTAAAGGCACAGTCAACTTAGTGTATGTAAACTTCTGGCCCACTGGAATTGTGATATAGTGAAAGTGAAATAATCTGTCTGTAAACAATTCTTGGAAAAATTACTTGTGTCATGCACAAAGTAGATGTCCTAACTGACTTGCCAACACTATAGTTTGCTAAAATGAAATCTGTGGAATGGTTAAAATGGGTTTTAATGACTTCAACCTAAGTGTATGTAAACATCCGACTTCAACTGTATGTTTGTGAAATACATCGGCATCATTTCAAGAATTTTCATTTGTTTTTGTTTTGCGCCCTCCAAGTCAGAAAATGAATGTGGTGCTGGCATCCCAAACGTGTGCTCTGTGGTATCCATTTGTCCAGGACATCCATCTAAGCAATTCTGTTCGCTACACCATATGCGTTCATATTGTGTACTGTATTATAGCTATTATGTTGGCCGTAAGTGAATGGCAAATGTATTTAAATGACCTACTCGGAATCCTTTCTCTTTGTCGGTTTTGATTTCAGAGTCCAGGTGTTTGAGAGTGCTGGTGAAACCGCGATACATTAAGTACTCCTTCACCAGATCATCCATCCTCTCCACCGCTGACGCCATCGCTTCCTCTTCCTGAATAAACAATATAAGCAATCTAGATCACCCAACTAACTCGGTTGGAGATAGTGACTTATAGTGCACCAATGCTACAAACTACATAGCCTAGCTATAGCCTGATCTTCTGTCGTAAAGTTTAAACAGCCCGCTAAAAAGGTAGTTAAACATGTCTAACTCAGCGAGTACAATACAATGTAACATCAAACACGGCGTATCGCATAAAACCCATACCTTTAAATATGGTCCAATGATCGCTAGCTAACATTAGATGACTGGCTGGCTAGCTAGCTAGCTAAATTAGTTCTTCAGAAATCTTGGCATAATTTCTCTAGATGGCAAGCCTGATTTGTATGAAGATACTGGGCTCATTGTTTTTTTATTTTCAAAGCAATACACTTTTAGGCTTTTACATACTGATGTGTAATGCAATAAAAAAGAATGAAATAGCGTAATAACAAACTTACCGTACGTTATTAAAGCTTCTGATATTTACTTCCTGTTTTCCTTTTTCAGTTCTATCATGTGATTGAGGTCGTTTTACGTCACATGACTAGGGACTCTGTGCTACTACTGACCTCAAGGAGGAGCTCTAACGCTCGTCACCGTGCTTTCCCTTAACCCTTATGTTCTGTTTGGGGTCCACCGATTCAGATCTATCATCAAAGCCTCTGCGCAAATGAGGTGAAGTCAGAGTAGCTGAAATTAAAACTTGGGTCCACAATGTAGGTAGATCGAGTTTAACTTTGAATAAGAAGGCTATGGTTGACATTCATATACTTTCATATTGAAAGTAGGGGTTTCTTAGGAAAGTGTTGTCCATTAATAACATAAATATAGGAAATTATTTAATTTTGTGTGCGGACAGAATCAAATTTGCCACACATAATTTATGCTGTCACACAGCATAATTGTTTATAATCTTTTTTTAATGAACAGAATTAGTCTCCAAACATCTAAATGTTCTGGGAGGTCTTTTTTAGAGAACAGATAAAAACTGGTGACGAAAAAGATAACTAAAGAAAAGAAGAAACATGCTTAGCTATATTTACATGTTGGCATGTTATGCATAGCACATCTAACAGATTTGGCCTAAACCAGAGCAAGCCTTTGGGAAGAAATCACTTCCTGACCAATGGGTTCTCTATTTTAGTCATCTTAGAATTATGACGCAGTCTCAATACGCCCATGATAGCATCCATTTCAGGACAGTGAAGAATATTCATCACATTGAACCATTGAGAAAATAAACATCCAGCAGTATAAGTGTTAATATGTAAAATGTTTATAGGTAATCGGCTAAGTAAGGAGATACGTACAATACATTGAACCATTTAAGCAGTGAGAATAATACATGAAACTACACTGCCTGGCCAAAAAAAAAGTCGCACACTCTAATATTTTGTTGGACAGCCTTTAGCTTTGATTACGGCGCGCATTTGTCGTGGTATTGTATGGACAACCTTATGCAATGTCACAACATTTATTTCCGTCCAGAGTTGCATTAATTTTTGGCCGAGATCTTGTATTGACGACGGGAGAGTCGAACCACTCCGTAAAGTCTTCTCCAGCACATCCCAAAGACTTTCAATGGGGTTAAGGTCAGGACTCTGGTGGCCAATTCATGTGTGAAAATTATTCCTCATGCTCCCTGATCCACTCTTTCACAATTTGAGCCAGATGAATCTTGGCATTGTCGTCCTGGAATATGCCAATTGATGGGATAACCTGGTCATTCGTACATTCAGGTACTCAGCTGACTTAATTTTATTGCTGCATAATGTTGCTGAGCCTAGACCTGACCAATTGAAGCAACCCCAGATCATAACACTGCCTCCAGAGGCTTGTACAGTGGGCACTATGCATGATGGGTGCAACGGCAACTTTTTTTTTGGCCAGGCAGTGTATATTGCAATGGTTGAATCTATCAAGCATTATCAACATAAACATTGCTTTAAAGGATGGATATATTTATAATGCCAGAAGAATATGGTAACAGTAATATCCATTGGGACAAAAGAAAACTGGGCTAAAAAGGTTTTATAATTTTTATACTCTTTATTTAACCAGGATGTCCCATGAGCTAAAATCTCTTTTTCAAAGGAGACCTGGCCAAGACAGCAGCCACATAATACAGTACAACAAAAAGTTTAATGGCAGAGACACACACAACAGTACAATAACACAGAGACACCACACACAACAGTACAATAACACAGAGACACTTTCATCAATTAATGCAGCTCTCAGAACACAACCTCTTACAATCAAATCAAAAACAATTACACTCTTCAATCACAGTACTGTCAACAAGAGATTTCAAATTACCCAAGGATTCCAGTGCCTCCAGTTTCAATCTTTGTTGTGAGTTATTCCACACAAAGTGTGTGTGCATATAAGTATGTATTTAGACACACACACATACACACATACACACACACACACACACACACACACACACACACACACACACACACACACACACACACACATATGCACAGACTGTTCAGTACGTATCTGCATATACCACATTGTGAAACAAGTTATTTTTATTTGAAAGGGCCGGCTGTAGACCACGGCCTAAATCAAGGTCACATGATATTAAAAATAATGTCCTGTGATGCATCTGCCTTCTTTCTTCATAAATAATTTACAGCTGTTTTGTTTTGAAAATCTAATCATATCGATTTTTGTCCCATATCTTATCTTGATGTTCCACCAACCGGAATTGAATGAGGAAAAAAACAATGCTTTTTTATAAAAAAAATATTTC
Source organism: Synaphobranchus kaupii (assembly GCA_029718625.1). Lineage (NCBI taxonomy): Eukaryota > Metazoa > Chordata > Actinopteri > Anguilliformes > Synaphobranchidae > Synaphobranchus > Synaphobranchus kaupii. Next base: position 6,526,905 of record CM056392.1, read on the forward strand.
CCTTTTATATGAACAAATGTGCATTACAAATATCTCAATTTCATTATAATCAGATTGTAATGGCTTGTATTACATTAGAACATATTTGAAACACAGTAGGTGTAGTGCAGCCTAGAGATGGAACAAAACAGACCCTCAAATACCCATTTGTAGGGAATAACATAAGATGCCTTATGAATCAATAAGTGCATCTCAAAATATAACTGACCAAACCCCACACTCCCTAATATAAGATGTATGGAACAGGACAATAATTCACATAATTGTGGTACAGAAAAATGTGGAGCGCTAGAATGTTTCATATAAACCCGAAGCAGTAGTGCGGTAACAGAGGCGTTTTATCACCAAGCCTTTTCCTAACTGTGCATGTGCAAGGAGGAAATGAGGATATTGGTTTTCTAGCTCTGTCAGTGCAATTTGTTCACTGTAGCCTGATACATCCCCCCAAGGCCAGGGCTAAGCCACTGATGAGAGTAATGTTTTTCAGCGACTTCATAAATGTTTCACCGCTAATGCTGGAGAATGTTCAGCTTCAAGCACAAGAGCCTTCTCTGCGTTTATTACCAAGGGTGTTTAAAAAAAACGAAATTACAATTTAAAATGAGGATAGCAAAAAAATTATTACTGATCATTTTACTAGAATTTAAATATATCTTTCATTATTTAATGGCACTTTGTAGCTAGGTTCTTGGAAATGACTCAATACAGACACTATAATTTCAATAAATACGGCCACACCATACCTTAAATGTTATTGCTTAGGCTGATAGAATCATTCATCTAATGCTGTAGTGTTTTTTAAAAGGCACATAAAGAAATGGTACTGTCTTCTTTTCTTAGACTGAAACCTTTATAATAATGTGAGGCATTTCAGCCTTATGCAATCATTGGTGTGATAATTTACCCCAAAAGTCATCACTTTAATAGGGTAGTTGCTCTCTGGTCAAGAATCTTTAAAATAGACTAGAGTAATTGAAAACACTAGGATTTTTTAATTGTATGATTAGAAAATTAACTTAAGTTACCATTAATAATAAACTGTAATTTAATTATTTAATTTATTTATATAAATGCAAATGTTTATCAAATGAGGAAAATTGCTCTGGATCTGGCTATTGTCCATTTTTACATGTAATAAATTGACAATAAACAGATAATTGATTATCACCCTAATGAAAAAAAAAATGAAAAAAACAACAAAGCAGGACTGAAAGCAGAACATTTTAGGTACGCAGTACATGCCTAAATATACCTAGTTTCAATGTGAGATAGGCTATTTAACAAATACAAACTTGATCCCAAATATTTGCTATTTGCTAATAATCTGTCAAATTTTCTGTCATCCTTTCAAGAGCCCTCAGTTTATAAAGTATATTTAGAGTATATATTTACAGTATATATCCAAATTGTTTATCTTGTCATTTAAAGTTTAAATAATAATTAAATATCAAAAATTAAATTGACCATTATATGATCGTGTTCATTAAAATGTTAAAGCGAGGGAAATGGAAATGTGTGCATGTGTGAGTGCAAAAATACCACCTAAGGGTATTTTTGCATTCACAGAGTCAAGTTTTTCATTTAAATGTGATTGCTCTGGTGACTATCTTTCACACAGAGACTGAGTAAATACATGTAAGGAAAAAACAGCAGTTCTTAGGCATCTCTGGTTTAGGAACAAATATCTAAGAGATAACGGTCACGTAAAAAGCATGACACCAACTAGAATAATATGTTACTAAGCATGCATAGACCAATCCTGGTTACATCAGGTGGTTACAACTGTAACTCAGAATTTCATATCATCGCAGCTTTTTACATTCGCTTTCATCTCAAGATAAATTAATTGTGTTGGGGGATGGGGTGTATAGATTTATGTTAAAAAGCAGCAGTGGGAAGCAGCTGCATGCTCCTAAATAATTCATAATAGGTTTCTCTAATCCAGTAATCCAGAGTATCACTGTAGTGTTGACCCCAGAGGAGCACAATACAGCAATCATAAGTTGATCCAAGGACACTAAGCAGAGAGCATAAATTGAGAGAAGCAAGAAGTAAAAACCATAGTCACATAATATTATGTAACCTTAAGAAAACAAGCTTATTTCTGTTTTAACCCAATGAAAACATATGATAAACATGAATCGAAACTTTAGTTAAAACAACTCTGATTAATTTGCTGTACGCAAGTCGCATTACTTTTTTAGAAGCTTAGCCTCTGCCACACCTAGACCTCCTGAAGTACACTCTTTATGTAGAGAATATGCCTACATGTGAAAAACTCAGATCTTCCAATGGGCGAAAACCAGAGTTAAATGCCAGCAGTCCACTTATCTGTTCTGTGTGAGAGAAAATTCAAAAAAAGGAACAGTTACTCACAAATGCAATTTGCATTTAAAGAAAAGTTTTTCAGCCCAAAATATTATATGAGAACATGAAATATACTATTCATATGCACTCACACATGCACACATTTCCATTTATGATCAAATGTCTTCATGTTTATGAGAGTTCTTTGTGCTGTTATGGCTTCAGTTGTTCACAGCAAGGAGGAAAATGATGGAGTACAACTGTTAAGAATGGGTCATTGTTTCTATTTGTTTTCAAAATGGAAATCTTATGGGTAACACACATACAGTGCCCACCATAATTATTGGCAACCTCAATTAATATGAACAGAAATCGCAGCATTAAATTCAGTTTATTGTTTATAAAATGTCTTCTATGCTCAGAAAAATTATAAATTTTATAGTTTAATTGTGATACCATTGTTCAAAGGGAAAACAAATATTTATTGCAAAATTATTTTTATTTTGGAGATGATGTGTGTCGCAATTGTTGCCATCCCAATATTTAGTTGTGATGGGGAATAGGGTTCGGAGAAGCGGACGCCACAGAGAGGGAATCTGAAAGTTATTTCCTGTAAATAATCTGTGAAAATGGAGGAACATAATAAAGGAAGGGACAAAACCTCCTGGCGTTAAGCCAAACGGAAAAATAGCCCAGAGAAGGTGGGCGAAGGCTCGAGCGGAGCAAGGACAGGGAAAAAGAGGAAAATACCTCTCACTCTCACTAAGAGAGTGCTCAGATGGAGGTAACAGAAAACGGAGGAGAAATAATAGCAACCCAGAAATAAAGGGCGAAAAAACTTGTAGGCTTGAGTGTAAACGAAAAAAAAAGGAAAAGAAAGACCCCCTCACTCTCAATACCAGAGAGCAGTAAAATATAGAGGTAGAAAAGAAACGGTAAAGCAGGAAACTGTCTCAGAGAGACTAGCACAGGAGAACCAGAACGATTGGACAGAAAATGCAAAAGAGAAACTAAATTCTAAAAGGAACTCTAATGCATTAAAAGGCCAGTCCCGCGTTACTCCAAAGCAAGGCAATGGGGCAAAGTGGTCACTTTTAAATGCCTAAGCCTATACCGTACCGGCAACATGTGGTTTGGGAAGACAACACAGAGGCACCAGAAAATGGAAACCCCAAGCTTTTATAGCCTGCAGGAAAATTACAAAAAATGTTATGAGTCATAAAAATAAGAAGATATCACTGTCTCACATTCATTGTTGATGTATTTAACTTTAATTATTCTGGCTAACAGAATAAATGGTTTGATGTTAATTGAATAATAAAGTGTACCACACCAGTAATAAATGAAAATGTTGGATTCACATGATGAGGGGTTACTTTTCTTCATTTTTGTTTTACAATTGGCTTCATAACTACACAACAACATAATGGTGTTATAATGACAGTGATTTATTATGTACAGTCGGAAGCTTACACACGCTTAGGTTGAAGTCATTAAAACAAATTTTTAACCACTCCACAGATGTCATGTTAGCAAACTATAGTGTTGGCAAGTCAGTTAGGACATCTACTTTGTGCATGACACAAGTAATCTTTCCAACAATTGTTTACAGACAGATTATTTCACTTTAAATTCACTATATCACAATTCCAGTGGGTCAGAAGTTTACATACACTAAGTTCACTGTACCTTTAAACAGCTTGGAAAATTCCAGAAAATTATGTCATGGCTTTAGAAACTTGTGATAGGCTAATTTACATTATTTGAGTCAATTGGAGGTGTACCTGTGGATGTATTTTAAAGAGATACTGCTGAGCGTTTTCTAAGGCCTTTTTTACCTCTTCAATTTGAACTGGAACTCGTGAGTAGGTGTGGTCATATGACGATGATGCCACGTAGTCATATTATGAATATTCATACGGTCAAGGAGTGAAAGGGTGTGTTGATATATAAGTCGTAATATTAACGTTAGCAGTAATACAAAGCAATTTGTATTTGAACTTGAACTAGCTAGTTAGCAGTACAAGGGTCTCAGTCTCAAAGAGGAAAAAAAAAAACGTCGGTCTCTGCTTTTATACCACGTGCCCAGCCGACACCACCCTAGGATCACGTCAACTCCACCCATTTTTATGTTCAGGATCTCGTGACGTCACAAACCCCCTGGAAACCAGCATATTGGTAAGCCTACACAGAAACTCAGAAAACACCCATTTTGACTAAACATGAGTTTTCTGACAAAAACAGTTGTGTATAATCATAATCTAACCCAACGGGAAAAGTCGGTTTTGACTGCAGTATCACTTTAAGGCCTACCTTCAAACTCAGTGCCTCTTTGCTTGACATCATGGGAAAATCAAAAGAAATCAGCCAAGACCTCAGAAAGAAAATTGTGGACCTCCACAAGCCTGGTTCATCCTTGGGAGCAATTTCCAAACACCTGAAGGTACCACGTTCGTCTGTACAAACAATAGTACGCAAGTATAAACACCATGGGACAACGCAGCCGTCATACTGCTCAGGAAGGAGACGCATTCTGTCTCCTAGAGATAAACGTGCTTTGGTGCAAAAAGTGCAAATCAATTCCAGAACAACAGCAAAGGACCTTGTGAAGAGCTGGAAGGAACAGATATGAAAGTATTTTTATCCACAGTAAAACGTTATGTCCTATATTGACATAACCTGAAATGCTGCTTAGCAAGGAAGAAGCCACTACTCCAAAACCGCCATAAAAAAGCCAGACTACAGTTTGCAACTGCACATGGCGACAAAGATCTTACTTTTTGGAGAAATGTCCTCTGGTCTGATGAAACAAAACTTGAACAGTTTGGCCATAATGACTATCGTTATGTTTGGAGGAAAAAGGGTGAGGCTTGCAAGCCGAAGAACACCATCCCAACTGTGAAGCACAGGGGTGGCAGCATCATGTTGTGGGGGTGCTTTGCTGCAGGAGGGACTGGTGCACTTCATAAAATAGATGGCATCATGAGAAAGGAAAATTATGTGGATATATTGAAGCAACATCTCAAGACATCAGCCAGGAAGTTAAAGCTTGGTCGCAAATGGCTCTTCCAAATGGACAATGACCCAAAGCATGCTTCCAAAGTTGTGCCAAAATAGCTTAAGGACAACAAAGTCAAGGTATTGGAGTGGCCATCACAAAGTCCTGACATCAATCCAATTGAAAATTTGTAGGCAGAACTGAAAAAGCATCTATGAGCAAGGAGGCCTACAAACCTGACTCAGTTACACCAGTTCTGTCAGGAGGAATGGGCCAAAATTCCAGCAACTTATTGTGAGAAGCTTGTGGAAGGCTTGTGAAAGAAAAAAATTGTGAAAAACTGAGTTTAAATGGATTTGGCTAAGGTGTATGTAAACATTCGACTTCAACTGTATACAGTATGACTCCTCCAAATGATCTGCTTTGAGGTCATTTACTGTATGGTTCAGACAGTATCTCTCTATACCAGTCTTTGGTATGTATAACTTGAAAATATTTCCAGTTAATTGGTATTTTATTGCTCTTGGCAGATTCTGGCATTGCTTGCTGTGTGAGAAGGCATATTAATTGGCCATCCCAACCTGTTTGGTCTATAATTAAACACAGCTCAGACATTATTTTACAAATTATGCACCAAAACTCCCCATTACTAAGAAGCACACAAGAAAATAAGTTTGTGGAAAAAAAATAATGCTCATAAGCTTTATTATAACTTATCTGTTTTCCAGAAAACAGATAACAGTTATAGTTGTCATGGAAACTTAACCCCTTTCTGAATATCTCTCTGTTCTGACAAACCTTCAGAAACGTTAAAGATGTACACACATATTATCACTCACGCATATTCAAACATACATGCATACATACTACATACATCTCTCAGGCTCTCTCTATGTCTCTCTCACACACTGAAACACACACACACACACACACACACACACACACACACACACAAGCGCACGCACACACACTCACACGTGGCACAGAATGTGAACAGAATGTGAAAAATGTATAATATAATCAGTGACAAAATATCGTTTTATTGTTGGATATCCGATGAAAGGACACTTTTCTTTCCGTGTTCCCTGAAGGAGCTGCCAGCAAGTTGCAAATGAACAGCACTGACAAATAAGCAGAGACAAGAAGTTTCCATTTTATATGTTTCCATAGAAACACAAAAGATGAAGAAAGAAATCTACTAACTTTCATGCTGCGAACAATGACTGTGCATGCTGTGACATTGTGCTATCTCATAAGTAATGACTTCCACATTTTCCTGCAGAACTAGCTATGTCATAAGTTGATTGCATTTCAGTCTCGGCCATGCTGCGCAGGTAACTGAACACCTGTTAATTGTGTATACCTACAGTAGCAGGTAAATGTAGATGTTATTTAAAAAATGTTTGAATAGCGTGCCATTTGAGGCAATGTAATGTGTATGCAAGTAGACCTATACTGCAGTGAAAAAAGAAAAAATCTAAATACAATCTACGGTGTTGATCAGTAGCCTAACCCATTTTCTATCTGCCTAAATATTGTAATTCATTTATATTTATTAAGAAATTCCAAAGAAACTTGACAAGACCCCAAACACAATAGAAGGCAATATAAATATTTTCTAATTATTTTTTTATTATTTACTTAGGATCTCATTGGCTGACGAATCAAGGCGGACACAACCTGTTGCGTTCTAAGAACCGCATCTATCGAGGTTGGCAACGTTCGGAAAGGGCGCTAGGACCCTGGTTGATCACAGCAACCAAGTGTTATACGTTCAAGTGTTGGCGAGCTACACAAGGAAGAAGGCAACATGCAGATCGAAAGGGTTGTGTGAGGTATGAGCAATTTCAAACTAAAATACATGTATCGGTACGTTAAAGGGGTCTTGGTACCTTTAGGCGAATAATTCATCTATTGTAGGCTAAACTAGGCAAAATAAATCTAGCGCTAAACCACATAAACCATTATTTTCGTTTTGCCTTTGGTTTTTCCAGGCTTTGAAGATGAAAATGCTTCAGCGCAGGGGAGAAATGGGCTAGGCAGACACCTGCAAACAAGAATTGTGCCTCATTTTATTGTTATGTGAGTAATGGATTTATTATTATTATTATTATTATTATTATTATTATTGTTATTATTATTATGACAACACGTTTAATATTTCAGTGTGTGATGCTGCGGTTGCAGTTGTGAGCTACAGAGATTTTGTTGAACGTGACATTTTATCATATATTCACGTTTTTTTCGCTACCGTAAGATACAGTTCTCAACTGCACCCCCATCACAGCTTCTGAGTCATACCAAGCCTTCGTGATGGTAACTTGTTCGGAAATACCGTAGTCACCAGCTGCACCATTACTGTGTTGCACAACACCACAACATAACGGATTTACAAGGAATTCTTAAAGGTATGTTTTCAATGTGCTATCAAGTAGCCAACAAAAAAGACACATGGATTGATTGACTGTTGTATTAAATGGCGTGTAGCACTAATTAGGCTGGTAAAGACCCGAGCCCGCTTGAGTTTCGCGATTATTGGGTTCTTTTTCCAGTATGCATAGAACCGGTGAATTGAGATGGAATACTGCGCATCGCAGAGTTCTGGAATAAATAGCGATAGAAATTTATGACGCAAATGACATTTATAGTACTACTACGTATATGTCAGAGCAATGTTTGGATGTGTCAGAATTTTCGATATTATGGGGAATTGCAAAATCACATTAGACTAAAACACGTAGTCCATCCACCGCACCTTATGGGAGGCATTGAATATTTTCTACTCCTTCAGTGCCTTTACATCAACGCCCAGCAACCTGTTTACAAGTGTAAATTAGTTATTTCGGGACTGTCTGGTTTACAGATGACGCATGTCAAGGGCTGCACAAAATTAATTCAAATAAAGAAGAGATTTCCATTTTACTTCACCAATAGTCGTATTTACTGATAATTATGCTTTCACGTCATGGGTGGCTGGATGGAATGATGAGAGCAGCATGGCAGGTTACACATCAATTGTTTACTACATTTACACATAGGCTGGGATTTTGGTAATGAAATATCAGCCCTAAAATGTTTTAAATTAAACATACTACCACTAATTGGTTGTGATGGTATGGGTTCTTGACAACACTTCTCTTCTTAAGAGCAGTCACATCTCTTTTGGTAGAACAGGAAGCAAACTTTCACAATGGCTGTAGCCTACTTCAAAAAAGGTGAAGGAAATCCTTCAGTCAGTATTTGTAGCTTGCCATTGTGTCAGTGTCATGCCTTCAAAGGGTCAAAGAAAATACATGTTGCCCCAATCACATTGGGTTAATTTGTCTTGCATGTTTTACTCAAAGGCAAATTTGCCCATTGCCCATTTATATCTGACAGTGATTAGGCCTGCTTTATTCTAGAAGCTATCAGACTGTACCTGAATTCCACATAAGTGATTATTTAATAATCACTTAAAATTACATCGCATGCTTAAAATACAGATGTTGATAAACACAGCTTGTCGTGCTTTGAGCAAGTAGGTAGCCCCTCTGTATCTGACTGAACCACAAACCCAGAATTCATCCAACTGACAGTGAAGGATCATCTTGTGACATAGCTTTGAAGGTAGGCTACTTGTGCAGGGCACATCATTGTACTGCTAAGTATAAGGATACATTATTAACTAATCAATGAGACAGATCCATATAAAATGGTAGAATTCAAATGAATGAATGCTGTATACCAAAACAGAAAATAATTGGTTTGAGGTGTCCTGATTTAATTAACCACACCTACTTTTTCATTAATTTCAGTGAATACTAAAATAGAACAATGTTTGTAATAAACCAATAAGGCAGCATTTTTATGAAATGCAATACTCAAAATTCCTTAAAAGACAAAGCACAGTACAGTTTTTAATCTGGGTTATATATGGCTTCTATTTATATTTACCATTTTATCTTCTTTGGATAATGAAACTGCTTCAAAGATTAATAAAACTGGAACAAAATTAAACTTTGTGAAATGTGAGGTTACAGGAATTAGTGTATGCAATAATAAAAGTATGAGAATGTCTAAAGTTACAATACTGAAGAATTGACTGCTCTGTAGAAAGTTTAAAATCAAAGAGATTGTGTTTGAGACAGAAATGTCTCAAACACCGTTCTGGAACATTTCCACACTCCAGTTACCTTTTATACCCCAGAATGATAATCTGCCCCATACTGTAACTCAACAACAGGCAGCAGTTGTTTCATTCAAGTCATCCCACCGCAGCACAGATTGCCAGATGAAAATTGTGAAAAGATTTTGACAATTCACGATTGACTATATAATGTTGAACACTTGTGCGTGCTTTGACAGAGGGGATGACACAATATTAGTGGCTGACAGAATTCCTTGTTCAGCGTGACAGGATAAATTATACTATACACAGTTAAGATACTAAAGTTAATACAATAAAGCAATCATAGTAAAAATGGTTTTTAAAGGTACATGGGTAGAGCCTCGTGATTTTCTGGTTGCATAACTTTTCTGAGCCACCACGTAACACAGTGACAATGGCTAAATATGTCTAAAGAACAAAAAGCAAAGGGTTTGACAAATTCTCAGTACTTTGGTTAATAAAAAATATGTACAAATATGACTGACCGTGCATCTCTAATAACGCAAATTTTCCCTGAATGATGGCCCCCGAGTGTTGCCCTTATTTCAGAACTAGTTTTCGATAGTCATTGCTTTTTTAATTAGCCCTCGTCCTGCAGATGCAACCCTCCTGTAATGACTGTCTGTGTGTGTGCCGTCGCGCACAACGGCCTGTTGCTCCCGTAAATCACTGCACAATGAAGAAACTGCGAGCGTGTAGTAATTAGCAGAAGCGGCTTTTATTACCATTTCAATATGTCCCAAGTGCTGTTATCCTTTATTACTTTCATAATTCAATTTCTAACTGTTCCCCACTGCAGGCAAATCAACAGTGAATTGCACCGGAAATAATTAATTAATCAGTAAAGGATCAATCCTTAGCTTTTTGATGCATAAGTATTCGGTTAGCTTGACGGTAACCATTAGAATTTGATTTAGTAGTTTTGGACTGAATGCTATTTACTAGAAGTTGAAAACTGAGTGAGCATTTAATGTTCATTGTGGATCAATTTGTTTATTGCGAGTGTCCGTTTTAAATTTCTTGTGCTCGCGGCTGTGATATGAGAATGAAAAAGTTACCAAGCCTAAGGTAGCACTTAACATTGGCTAATATGTGGGAAGCCGCACTCTGCCATTAGTGGTTTTGCAATGCGCAAACATGGCTGTACTAAAGAAGTGTACCGTAGAATTGTAGTCCCTCCAAAGTGTTTTAATATACAGCCTTCGTCTCCAATTTCACGAAAATCGGAACAAGCATGACTATAAGTCTTGTACTTTAGCATATTTACTGCTGAGCATTTTGTCTATCAGCACTGTCTGACACTGGACACATATCACAGCAAAAATGCCGGTGTTAATTTAACACTGCTGGTGTACATTTAACACCCGTGGGTGTTTATATGACTCCATGGAGTCATATAAACACCATAGGGCGTTAAATGTACACCGCCGTTTTTGCTGTGATTAGTTGTAGTTTTCAGCAGCATAGCTTGTCATTGCTGTGGGGTCGTTGCTTCTTTATCTACCATCAAGTCCAAGAAGAATTGAGACCTTGGTGAGTAGATTAAAGGCAGAGTTTTGGGGGGATACTTGGTATTGGGGGGGGGGGGGGGGGGGGGGTAGTGGGCCAGAGACAGAGAGAGAAAGAGGCGAGTTAGAGAGGAGGAACTTCTGCAGTTGTGTTGTGGCTCGGAACCTGGAACGCAGCACCTGCTCAGCACTCTGTTGCTAATTAGCGAGGCTGGGCCCGCTGTGTCATGCCGGGGGGTGAAAGGTCAGAGCAGGCCCCAGCTGTGGGAGGAACTGTTCCCTCCAGAGGGCTTTGTTTATCGACAGTCTGCTGGTGAGTGTACCCAGGGAGCTTCACCTGCTGGATTTAATACTGGAGCAGGCAAAGCATCCTTACACACTTTTCACTGTGTCCCCTAACAAGTCCTTGCTAAAATGGCAACTGGCTATTAAAATGTTTGGGGTAGTTTGGAGGCAGATGTCTGGAGTCTGGGGACGAGAGGTTATGGAAAGCATTTTTGGTGCTCATACGTGCAAAATAAAAAATACAGGTAATGTTACAGTCTAGTAAAAAAAGATGGCGCTCCATTTTATTATAATGGCTTCAAAATTCAAAATCAGAAATCAGGGTAGACCTCATTTCAATTGACATTGCTATTTTACAGACAGTAGAACATTCATACGCGAACCTGTTTAAAGTTAACTCTAAATCATTTCCACGTAATGGCTTGGATACAGCCGTAGGCTCACTTTTCAAACCCAGCTTGTAAACCCAAATTTGAATTTCATCTTCCGCGAGCCCTTTTCTCATCTGGAAAATCTATTTTTATTGAAGTGTACCCTCCCAAAGATGGTTTCATAAGATCTTTCATCTGACATGGCAAATGAAATTGACCTTTTTAGAACAGAATGGAAAAGAGTTTTTTTTAAACATTGTCTTTAAATATTTATGGTAGCACACATACAGAGCACTGCTGTCGGCTAGCAGAGATGGCAGAAAATCAACAAATCAATGGATTTTACAGGGATCACGTGTATTAGATTACAGAAATTTGATTAGAGGATCCCATTTTTCTGAGGGGGATGCAGGTTTAGTACCATATATAAGCGTACAGTGGCAGTGTGTTGCCCTGGGTTTCAGAAAGAGGAAGATTGGCTCTGGATCACACACAGATTGCGTGAGAAACTGTTGCTGTAACCGACATAACAATTGCCAATTAAAGGAACTGAAGTTGTTTATACAGTCGTTTTTGCAGCCGGTGGATTTTTTTGATGGTAAGCTGTAATTTCTCTACTCTATTTCATTAGATGGTAAGATTATCTTGTTTTTGTTATCTGTTATCTTGTTTTTGTTATCTGTTATCTTGTTTTTGACAACTTCATGATGTTCTCCGCAAATCCTGAAACCAAGTTTTAAATTCTGATGAAGAAGACTATGAGTTTAATTAGACTTAAGATGCACTTACTGATAAAAATAGCTCTTGTGTTATTGGCCCTACCTCGGTAGCTAGCTTAGTATTTAGCAAGTAAAGGTTTATGTAGACTAGTTCTGACTGAAGAACACAATCTCAGTGTAAGCACTTTTTAATTTTTTACTTTTAAAATGTTCATTAAGTTTCTACATGCTCGGGCAGTGGCTTATACAACAAATCATGATGCCTGTACAATCCCGGAGTTACAGTCAGCACTAGTAAAGTGACAAGCGGGTACATAATAACAAGCCAGTTTTCCCATCACCACTGATTGATGAAAACAACATTTATGTAAATCACTTTTTTAATGATGTCATAAACAAGGTCTTCAAAAAAAAACATACCAAATTATCCAGTAGTGGGCAGTAATATTACATTCTTGCATTCAAGAAATTTCTAAAAATTGTAATTATTTTTTTGGTTCTTTACAATATTATACTATAAGTATTAGAAATGGCAGAAGAAATTGGTGTACATGATTATTCAGGATCATATATAGCAAAAAACTAAAAGGTAAAAAATTATAGATCTAGATAGATACAGTTGAAGTCGGAAGTTTACATACACTTAGGTTGAAGTCATTAAAACTCATTTTTAACCACTCCACAGATTTCATGTTAGCAAACTATAGTGTTGGCAAGTCAGTTAGGACATCTACTTTGTGCACGACACAAGTAATTTTTCCAACAATTGTTTACAGACAGATTATTTCACTTTTAATTCACTATATCACAATTCCAGTGGGTCAGAAGTTTACATACACTAAGTTCACTGTGCCTTTAAACAGCTTGGAAAATTCCAGAAAATGATGTCATGGCTTTAGAAACTTCTGATAAGTTAATTGACATTATTTGAGTCAATTGGAGGTGTACCTGTGGATGTATTTAAAGCCTACTTTCAAACTCAGTGCCTCTTTGCTTGACATCATGGGAAAATCAAAAGAAATTAGCCAAGACCTCAGAAAGAAAATTGTGGACCTCCACAAGTCTGGTTCATCTTTGGGAGCAATTTCCAAATGCCTGAAGGTACCACGTTTGTCTGTACAAACAATAGTACGCAAGTATAAACATCATGGGACCACGCAGCTGCCATACCGCTCAGGAAGGAGACGTGTTCTGTCTCCTAGAGATGAACGTGCTTTGGTGAGAAAAGTGCAAATCAATCCCAGAACAACAGCAAAGGACCTTGTGAAGATGCTGGAGGGAACAGGTACAAAAGTATATATATATATATCCACAGTAAAACGAGTCCTATATCGACATAACCTGAAAGGCTGCTCAGCAAGGAAGAAGCTACTACTCCAAAAAGCCAGACTACAGTTTGCAACTGCACATGGGGCCAAAGATCTTACTTTTTGGAGAAATGTCCTCTGGTCTGATGAAACAAAGATTGAACTGTTTGGCCATAATGACCATCATTATGTTTGGAGGAAAAATGGTGAGGCTTGCAAGCCGAAGAACACCATCCCAACCGTGAAGCACGGGGGTGGCAGCATCATGTTGTGGGGGTGCTTTGCCGCAGGAGGGACTGGTGCACTTCATAAAATAGATGGCATCATGAGGAAGGAAAATTATGTGCATATATTGAAGCAACAACTCAAGACATCAGCCAGGAAGTTAAAGCTTGGTTGCAAATGGCTCTTCCAAATGGACAATGACCCAAAGCATACTTCCAAAGTTGTGGCAAAATGGCTTAAGGACAACAAAGTCAAGGTATTGGAGTTTCCATCACAAAGTTCTGACCTCAATCCAATCGAAAATTTGTGTGCAGAACTGAAAAAGCGTGTGCAAGCAAGGAGGCCTACAAACCTGACTCAGTTACACCAGTTCTGTCAGGAGGAATGGGCCAAAATTCCAGCAACTTATTGTGAGAAGCTTGTGGAACGATACCTGAAATGTTTGACCCAAGTTAAACAATTTAAAGGCAATGCTACCAAATACTAACAGAGTGTATGTAAACTTCTGACCCACTGGGAATGTGATGAAAGAAAGAAAAGCTAAAATAAATCATTCTACTATTATTCTGACATTTCACATTCTTAAAATAAAGTTGTGATCCTAACTGACCTAAGACAGGGAGTGTTTACTAGGATTAAATGTCAGGAATTGTGAAAAACTGAGTTTAAATAGATTTGGCTCAGGTGTTTGTAAACCTTTGACTTGAACTGTATATAGATAGTCTTCCCCTCTCTCAGAGGCATGCCACCAGCCGCTACCCCGTTCCGCTCTGCACCAGCCGCTACCCCGTTCCGCTCTGCAGTTGAGCTTGCAGACGTTGATTTGGAGCAGGACTCTTCGTGGGCAGCTAGTGCAGGCAGACTGTGGGAGCCCAGTAGATCAGAGGGGAGTTGCCATTGGGTGAACAGACATGGTCATTCCGCCAATGGAATCCCTCCGACCCAGGGCGTTGTCACGGGCGATTATGCTCCGCCGTGCAGGCCTGCCAGCCCCGGCCGGCACTGGCATGGTCTGGATTTGATACCAAACTGTGGTGCCCCATCCACACACTCAGCCCAAGTTTCATTTGAGAGGGGTTAACATGGAAGTCATGAATATCTTAAGCATGCTAACAGGCTTTAGATAGATAGCAGTGTACCTCACTGCCACATTACATAGCCTTCTATTGTATAAAGCAGAATACATTTTTATTTTGGTCTTGTAATCCACCCATCCTCGATTATAACCAAGAAGAATGATGATCAACACGTTTTAGAAGGCGATATATATTAGCATGCTAGCTATCAACTTATTTTCTAGCCAGATCTAGTGTGATGCCAGTCGCCTTTTGTTTTGACAAAAGTTACATGACAAGGCTATCACTGTTATAATTTGTCCTTGCATTCAAAACATTAGCAGCGCCTATAAGAAGTAACGAGGATATAGAGGCAATTGATTTTGGAATGCAAGAGGACAAGTGACCAATGTGTACACCCGACATGCTCCGTAATGAATAAATTGTGGGAAGTCAGAAGCCACACCCATAAAATGTTCTATGTACAGAAGATGAACCAGCTGACTTCAATTTTAGTTGGGCAGTGAGAAGATTTAAACATCTTACTTTCTGTTTCTCATCAGATACTGAATATGCAACAGATGAAAAATTCCATATTAACTCCAAAAACATTCATAAAATGGTAGAGATTGTGAGATAACCCCCCCCCCCCCTTTTTTTTGCATTGAGAGCTAGAATTTAAATAAAAATGAGAGCGGTCCCCATAGTAAACTGCACCCTAAGCATGCTTCCTTTTAATATTCCAACTTTATTTATTCAAATGAATAGGTTCATTACCAAATTTATATGGAAAGTGAACCAGCTGAGACCATCTCTTAAAAAATTGATGCTTGCCAACAAAATATGAATGATTGGCACTCCCAAATCTTCTACCTGTATTCTATTTCATGCCTCACTAGACGACCAAAGTTTTATCCTCCCACAGATCCCATCCTGGGTACAAACTGAGTTAGAATTCCCTAATCCGGTACTGTTTGAACTAATGCCGTACGGAATGTTACATACTTGAAAGACCACAATGTCGGCTTTGTGAAAAGTGTTTGCGTAGGGGCCAGGAAAGATCATGGGAAAACACTAATGGCCTATTTACCTTCAGCACGTGCAAAACCTTTTAGCACACGCAAAACCAATAACCTGACCAATGATTGGTCCGGGCATTTGTTTTGCACCAATCAGTGGTTGTGTTATTAGGTTTTGCATGTGCTGAAAGGGCGGGGCGGTGGTGCTGTGGTTAGCGCTGTCGCCTCGGAAGAAAGAGGATCAGGGTCCTGGTCCTCTCTGCGTGGAGTTTGCATGTTCTCCCCGTGTTCGTGTGGGTTTCCTCCGGGTACTCCGTTTTCCTCCCACACCAAAGGCATGTATGTCAGGTTAGGTAAACTCCTGCCATTGGCCTTGACCAAGGCACTGTCCTCAGAACTGGAGTTGGTCCCCGGGCGCTGCACTGTGGCTGCCCACTGCTCCTAAGTAGTTAGGATGGGTCAAAGGACAATTTACCCCACGGGGTCAATAAAAATAAAAAAAGTCTTAGTAAATCAGGCCCTAAATGTATTCCAAGACATAATACTGCAGTTCTCCAATGACCCCCTGGTGTCTGAACATCAGCAGGTCATCAGGAATCAGGATACAGGGCATATTATATCCAGGGCACAGCAGACCAATTTTATATTCTGCACAAATGTCATTGGAACATAGCACAGCGTGAACAGCACGACAATGAACTTCCTTGTCTGACGGAGAAAGGTTTCTTAAGGTGGACCTCCTGGGGTGAGCTCCACATGTCTGTAGCTTCTACTTTAGGGAGAAAAGCCACCTCAACTCTGATGCAGTCTTGTCTATTGCAGGCACGAATCATTACTGATAACGGTGTTTTTCCTACTGTAGAAACACCATACAAAGCTGGCAAATATTGTCCTTCATTTTGACCAGGACTGCCTGGCCAGAATGTGGGACATTGGCTATCTCGGTGACACCTGTGAGGGGCATGTTTATCACCCTCCCCTCATTTCCTTAATTAGATAGAAACGGGTATCTATTTTTGGGTGACTGGCCCCTCTTCAGCCTAAAGTAGTTTGAGTCAGGTTAATTGGGGCCATAGTACCCGTCAGTCCTGCCAAAATCGTGAAGGTGACATCTCTTACTGTAGTTAGAATTTATAGGGAGCCCCTAAAATGCAGAGCTGGTTAATGTTATGCACAGAAGGGCACTAGACGGCCAGTTTCCGTGTGTAGGTGTACTTAGATAGAGTTCCATGCTGTGCCGCCTCCCACATCCATGGGAAGGAATCCAACGTGCAGCAGAGAGATGGTGTGATTGGTGTTAATGAGGGTATGCCACTCCTTCCAATCCTGTTGGCAGGGGAGAAACGGCCCATGACCCCCATTGCTTTGGCTGGCGCTGTCTCAGTTTGCAGGGGGAAGTGTCGATGCCAGAGAGGGAAACTGGTGTTGCGTTCATCCGGTAATGTTGCACATTCCTCTCCAACTTAACCAGAACTATTAACACCATGGTTTAGTCCACAGCTGGTGAACTGAACCACAACTTGCTGGGCCTTGCCACTTTCATCCCTGGTTGGTTCCACTTGTTGCCATTGTAATAATGTTTGTTTACAAAGACCTGAAATAGGACTAACGATATACATTTTTCAATCATATATAATTTATAAGGACCTTTTATATATGAATGCAAACCACAAAGTCACTTATATAAGATATTCTTATTTGGACTAAAAAACTTTAAATCTCACAACCTTCAATGAACAAGCTCTTAATTCAGGCAGAACTGCTTGATATTGTACAAAGCCACACTATAGGCTACACATTTTCAGACCGACTGGCAATCAATAATTTATGGAATAATTAATGGACCATAGCTATACATTTGCCTGTGATAATCTATGGATTGAGTAGCTGTGTTTTATTTTAATAATAATACTTAATAAAAATATATAATAACTTGTTAATAAAATTGTATTACTTAAAATAACTCTTATTCTCTTCCATAGTGAAAAGATCTTAATGGTGTGCTGATGACGTGTTCAAAATTCAGAGACTGATGAACTAAAGATCTCTCATTTTTGCTTCCCATTTAAAAATGATTGAAGCAAAGACATTCAGATGAATTTGAATACATTAAAGTAAATCAACAACATTAGTACAAGACCCTTGGAATACCACGTCAAAAATTGAGATTGGAGATAATGAGACAGAAATCTCACATTTCAGTCCAGCACAGCATTTTAAAATGTGAATGACTAAAGTGCAAAAAGTAAGCAATTCTGAAATGTGAACCAAATGATTCTTTAATTCTCTGCATTTTCTTGAGTCCGTTGTTCTTTTTCTTTTTTTTAAGGAACAGCTGAGGTTCCTTTCTAAAGATGCAGATTGAAGATGAACAAATTTCTTGCTTCAAATAATTTGATGGCGCTGAAAATACGGAAATGCAAAGGACTTTCAGTGGAGATGTACCTCTATCTAAAAAAAGCTCTCTCAATTCTGAATTTTGAGGTAGGCTATAATTGAATTTGGATATTCACATTAATAGGTAGATGGTCATGTAGATCTGAATGGTTTGACAGTAAAGCATTTAACTATGTCAGGGGTAGGCAACACTGGTCCTGGAGAGCCGCAGGGTCTGCTGGTTTTAGTTGTTACTCGCCACTTAATTGATCAATTAAAGCAGGTGATTACACAGTTAACCAACCTCTGCTGGTTTCTTTGGTCTAAGTAGTTGCTGCATTTAAGGTGGAAACAAAAACCTGCAGACCCAGCGGCTCTCCAGGACCAGGGTTGCCTGCCCCTGAACTATGTTATACTCTCATAACATAGTTTCCAGCACGTCAATCTTATTGTATTTATATAGCCTTCTTGTCTCCACGAAATGCAAGGGTTTGTGATATCCCACTGAAGTTCTGTACTTTAATTTTGTCATGCATTCTAATACAGTATTAAGTTGTAGTTTTCAGGGAAATTAAAAAGGGTGAGAATTGGACCCATATATCCATTCAACTCTGTCAGAATTTGATGTTCATAAAATTGCTTGCCTTACAATTTTATCTCATTATGCATCATAGTAAAATCAGTTAGTAGTTTTTTTACTGTGGTAATTTTTACTCTGTAACAAGATATTGTTAACGTTTACTTTTTTTTGGTTACTCAAAGTTCAGCTGACTGTAAATGTGTGTACATTTGCTGCCTGGGGGGTGTCGCACCACCTAGTGCTCCCAGCACAATCACTGGCTTTTGCGCTACAACCAGGCTGCAAATGTTGCTCCGGTGGAACTACAGCTGGATCACTGTGGAAAGGCTGTAACGGTTGCTTAATGACTGAGCGCCTTTGCAACGAGACAGCAAGACAGACAACTGGAATATTTTCACTATTCCCTAATTGCTCATTTTCATTTTTGAATAATTTACATTTTCAGACAAATTAATTGTCTGGACTTTCAGGAGGAACACACTTGGAGCAGATACTAAATTTATTTCATATATCCAAGATTCCTCCATCACATTCATCTATAATAAGATGCCCAAAGCAATTGTCTTCTGGCTGCACCAACTAAATATTTAATTCTTGCATTTTTATTTTGTTCAGCCTTTGTTCAAAGTTTACAATGAATTAAAGCTGATCCAGAGGCTGACATTTAGATTATATTTGCATGTTTAAGGCAAGCTGGGAGGCTGAATTTATTTTCTTTACAAGTAGTCAGTGAGTACTGGTAGTCCAGGTTAAATAGCTTGCTGAAGTAGTTTCTTATACATTTTTAATTTGAGAAATATTACATATTTCCATTGCTCAGCTTCAGTGACTCATCTCAAGAAAATATCTCATGAGCGTTCATTTTTCAGGTTGATGTCACTGAGAATGAAACCATTGGTGATAGCCTAATGGCTTCAGATAGATTATCTTAATCTATGGATGTTGGGTACTTCACATCATCTTAATCAAGACTTTTATTTTCTTCCGTTACTCTGATTGTTGCAGGAATTGATTTCTGATGGAATAAGTGGAAGTTGATCGTCAGTGACTTCTTGCATTTTGGCATTATGAGCCTGGCTTTATTCAGATTTCATGAACAAGTGGTTAATTTGGATACCTTATAAGGGCAGGTACAAGTAGGCTCAACGTCTGGCTGTTGTTCATCACTCACATCGATTCCATACCATGCATGTCATTGATCCTAGATCACTAACTGCCTTCAGTCCTATGTACCATTGTGTGAATGAACAAGTCACTTTGTTAACAGACGCTCAGATCAGTTTAGTTTCATAGCCTGTACTGCCCAGTACATGAGGTGGCTCAAGTATGTGAAACTGATCGATGGTTCAGCATTCCAATTATTTTGTTATAATCTTTGATCAATATGGCTTTTATAAGGGAATACAAGTGCTACAGTTAATGTGTGTGTGTGTGTGTGTGTGTGTGTGTGTGTGTGTGAATGTTTTTTAGTTAGGGAATGGCATGTGATTTGCTGCCAGCTGGGCTTTATCAAGGTTCTAGAACTTTACATTGCCAGGGGATATTGATGAGTGTTGATATTACACATTTTTGCAGCCTGTTTTTTTTTTTTTTTTTGCTTGCCTCCTTTGGCAGTTCGGCTTTAAAAATAACATGCACCAGTTTCTTAAACTGGCTGTACGCGCAACGTGTGTCTTTACGGAAAAGCAGACGAGACACAATAGAAAACTTGGATAGGATGGTCTAGGATTACTTAACAAGAGCAGAGTCAACCAGTGTTATCTCCTTCAGACTGCAGCTTGTTAGAAAGCTGGAGGATTAAGAGAAACATTGAGCAATGGGGGGGAAAATTCATCGAGGCCAATGATTTTCACTTTGTAGAAAGCAAGGAAAGCTTTGAGGCTTACATGGACATCCGAGCAGTAATTCAAAGCAAATAAGACAGCGGAATGACAAAAATGTTATTAGTCATAGTGGCCTGGAAGACTCACTTAGATAAATCAACTTGTGTGCTATTAGAACCCAAGCAAAAAGTCATCTGAGAATTTACCGATGTCCTTAAGAAAACACTTTATCCCAAAAAATCAATATTACTGAACAATGGTACACACCTGTCCGTTTACGATAATCTGTCCATTTTTTTACGTGTAAGTTTGGCTAATATTTGAAAATACATTTAAGAGAAAAGTTTTGTGCGTGACATTAAAAGTGCACAGGTGAGCAGATGATTGCTTACTGCAGCCCACACTGAGGGCCTCAATGCTATCATTGATTTATATATGGTTCTGAAGTGACAAAGAAAAATGCACAGAAAATTATTAATATGCAGAAGCTTTAGAAGCTAACATAGTGTAAAGGAAACCTGTTGAAAAGCAGGTTTCCAAAAGCAAGTCAAGTCTAGTCAAGTTTTATCTGTTTAAAGCCCAATATCACAAAGCATGCCTCAAAGAGCCTCACAAGGATTTTAAAAAACAAGCCTTGTAAAACACAGTAAAATAGACAATCAATTTAGGTAAAACTAAAATTGAGGTAAAAGCAACTGATGTGCAGGGATTGGCATCATCCAGACACTTGCCGCTACAAGGACATGCAGTGTCATATGTTTGAGAAACGAGGACACATAGCTACTCATGCATGGCACTCACATATAGAGGAAAAAAAAGAGAAGAAGTATGCCAGAAGTATAAATCACCATGGATCCAACACAGCAAGGACAACACAACTGACATCCAACCAGAGCCCCGCCAAGCATTCCATATCGAATAAATTACCTGAAGATCTTACCTGAAGATCTCAACCTTTGTGATTTTAACAAAAAATTCCCTAATGCTTTTTCATGGGAAAAAAGGGTTAGACTGTGGTTTTCTGATCCAAATTACCAACATTTCGCTAAACGGAGATGTTCACAGTTGAGCCATTTTGTAAGCACCTCAGCGTATTTTCAGTAGATCGTGGATCAGATAGTACAGGGAATTGATGGTGTATTCTGTCACCATAGATGCCTGTTGATGACAAAGAATAATCCACTCCATTTTAGCACTGTTGAACTAGTATGTCAAGTTTATTCCTAATGGGTTTATTTATTGAAGTTAGCTTGTGGTTTACAACAAAAAACATTTTTGGATTGTTGTTAAAAAGGCTAGAGTTCATATGCACGTGAGTGGTGCAAGTGCTTGCATCACATGTTGTAGAGCAACACTAAAATGGCTAAATTGCATTCCATGCATGCTGCCCTTAATTCAGGGTGCATGACTTTCCAGCCTTGCTTGTCGTCCATTGATGACTCTTGAGACAGGTCAGAAGACGCACACTGTGTGGGTCTGTGAGTCAAGTGACGTCCAGCAAACATGGCCATATATCTGCCATTGTATGTTACTGCCATTGTATGTTAACCGGATTCCAGCAGGCAGATCCTTGTGGCAACACTGCAGTGTCAAATTTGTTAGAGGACAACTTCACCCTAAAACCAATTCTTTCTGGTAAATTTCGATAGTCTGTTCAGCGATACTGTGGTGAAAAGAAATTCAACATTTTGAAATGGATATCTAATATTGCAGATCCATTTCCCGTCTGTCTGAGTGACAGTGTTCAGTCACAAGTCAGTAATTCACATTCACCGCATGATTTACTTAGAGCACAGAGCCAGAGAGGATGGGTGGGGAACTGTTTGTCTTTCATACACAGTCCCTGCTTCTTGCCCACAGGACTAGAGAAGCAAACAGGATACTCTGCCTTACTGGCCAGGATGTGTGTTACCTATCATTGCCAGTGAAACAGGTCCAGTGTAAGTAGTTACTTTGATGACCTTTATGAAGAATGGGATACAATATATGATTTTGATGAGGACATACTGTATGTCCTTATCATGTTGAGCCCAAGCGCACCAACAAGGAACTGCAAGAGTGTTTAGATACCTAGATATTAAGCAAACCAATATTTAAGCCAGCTATCAATTAGTTATTCAAGCTAAGTTTTGGCGTGTATCTAACTAGTTACATCTTTGTCCAACTGGATGTTGTCGAACTATGGAAAACAAATGTTGCATGACAGCTAACACTGCCTAACAAAACTATAGCTACATATAATGAGTTTAACTGTGAATGTTATCCTTTTTGTCTCATGGCATGGTCAATTTCTTTAATGATGAAGGGTTCAACAGCACATGCTGGCACCTTATAACTTCAGGCCTGCTTAATCAAATAAATGAAGTTTGATGCCGTTCAAGTTCAAGGTAGCATTTATTATTCCAGTGATGGAAATATTTACTTGTGTGACCTCTCACTCCATACACAGCACTGGAGCGTATCTATGTGCCCAGGGTCCTATGTTCCCCAGTTCAATATTCTGTTAACACACATTAACCCTCCTATTGTGTTCAGGTCAAATTTGATCCGTTTCAAGTTCAAATATTTCATAAATATTATCCAGTTTATAACCATAACCCTAACCCTAACCCACAATAGCCCATGTCATTATAAGCGAATACAGAGCTGGGGAACATCTTTTTCAGGTTCCCATTATGTGCTATAGAGCTGGGGAACATCGGACCCTGGGAGAGCACGGATGTAGAGCTGGGGAACATAGGACCCTGGGAACATTGGACCCTGGGAGAGCACGGATGTAGAGCTGGGGAACATAGGACCCTGGGAACATCGGACCCTGGGAGAGCACGGATGTAGTGCTGGGGAACATCGGACCCTGGGAGAGCACGGATGTAGTGCTGGGGAACATAGGACCCTGGGAGAGCACGGATGTAGAGCTGGGGAACATAGGACCCTGGGAACATAGGACCCTGGGAGAGCACGGATGTAGAGCTGGGGAACATAGGACCCTGGGAACATAGGACCCTGGGAGAGCACGGATGTAGAGCTGGGGAACATAGGACCCTGGGAGAGCATGGATGTAGAGCTGGGGAACATTACATTACATTACATTACATTTATTTAGCAGACGCTTTTATCCAAAGCGACGTACAGTAAGTGCGTACAGAGACATCATCATCATTACAGAACAGACAAGGCAAAGCACATCCTTTGCATAATGTAGCAGCTATCCCTAGCAATGAACGTTGACTGTAGTTCACAGTAAGCTGTGGGCAAATCAGCAACACCACACATAGGACTCTGGGAACATTGGACCCTGGGAGAGCACGGATGTAGAGCTGGGGAACATAGGACCCTGGGAACATTGGACCCTGGGAGAGCACGGATGTAGAGCTGGGGAACATCGGACCCTGGGAGAGCACGGATGTAGTGCTGGGGAACATAGGACCCTGGGAAGATAGGAATGACCCCACACAGCACCCACACTCAAGGCTAATCCATAGCTAAAAGACCAAAGGGATATAAGGAATTATTGATAACGTGACACATAGCAGAATCCAGGAGGCCTCTTTTGAATGCAGGATACAGAAAAATAACTAGACAACCACAACCTAGAAAAAATACATGTATCCATCCAACAGTGGAGGAATCAATAAAATACAATGGCATCCAATTAGAGTGAAGTTGCCCTTTAAACCATGGTAACGCATGACCCATACTGAATAAAACAGCCTATTTCAGTGTCTTATTGGTATGTCTCTGCTATTCCAAGTTTCATCTCATCTTATTATGTGGGAAAAAATAATCTATGGAAGGCTATACATGACCTTAGATAGCCATAAATTGAGTACAGAAGAATACCTTGACTGGATGTCTGATGCAATAATTCTTGTACGTTTGTACATACACAAACAGGACTGATAAAGGGTTTATACTAAATTTATATTAAACACTAAAATACATAAGCAGAATCCATGCACAGCTATTTGTAAACAAGATTGGTAACCCAAAGGCTGCAGCTTATAGGGAGTGTTATCTCTTCTGTTATTCCCTTCAATAATTTGGTTCACAATGAATCTAATAATCTAGTTTGCACCAGCAGTTACCCAGCAGCATTAATTTGATAACATGAAAAAGTAATCTATGTCAGTCACCAAATAATTACTTACATACAGTTTCAACCAATCTTTTCATGGTTGCTAAGGTAGATACTGCTTTTCTGTGCATCAATATTCCTCCATCTTTCATTAAGCAATAGAATTATTGGCTTTATTGTGGGCATGTCCTTATTTGGACATATCTTCCTTATGAGGCTGTTTACAACACAAAAAAAACACTGTTCTTTGCATAGACCTCTGGGGAAAATGACAGAAAAAAACTCAACTTGATATGGCAGACAGTTTATATTATGGAGGAACAAGAATCATTTTGGTAGGCTTTATTATTTTTCCGGCTGGTCATTCATTTGTTCTCTTTGGCCATTTACTCGTTTCAGCGCAGCACTGCCAAATTGATAGCCTCAATAACAACCCCATTACCAAGGGACTGCTTTAAAGCACCACTGGAAAGATGAAGTAGCCTTGCTATGTCTTAGCAGTCACCATTGCCATTTCTCCTGATGCGAGAGTCACTGGTTTTATTATACATCCATTTTTTATTAACCATCAATTTTAAATGCCAAACTCCTGGAAACTGAACAACAGTGATATTCCTAAGCATATTTTCACACGCTTTCAGTGTTTTAGTTTGTGTTTTAGTTTGTAGTTAGCTTACCTGTAGCCTCTTGACGACCTCCTTCCATATCCTTCTTTTTCATTTTCTTTGGTGTTATTTGGTATGACACTGTTTTTGATCCTTGCTCATGACAACGGAACCTGAGTTCAGCCTCACTCCAAATCGGTTGTGTGAGTGCCGTAACATTGTACTTATTCTTTTGCTTAACGTTTCAGTTTGCTTTCCCTATCGGGTATTATTGATCCAGAGAAAGACTTAGGAATTCTTCACGATGCCCATTCACAAAATCCAGGGTCAGGATGATCTCCTGAACATTTCACCGTGATCGTAACCGGAGCACCGTACCAGGCCATCATTCCAGTACACAAAATAATTAGAAACATAAGAACTACAAGAAACTCCAACAGAGTGCAAAGAAGCCGTGGCTGGCTGCCTTGTAGCCGTAGAAGTTGGAGCAGTGGTACAGGCCTTCAGACAATATTATGAACATTATATTGTAACAAAGACATATTAAAAAGAATAGTAAGTAAACTATGATAAAGCATCAAGCTAAACATTGGCACCAAAAAAAAAAAAAATGGTACAAAAGCTTATAATCTTCATTATTGGCAGGAACCGAATATAGTTTGAGTGGTGAGGTTTGACTGCTGGCTGAACATCAGAAACGGTTCTAATGACGGCAGGTAACTCATATTATCAGGGGTGCTTTCATGCTTCCTCAGTCATGCCTTAGGGGATGTGAATTGCAAGGTGGCCAGAGGCTGTGCTGGTGCGTAGTGTGTAGGATGTAACAAGAAATGTAAGAAAGTGTTGTACCCTTCTGTATCAAGCAGACAAGTCCGGCATCTAGATTTTCATTTGTGCTGTGATTGGTCACAAGTGCAGACCAATGAGGAGGGGCAAGGACATGGACATAATTTGCAGTAGCACGTCAGTTGAGCCAGAATGAGTTGGTCAGGTCTGATGGAACTGGCAAAGAGACCTTCGCGCAGAACTCTGCCGCAATCAACCAGCAAGAGTTCAAGGACCTGGACCAGAATTGAGGCTGAATAGGTGCAGAGGAGCAACCTGATTCTTATTTTGTTTAAATAGTTTGCTGTACCAGATATCTGCCATGATGTCCTCTTCAAAGGAGAGAAGTTTGCACCGGGATATCTGGCTGAGTGTAACTAGTGCGGAACTTTCCGGGGGCTATCTGCATATCTCAGAGATGGGAGTGCTTAGCCAGCAGTTTGAGCCGAGTATGAAGGCTCAGTTTCCGGTGATGAGTTGTCATCCAGAGAGAGATATCCTTGTTCCATGCAGTAACATGGATGCATGAAGTATGCGTTAAAGCTTTCAACAGTAAACACACATGCCTTGAAGGTCATTGGTGTGAAGAAGAGAATGGACAGATTAGTAGGGCGTGACACACTTTGGTGGTACAGTGTGCAACAAGGCCTGATGGATAGAGCTCTGATTCATGGGGGAAACGGGGGCTGTGCTCTCAGTTGAGCTGCAGTAATTGGTGTCTCGTCTCACGCATCGGTGCGGCCATGAAAGAGACAGCCTGAGGCAGGAGCGCCATGTTATTCTGGAGCAGTCGAGGGAAAGATGATGGTTAATTTAAAAGGGTTGCGCCTTTGTCATCTCTTCTTTACTTGGTTAGACCTTTTCAGAAATTAAGATTTGAGCTTCTGGGAAACAGTACTACACATAGCAACCTGATCACATTAGTTTCCAAATGAACTACAAAGAGCACCATTTTGTTTTTGTTTGAAATTATTTCTGGGGAAGGAAGCACTCACACTCTCCATAATGCCCTGTCCCCTGACAGTTGTTTTAGTTGATATATTGGCCTTAACTCAACCGTAATTTGATTAAGATTACATTTATACGATACAGGTTTCTGAATACCCCTCAAAAATAACTATTTTTCAGTTCTTAAATAAAACCCTCAGGAAGTTGTTAGATTGGACTTGCCAAGCATTTATTTTGTAAGGTTTGTTTACTTAAAGTATTCTTGGTGACATAATAATAAACTGCATACCTCCACCCCAGTCTATCCAACACCAGAGGCTATGGCCATCTTCCACCACAGACTTCAGAACCACACCTTTAAACTGTACCTCAGCTCTAGCACTTTTACCTAGCCCTAACATCTGATTAAGTAGACCCTGTGGTTCTTTACTGTTGTTCATATAATGTACAAACCCCGATTCCAAAAAAGTTGGGACAGTATGTAAAATGCACATAAAAGACTCCCGACTCATTTTCCTATTGAACTCTATGGAAAAATAAGTCAGGAGAAACAACCCTTCAAGTAATCTTTCCATATCTACTATACTATACCATACCTGGCAGCAGAGTGATGGTTTGAGACTTGTTTGATATCTCAGAGCCTTGATGACGTACAGCCATTTAGCCAACCATGGGTTCCATATTATTCCTGTGTAATTCACAGCTTAATCTAGTCCCACCCCCCAGTTTCCATAGAGATCCATTCAAATGCAGAGAGGTTATAGTATCGCTTGTAAGAGCACCTGAAAATAAGATATCAAGAGTCTTTTGATGTCCTTCCCAGTCATGATAGCATCACTGGGATGTTCCAAACAGGTGTTTTTTTGAACTTTCCAGTCTTCCCCCCCCCCCCCCCCCCCCCCCCCGTCCCAACTGTTTTGTTACGAAAGTGTTGCAGGGATCAAATTAGGGAATTAGCATATATTTGCATAAATCAATAAAGTTGATGAGGTAAAAACATAAAATATATTTTCTTTGTACTGTTTTCAACTATGTAAAAGAGAATTTACAAATCACTGCTTTCTGCTTTAATGTGCATTTTACATACTGTCTTTTTGAATTGGGGTTTGTAGTTTAATGCTCATTAAGGTAGTTTTGTTCTTGATTGCGAGCATTAGTTTTATGTTCAATAGGATAGTTCACAAGACTCAATCGAGTCTGTACTTCTTGCACTTGTTGTCTCTCTTGAAACACTTTCCTTCTATAGGGAATTACTGCACTTCAATCTGTGGATCCCTGCATTTGTGATTGCATTGGGAGTCACTCTGAACAAGAGAATCTGCTAAATGTCATTGTCACCATTGTTTCTTCCGTAATCAGCAGTTAACATAGTTGACTGTCAGTTAACCGTCAGTGGCCAAATCAGACAATTTACTGACAGGACTTTTATTTAATAAGTTGTGTTTTGGTGGCTTATCTGTCCATTGGACTTGATGGTTCTATTATATAATCATATATGTAAGTACAGTTGGATGTAATAAATAACCAAGAACCCACAATGGAGTCAATAATGCTGTACTATTGAATGCGACAGAAATTTAAATTCAGTTGGGAACTTTGTTTAAGTAATTAACCTCAGAGAATGATGCATGGCATTTTGAGCGCTTGATAGCTAATAACTGGATGTGATGAAACAACATTCTTCCCCAGGATAAAGGCTGTTTGCAATACTTCAATAATTCAAGACTGGTTATCAATCTGGATAAAGCTATGTCATTTTCATAACCTGGATTGTCTTAATCACGGACTCTGTACCAGTCTCTGTACCAATAATTAATTAAACAGAAATAGTATTTGAAATATTTCACAATATTTTACTAAGGCATTGGGGAAAAAAAAAATACAAATAAAATTTAATTGAATTCCGAATTGGGAAGAAAGTGGGGAATTAAACATAGAAAACTAACCTCATGCATGCCCGCAAGGCTATGTTGAACTGGAAAACACAGCAGCAATCCACCATTCTCCATATCCTCTATTGTAAAATAGGAATGTCTAAGGTGATCTGTGCAAGAGGCAGTCTAGCCCTCCCCTTTTCTGACTCCGCCCACTCAAATGCAGGAAGGAAGAAAACTCTACAGCAGCAACATGACCTCGACGGGTTTTGCCTTTAGCCAGGGGTGTGTCTATCGTTTCAGCTGGATGTTTCTCTGTTATCTTGACTGCAGATAATCTGCCCTGCTAAAGGACAATTTTCATTAAAGGGGCCGAAAAAAAACGGTAAGGACTGACTTTTCCTGATCAGACTTCAGTGAGAAAACTCATAAAAAGGAAAAGGGAGTTGTCAGTGTTTGAGCCTCTGACTATTTCTCAGGGCATGTTTAAAAGGGGGATAGTTGCTTGAAGCTTTCCGTAGAAGCTTAGAATTTGTAACTGCGATCACACCCTATTCTACAAGTTGATAGTTGTTTGATGTACACTGTACAACAACTGTCTTCTCAACGGTTACTTGGAGGACATTTAGTGGAGAACAAATATTGTTGAATAGTGCTTTTTGCACGGATCCAGAAGTTGTATTGAACACTGTAGTTCAACATTTCAACATTTCAACAGTTCAATTTGTTGCTGCACTTTTCAGCATCTATCACATTGATAGGACATTGTTGGCATCTTTGTGAGTTATGTTAGACTGATTTTCTTCAGTCAGCGTAGTATAATGTGACATCTTATTTGTTATTTTATTTGTTTAATCTTGTTACTCTGGAGTATCATATTAAAGAAATTGCTCTCTGTAACGCATTTGCATTGTTCATTCAAATGTTGATTTGGCCTATTGGCTGTTTAGATGTACATCATACAATAGCATTGTAGAAAGACACAAACTTATATATTGTATAATATTGAAGTTTCTTGCATTGGTAGCTAATTGTGAGGAAACTTGGATGAACAGTTTCACTAAGTAAACCTTTCACTTCAAAACAATCCCTCTCTCCAACTTTCTCTCTTGGCCTCTCTCTCGGTCTCTCTCACTCTCACTCTCCCTCACTCTCCCTCCCTCTCTCTCTCTCCTCTCTCGTCTCTTCTCTCTCTCTCTCTCTCTCTCTCTCTCTCTCTCTCTCCTCATGAATAAAGGCATGTGACATTGTGACAGATTGTAATGACTGCTTGTGTTGTTTCTGCAGGACAGAAAAAGACTTGTTTGTGACCCACTTAATTGCTGGTACTTAAAGCTGTGAAACAGACCTTCCAGACCCAAAAAACAGCAAACAGTGACAAATGTACAAAGACCTGTATTTTTTAAATTTAGATTTTATCTGTTATTTTTTGTTTCTTATATTTTGGGTTGAACAGTGTTAAATGTTATTTCTCACAACAAATGAAACAATAAGTTTTTCCCCCTGTGGCTGCAGTGATGGTAGAAGGTCATATACTGTTACACCAAACAGAGGTCCTAATGTTGTGCACGTAAGCACGTGAATGGTGTGGTTTTATTGAGTTAGTTGAAATATTTAGGACCAGGAACAATACGAACAAGTACGTAAAGCACAATAGGAAATATTTTACCACAGCTCCCATTATTTCCTTTTACAGATTTCGAATATAGTGGTTAATCATTTATTTATATAATTACTGTGATCAAACAATCTTCACAGAAAATCCAAATTTATATCCAGTGCCGAGTGTGGCCGGTAGCTCCATAGAGCGATGTGCAATTGGCAATTGCCTCACCCAGGGTATGGAAGGGTTCCGGTTCGTTAGGGTTCCGTTCGTTAGGGTTCCGTTCGTTAGGGTTCCGTTCGTTAGGGTTCCGTTCGTAGGGTTCCGTTCCTTAGGGGTTCCTTGTGCATTACTAGTTAGCGGCCCACGCTGGTCGATCGTGCACGCACCCATGGACTGCATGCGAAAGCCACATGTGAAGGTCTTCCTCCAACTCCGCTCTGTACGAGCTAGGCTGTAGTCCGCAGTGTGAAAAAAGAAACGGCTGGCTACACCACGTGTTTCGGAGGAGAACCGCCAATGTCTACACTCGCCCAAATCGGCAGTGGCGTTTGCAGCATGAACGCAGCGGTGGGTGCAGACGATTGACCTTTTCAAATTGGGGTGGATTAGAGATGCTCAGCCCCACGTTGAGAGCCAAATGTTTTTATTTATTTAAGTAAAAAAAGGAGTTAATGTGAAAACATCACCTCAGCTTTGGAGTTTTTCTTACATTGACAGTTCAGCATGAGCAGAGTGTGGAGAAAAAATAGAGAAGGATCAGTGCGAAAGGCTCACATGTGCTCTAGTAAAGGAAGTGAAATACAAACTTTCTAAAGCAGTATGACATAACTAACATTTTGTCATTTCACAAAGCAAACAGCACTATATAGCCTAAGCATTGCAGCTAAGAATATGAAAAAAAAAACTTAGTAGTAGCGTTTAACCAAGTCCACTGAGCTTCAGAATGGGTTGGTTTACATTGCTAATCAGAAGATCACTTCATGAAAGTCATACAACTTGCATACATTGCTTTCCAGATTTAATTGTGGTTTGCCCAAAACTATGTAAACAAATTCTTGTGATGAGTCTGAGCTTGCCTGTAGAGCCTGTGAATGTGAATGGTGATCATAGAAGCCTTTGAATCGCATGGCTAAATCTCTAAACCACGTAATAATAATGTTGAAACAGCAGGAGAGAACTGCTACATGAACAAAAAATAAGTAAACTCAACCTCAGTAATTTGTAAAAGAAAAGTAGTTTGTTGTAGTCTTCATAAATGTACCAGGTTGATTTTTTTCAATTAGTCTCACAACACATGAAAGCTTACATTGAATTATATGTTATCCTTTATGACTTTACTCAAGCAAAGTTACATAATGAACTTCAATTCATTTCACATCTGAATAATGGGAAGTAAAAACTAGTGGGACAGTGTCATTGTTGCTGGATTCAATCAACATTTGTCCTTAACAGCTAAGAGCAAGAAGTATTTACTCACAAACACAGCTTGGCAAGTTCAGCAAGTTATATCAAATAAAATACTTTTTTTCTGCGAGGTCAATAGAGGATATATATAGAGCCAAACACGTACTTTGGCGAGGGTAACAATACATAATCTCATTCAACTTAGGGTTAATTTATCCCCAATTAAAAAATATATTATCCTATAAATATATTTATTTTCCTATATGTATTTGGAGTGCCAAATCATATTTTAGGCCCATCTCCTTGCTTCGACATTCTCCGTCAATTCAAGAGAGTGCAGAAAATTACATTTTCCAACCGACCACTGCTGCTTCACAGTCCACCAGCTGCAGTATGCAGTTATATTCACCAGAGGACTTCTTGCACATAGTACATACTGTAGTACATAGTACATACTTGTACATACATTGCTGGCAGACTGGAGACGCCTGATCACCCAGAGGAGCCCCTATTGCCCTATTGTGGGGCAAGTCAGGGGACACCCTTCAGATTTTAACGGTCTCCCAGGTCGTTGCTGTGGGCAATCACGTGTTGCTCCGCGGCTCTTCTGGCAATCAGCTAGTTTCATCAAGGACTGCATTGTGGACCCCGGTGCATATGCATTTTGAAATGTACCTGTGAATGGCAAGGATGGACTCGAATCCAACTGTCAAAATGCATTTGCTGTATTCACAGTTCTACCAATGCCTGATTTGAGAACATACAAAGCTTATGAGTCATGAAAGATGAATATGAAAAAAATGTATCTTATGTTTGTATGTTTCTGTATGTACGGTTTCTGATCTACTCACTGTTTAACTTGATTGACATTCCAGTTGAATCTACCTGAATTGAAAGCTGTTAGGTGTTATGATACGGCGATGGTGATGATAATGTTGAATTAATTTCTCCCTCTCTCAAACATTTCTCAATCATAGATCATTGTAGAATGTTCTTTTGGCCATTGATTGACAGTAAAGAAGGTTAAACTAGCAGTTGCTTTCATTCACACGTCTTGGCCTCTTAACCCTCATTCAGCCTATTTATTATGGATTGTGGGTTTGTTTGGTCAAATGTGCTGCTTCACGAAGCTTGGCAGAATCAGGGTTTGATTAATATAACTGCACTGCGATGATGTATTTAACATAAATTTTTATCCTGTGGCTGTCTAGGAAAAAGGATCAGTGCGGCCAAACCTTTGTTCAACGTACTCATACTATTCAGGTCTGTAATAAAAGCCTTTAATTACACACAAATTGCCCTGTAATTAACATACATTACTGCATTCAGACAGTAGATCTCTTCTTTCACACCTTTAAACACCTCAGCACAGGGAAAAATGGAGCACACATTATGAGTGGTTTTGCTCACTGAATGTCACTGAGAATAGTGGAGAGCATTGTGTTGCAGTCGTGCTCCACACACCTCTCAAACAGCCCCCAGGTGAAAAAGCAGTATGCTAGTATAATAGTGTTATAAAAATATAATTTAAGTATACAAAGGTTATTACAAGTATACTTTTCCTTTTTGTACTTAATTTGAAGTATGTTTAAAAGGTACTTTTAAAAAATGCACTTCAAGTATAGTCTCAAACACACCGTAATGCTTTTAAAGTTTGTTTCAAACACACTGGTGACATAATGAAATTGTACTGCAAGTGTATTTAAGATACCAACAAATCATACTTTTTGTTAAGTATATTTAAGTGCACTAAAAATAGTCCCATTTTAACATACAGACTGCACTTTAAGTACACTAAGTACAACTTAAGTTCTACTTTTGAACAAACTTTAGTGCACTTAGTATACACTTAGTGCTGCCAATTTAGCCCAAAGTACATAATTAGTACAAAAAAAAATTCAAGTATGATCTTTTTTCACCTGGGGCTGCCACACAAGTTAACTTGCCTTTTGAGAGTCTTTCCTTAAATGTCAGCCTCCATTATATCATATTGTGTATATCATATAGCTGTCCTGTTGAATTTTATTAATTTCATTATTAACAAAATAACAAAACAATTCCGAAACTTTACGCTGAGATTTTAAAATAATGGTTGGTACACTGCTTATATAAAATGTCTTAGTTCAAACTGTATCGGAAGATATTTATTGCTGTTGGTTTCAAGTCTCCAGGTCAAATAGGAGTGGGGAGTTTAATGGGAGTTATGGGAGTTATGATGGCTTAAATGTTGTACATTCAGCATAGTGATATAGTTCCACCATGTGTCCAGTTCACACCAAAGATTTATATCAAGGTGTGTTTGGAGTTCCCCTCTGTGAATGTGTAATATCTCATGGGAATCACCCCAGTGATTGGCCAAACTGAGCGGCCAATACAGGATGGCAGAGACTCTTACAGCACAGAAGTGTTTCTAATGAGGGGGATTGGTCACTAACCAACCTAAAAATCTCTGCAAGTGATTAGCTTTTTTTTCATATTTGGAGCTCTAAAACACTGTGTTATCAGCTGAACCAATATTGTTGGTATTTTGGGTTTGCTCCAGACCATTATTTATATTGAATTTCCTTCCAATTGATAAACCATCTAGTATGAGATCGAACTTATGGTTTTTCAAAAAAAGAAAATGGTGGAAGTCCATTGGCTTCAAGTCCAGGTCAAACTGGGCAAGAGTAATGAAGCATTTCTCATTCAATTTACTGGTTATAATACCAACATAAGGCCAATTAGCACATACATTGCTCATTGACAAGCACTCTGTCAAGTTTGTTTTAAAAAAAAAAGCATACCAGTACAACCTGAACAATCCAAAATGGATAAACATATCCAAACTCAGCACTCAATCACCTCCAGGCTTCCATGCTACATTCCTGTGTAAAATCGATCCTCACACAGAGACACATGGCGCTTAACCTTTCTGCTTGACTGGAGGTGGTGCCGCTACTGGTGTTGGCCAGCCACCCATGGAGTGATTGAAGGTCCCCTGGTGCATACAGTAAATATACGAAGGCAGTCCATAGGGCAATTAAAAAGAAGCCTTCCGATCTGATAGCACACGGTACACTGGGCGGAGAGTCTGTGTACACCTGTGATGACATCATATGAACTTGCAGAGACTGCTAAATACTGTAGATAGGGACTACCTGGTAATTTAAAATCTGTGCATTTTCCTGAAAAACTGCGAACTGTCAGAGAGCAGATTCAAAGCCTAAGTTGCAATATTTAAGCAGTCAGTATAATTGGTGTTACTTTTCAGTCTGGAGATAAGCCAAGCAGAGCCCAAATGAAAGCTTAATTTCATCTGATGCACAGATACATTTCTGCCCTCCACTTTTGGCAGTTTCTCCATTTAGAATGCAAGCATTTGCATTGATATTTGAGAGGTGGTGTTAACAGGGGTGTATTTAAATACCCCGGAGAAGTGCTAGTTTCACGCTATCTTCACCCAACTCAAATAATTTATCTTTACTTCCCCCAAAAATCACCCTCTAGTAACACAAAGGCAGTTGAAAGCATGAAAATAGCTTCACCAATTTGAAATATTTCAATCCTTTATTGATTAGTAATTAGATTAGATTTTCCATTGCATTATTTTTAAATGGGCTTTTCTCAATTTGTGGTGGTACTTTAATAAGATCATCCGTGATCCAATAATGGATGTCTTGCCTTGTATGATGATAATAGGAGAACATACAAATAAGGAACAGGACAATAGCGAGAACCAAATACTGGGAAGGACCTTTTACTTTCTGAACCTGGATTTTTACGCCTCTGCTTGATTGTGTGTGAAATATGTGGTTGAGCTGAATGTGGAGTGAAAGATGGCTTTTTATTAAATTTGTCTCAATCTCCATGTGTCCATTAACATGGCCCGTTTGCATATATAATGGAAATCCAATATGTGGTTGAGCTGAATGTGAGTGAAAGATGGCATTTTAAATTTGTCTCAATCTCCATGTGTCCATTAACATGGCCCGTTTGCTATTATATAATGGAAATCCAATATTGTACATTCTTAACATGCTTTTATAACTTTTAAAATTGGTCATTAATCTCACAAATCAACATACAGCATATAGCATAAATCACTGAAGTGCACATAAGTTTAATTAACTTTTTGAAATTCATTAAAATACAATTATAGCTTTCAACGGAAGCATGGTGGTGGCAGACAAATCATGTTTTTGGCAAACACTCTGCATTAGAAGGTACTGCATTGAAGGTACTGGATCAGAACCAGTTCTTAGACTTTGGTGGCCCTACACAAGAACGTTGTTGTGTGCCAAAAGTGCTCCACCATAAATCACATCATTGAATTGCATGCCCAGGGATGTCTTTGGCCCTTATCGACTGCAGTGTTTATGCCAGTGGGCGGCTCTATTCTGCATTCAGATTCAACACTTGAGCCTTTTCAAGACCCAGGGAAATCCCTCCACCAACGATCATGGAAATTATAAAGTGACTGTCGTCTACAGGCTGAGATCTTTATTGTCTACACGCTGTGATCTTTTATCATCTAGGGCAGGGGTCCTCAATCTTATCCAGAAAGGGCCAGTGTGGGTGCAGGCTATTCTTCCAACCAAGCAGCAACACACCTGATTCTACTACTCAACCACTAGAGTCTTTCCTAAGGACCTTGATTAGTGGAATCAGGTGTGTTGCTGCTTGGTTGGAACAAAAACCAGCACACACACTCCGGCCCGCCCTTACTGGATAAGATTGGGGACCCCTGATCTAGGGGGATGTGATCTTTATCGCTGGCAAGAATGAGGTTGGACAGGAAGTGCATGTGAGGGAGAGAGGGGCGGGAGAATGCACCAGCCATCATCATCATCGCTGCAGTGAAATCTGAGTAGCACATGTGTGAAGAGTCTGGTACAGTATCACTAACTGATATATAAACCATTTTGCCACTGCGTACTTCCACTTGTGCAGCTCAGTGATGAGTGGTATTAAAAAATAAACTGTATAATGTTTGCCTGTAACACGCACAGTTTTTCTCCGGGCAATACTCTGTTATAATCACTTGTTATAGTTTTTGGGTTATCGAGTACCACTTTCGGATATAAAACGGGAGATTAGGTACTGTAGTCATTTCAGCCCTTTCATGTCATCTTGCTAGATGTGGGTAATTACATTAGGGTTAAACAAGTATCCAGATGTAATGACCTATTTTCCGTATCTCCAATCCACGGTGTGACAACATTTCAACATTATGTTATTGATACTGTACAAGGCCTGCAAGGCTCAGATATGCTCTTATATTTGTATTCGGCAGAATTTATCACATCTCCATAATGCCCAGATTCTGACAACTCACTGCCCACTCTAGAGACACGTTTTCTCATCTCTTACTGATTCCAGAGTGTTTACATTGCAGGGTGATGTTATGTAACTGTGTGCATTTGTGTATGCATAGGAGTGTGTGGGGATAAGTAGGTAACAAGATCCAAGGCACGCATGCAAGTAATTCATTTTTCTTGACTTTACGACTAACATTTTATGGTATAGTTATTGATGGAGATTATTGATTAGTCATTAGACTACTGCTTCAGCACCAGAAGGACCAAATATGTACAATGTAATAATAATAATAATAAACTTTTTATATAGCGCTTTTCTCACACTCTAGTGCTTTGCTGTGATGAGGGGGAACTCACCTCAACCACGGTCAATGGGTGATATACGGCAGCCATTTTGCACCGGAATGCTCATCAGCTGAGGTGGAGAGAACTATTTTTTTAGCCAATTAAATCAGGAGATAATTAGGCGGCATGGTTGAGAGAGCCAGGTTGTGAAATTAGCTAACACACCAGGGAACGCCCTACTGTTTGCGATGAGTGTCATGGGATCTTTAATGACCACAGTTAGTCAGGACCGTGGTTTAACATCTCATCTTAAAGACAACATCTCCTACAGCACAGCATCCCCATCACTGCACTGGAGCATTGGGATTTATTTGACCAGAGGGCAGATATACTACTATACTACTGGGACACTAACAGAACTTCCAGCAGTAACATAGTTTTCCCAGGAGGTCTCCCATCCAAGTACTAACTAAACCAAGCCCACACTTCCTCGGCTTCAGCAGGAGTAGGATACATGGTGGTATGGCTGATGGCCATATTAATATATTAATACATTGTGTATATTAATACAATGTTTGTCAACTCAAATCATTTCGTTAAAATGTATGCCTCTGGGAGAAATGGATTGCGAATTAGTTTTGGAAATGCAAGTGCTTTAGGATTCAATTATACATTCTGAACTGTGGGAAAATGGTAAATAAGTAGTAAATGAACAATTTTATGATCCAAATAAAATGCTGTAGCATTTTTTGTATTTTTATTTTTATTATTTTGGGGTCTGGGTACTGTTCAATTATTAATTATTTAAACTTTAACATGGTAAATACTTGTCAGGCAATCCTTTAACATAAGAATGAGGTACATAAACATTTCTGCAGTGACTGACTTTGTGGGCAAGTATTTACAGAGACATTTAAGCCTTCGTGTTATGGAAATGATTAATGGAGAAATATTGCTGAAATATTGCTGAAATATTGCCACCAGGCCATTCTAGCCGTGTAGATGAAGATTCTTATTCATTGTACAGCAACCTTCTCAACAGCTCTCCAGGTACTGATTTAGACTTGTGAGATTTATAGCCTCTTTTCACTCATGACATCAGCCACAGAAAGGACGAGGTTATGAATTGCTTTTGTGCTTTTAGGAACACTTAGGGACAATAATGAGGTGTGGTAGGAAGTCAGTGACTGCCTGTGTACGCTTGATTTATGTAGTGGAAGAAAGCGCTCAACTTAAGATGGAAGTGACACAAGACCCATGGGTTATTATTGAGTCATGGCTTCAAAGGTGAAACATGCTTTCTGTTAATAGTCGCATAACTCATGAAATTGTACTGCTGAAAATGAAACATGGATTTACGTGCATTTCCTCAAGTGAACGGCAAGGAAATGGAAGAAGTGGCTCTTAGCCATCGCTATTGTTGTTGTTTTTTTAAATTTAATATTCACTGCTGTTGAGATTTGCTTTCCGTTAAAAGGTAAATGACTGCTGCATAATATGCATGCTTACATTCATTTTCATCAAGCTTTAACTTGGTCTTAGTCCAGTTTGTGTTCACTCGATGATAGCATTGATCCATTTCTGATTTCAGTCAACCTGAGCAGCTTTTGTTTATTGATGAAGGCATAAACTGGTAAAGGATAACAGACATTTTAGGACATAACCAGGGCATGTGGACAGTCACTGATCCTTCCACTTTTAAAGTAGGCTAAAAAATAAGGAGGCGTTTATCCGAAAAACGAATGAATGGAGCTCTCTCAATCATGTGACTTACAAATGCATTTATGTGTTATTAAAAATCTATTTTTCATGTTCAAAATTATAACTCATTGTTATGTACTGTAGTGCAGACCCCCCTGATCACAACACATTTTGGTAAACAACGAGCAGACTCACCATGATAATACATGATAAAATACAACACAATACATGTTATTCATCTATATAGCAGTGTAACACAGCGATGGCGCATGGAATAGGCAGGATGATTAACTGTTAAATGTGTTTATGAACACAAAGTTTCCCAAACTGTAAGTCAGGGCTTGTATCGGAGGGCAGGCATTTAAAAAGGGCAACCCGGCAGTGTAGGTGCTGGAGTGACATAGTGGACAGACCCTCTGCATTTAGTAAGTTACATACTGGAAACGTTACTTTACATACTGGGAAACATTACTTAACCCTTTGAAGAGTAGGTTTTTTGGAATGTTTTTTCAAAATTCTAAGTCAGTGTTCTAGAATTCCATTGTTTCCAATTACCAGTAGTGATTGTTACATCAGCATTAGAATTTCCGTTAGGAACATTCCAATCACATATTTGTGATGTCACACCTTAAAGGGTTAAAGGTTAAGTACATTTAACATGGCTAGAAAACCAATGAGTGCCTGTTTTAATGACCCCCCCCAATACCTGCACAAAAAAGGGAGAGAAAGGTTTTTTTCCATTTAGTTTCAGTTGTGGGTAACTTTTAAGAAACCAATGACTTTGTTAGACAATTTTAAATGTTGCTTGTATATGCAGCTACATGTGACAGTGACACAGAAATAAATAGACAACAGAACTAATAAGAAAATGCAAAAACATTGTTTTATTTGACGACTCTTTAAAATGCACTAATGGATATAATCTCTCTCAGCCCAATGTGATTTTATTTCCTTTATTGCTCTCCCCAGCAGACTGCTGTGTTTTTCTGATTACTTCATTCTTGTTGCTTCGCAGTATCACGGTGCTTTACAGAGGAATTATTACTCAGCGGCTTTTCTTGATTACCGGCCATTTCAAAAATGAGAACG
Source organism: Synaphobranchus kaupii (assembly GCA_029718625.1). NCBI lineage: Eukaryota > Metazoa > Chordata > Actinopteri > Anguilliformes > Synaphobranchidae > Synaphobranchus > Synaphobranchus kaupii. The sequence continues at coordinate 6,567,337 of CM056392.1, forward strand.
AACTCAATTAGGTCGATATGACACCAGACCTCATCACACAGCGTTCATTATTTACTACCCCCCCCCACCCCCCCCCCCCCCAAGATCTGCTATTCCTTCATAGGCATACCTCCAAAGCTATGGTCAGTATGGCTTGTGCTTTGTGTCTTTGATGAGATGCTGTCAAACCGACAGATGCTAAAGTGCATGTGAATAGGAGGTGAAGGTGAACGGGGGCTCGTTCCAAACGGCGCAAGGACGTAGATGGAATGAACTGAATTTTGCAGTGCGCGCTGTTATTTTTCAGTAACCCGATGATTCAATAAATAAAGTTGATATTTTTCCTTCTTCTGAACTGAGCACCTTGGATGGTATCCAGCTAAATATTGGAGCGTAAACCGTTCCCCGACCCCATTACGTTTCATTTGTGGGGATTTAATAGCAGTGAAGAACTCCGAAAGCCCACTTTTTTCGGCATGCTTCTTCCATAAAATAAACAGTGGCGCGCGAGTGGGACAGTCTCTTTGGGCAAGAAAATATCTTGGTAAATCGATAAGTCTTAAATTCCGTGCTTCTGATACTGAAGCATCAATATCGCTCATCCTCATTCTTATGCAAACTCAAAAAGCATGCGTATTTAAAGAGCCTGAATGTTTAATGCTTATGGTATTGTAATGTGTCCTTGTTGTTCATTACATAACAACCCTACTCCAGCCATTTAGCTGCAGAATATACGTAGTTCCTCATTGGGCTCAGGGAAATGTTACATCTTAAAAGCAATGCCCCAATGGTCTACAAGTGGCGAGTGGCACAGTCTTGATCTTTAGACCTCCACACTGCATCAGTTTGAGTGTTCTTTCTACAATCTGTCTGGTTTAGACTGGCCCTAAGATACAACATGTGAGCAGTGGTGCAGTATCGCATGAGAACAGTTTGTGTGTTTTAGTGGCTGCCCTGAAGGAATTCGAGCCGCATGATCTTGTCTAAATATAACACATATTGCCACGCAGACTGGACAAACGAGGCATGCATCAGGCCCGGGCTACTGAAGTTATCTGCTGGCCTTTATGATAAAAATGCCATGTCTGATTAACTAATGAGGAGATATAAAAGATTTGTTTAAAACACAATTGTCACGTTTGATTTTTCCGAGCTTTGTTTATCGAAGTGTTCTATTCTGACATTACTGTGCCACACTTTTTTTTTTATTTCTTTTTTTTTTTTTACACACAGCGCAAACATGAGATATCCTCCTCTAAGGACTGAGAAACGTTCCTCTAAAAGAAAGTTCAATATTGCTCACAAAGGTATAATTATGTTAGTCAGTCTTTGTAAAATACCTTAGCAGCTATTTCAAATCACAAAATCAATGTAGACACGTCACATTTTAATCTCTATTGCCTGGCTACTTTACAAGCTTATAAGACAATGGCCTGTGTCATAGCCGTGAACACTATCCACAACAGTGCACAGTTTTGCCTGTTGCGGATGCATGCACAGCGAGCTCTGTATACCCAGTAGGAGACTCCCACATGGAAGCAGGGCTGGATCTTGTGCTGGGATCTGTCCTCCACGTCGTTCCCCTGCCTATCCTAGGTTTACTTCCACAAGTCAGCTTCCTGACCTCTCACAATCCGTTCGGGTTCAAATATATACGTGGGAATTTTAAGCTTCATGTGACTAATTTTCTCTCCGCGTCATTTAGCCCACTGAAGTTTAACTTGGAACAAAGGAGTAACTCTAAGCGGTGCGTGTTCAAAGACAAAAAGGCTTGAGATTTATCTTCTTTGAGGTTTGCTAACAGCACGTGAAGTGCTTGTTAACGATGCATTAGCCCTAGGGAAAGCAGGACCCTGACACAACTCTACTGTAAATTACTGTATTTGAAAGCTTTTATCTATGTTAAAGGTTGTATCAGCGATTTTGGGTGGAAACATAAATGATCACATTCATCTGATTTTTCCTCACGATCCGCTAGCTGCCCGCCCCATAAGCAGGCCGTCAAAAAAACGCGTCTCTGTAGGCAGCCTATGCTCCGAGATCGTACACAAAAACAAATGGTACTACCAACCACTCAAAACCAAAATAAACAGTATTCCAACCAATCACAATGATCTGCACAAACGCTAATACTCTTATCTCGCTGAAATCTTGACGGATTTACAAACGGTTTGGTTTCTTACAAACGTTATTAACGTGGTTATAATTCTGGATGCTTGAACACTATTTTTTAAAACATAACATAATTATTCATAAGTATGTTTGTTTGGGATTTCGCTTCAGAAGTGACGTCACGTTTGTGCAGATCATTGTGATTGGTTGGAATACTGTTTATTTTGGTTTTGAGTAGTTGGTAGTACCATTTGTTTTTGTGTACGATCTCGGAGCATAGGCTGCCTACAGAGACGCGGTTTTTTGACGGCCAGCTTATGGGGCGGGCAGCTAGCGGATCGTGAGGAAAAATCAGATGAATGTGATCATTTATGTTTCCACCCAAAATCGCTGATACAACCTTTAATAATCAATTGGCAGGTTCATATTTTGCTTTTGGAACAGGTGTTAACCTCGTGCAAATTAAAATACTAACATTTAAATTAGGTCACTACTTTGGGTATCACCACAGGAATTCAGTTTAACATTTAATTCCCTGTCATTGTGCCACATCAGTAACGCTGGAATCGTTGTAGAATATTGTCATTCCGTTAAATCTAGAATATCCCAATCCTAGATGCTGGTTGATCAAGGAACCGTCCTAGCAGAGCCGATATTAAAGATATAGCAGGGCTAAACAGAATGAATCATGGTGGGAAATCCAATATGGTGGTCTTTATGGGTCAATTGTGGTGTACTTAGCTGTAGTTTAAACCTCACATTTAAACCACTAGACCACGGAAATGCATGACAACCGGAACTGCCATCTGTGAAATAAGGGTTGGGTGCTCCTGCTGTATTGCATTTCTGTGGGCTAGGGGTTTAAACCTTAGGTTTTAAACTCCAGCTAAGTACACTGCAATCGATCCTGTAGGTCCTAATTGCACATTTGTTCTTTGTGAGGGGAGGGATATAGGGACATGTGTTACGAGAACGGATCGGAACCAATCGCAGACATCAGAGTAATGGGAATAGGCTTTATTCGAGGTCAGACAGAAATGGGTCATGGTCAAGCAATCAGTGCAAGACAGGGCAGGCAGAAACGTTGTCATGGCTTTGGTAGCCTCTCCGTCGTCCGTTCCGGGTTTTCGTTTTCTCCAGGCACTTATTCATTTCACCGGTCCTAGGTTCCCTGCCGGCTATAAAAGCTCTGAGCTTCCGTTTTCCGGTGCTTCTGTGTTGTCTTACAAACTTCACATTGCCGGTAAGGTATCGGCTTAGGCATTTAAAGGAGACCACTTTGCTTCATCGCTTTGCTTTGGAGTAACACGGGACCTGCCTTTATTTGCAATAGTGTTCCTTTAGGATTTTGTTTCACTTTCGCATTCTCTGTCCCTCGTTTCTGCTCTCCTGTTCTGTTCTCATTGAGACAGAAAAGGAAACGGTAAAATAAAAACTTTTATCTCTCTGCTACTGCTCTCTGGTATTGAGAGTGAGAGATTATATTTCCTCTATTCTATCTATACTCAAGCTTTCGAGTTTCTCGCCCTGTTATTGTGGGTCGCTATCATTTCGTTTCTGTTTTACTTACCTCCGTTTAGTCCTCTCTCTAAATTGAGAGTCGGAGGTCATTTCTGCCTGTACTCTGCTCGAGTTCCGAGCCTCGCCCTATTTTGTGGGTTGTCTTTCTTTGGCTACGCCGGGAGTTTTGTTCCCTATTTCTTTGTGTTTTCCTTCCCTGTTGCGGACACGGTTCCGCTTTACTGTTATTCCACTCCGTGGTTTACTTTTAGATTCCTCTCTGTTGCGTCTGGTCCTCCGAACCCGACTTCCCCATTTTAAACGTAGTCACATCCTGGCAGGGGTCAAAGTCCAGTGAACGAGGCAATGCAGGATGGGCAAAAGCGAAGTCCAGGAACAGGCAGGGGTCGGAATCAGGGAATCTGTCAGAGCAGGGGATCAGGAGGGTGAAGGGCAGGAGCAGATGTCGGATGAGGAAGGGCATGCGGGAAGGCGGGCAGGAGGGATGGACAGGAACAGGCAGTACAGGAGCAGGCTGGACAGGCAAGAGAACAGGAACAGGATGGGTACACAGGACTGGACACAGGAACGAGGAGCTGGCAGGAATTCAAAACCGCTGGAAAGACTTAACACGAGCACAAGGCACAAGACGATCTGGCACAGAACAAAGAAACAGGGGAGCTTATATGCCTGATTATTAACGAGACAATGAAGAACAGGTGAGACGAAACACGAGGAAATACATATCATTTGTGGGAAGTGGAGACACAAAATGGGGAAAAGGGAAAACACGGAACGGAATACACATAGAAACGGAAAACCAGGAAACCAAGACACAGAGGCACGGGACGTGACAGACATGGTTTTGTATCTAGGACAAACAAGGCAGTACTTATGATTGTCTTAACAATCAATATTGACAGGTATAACAAGAGTAGGTTGATGCCAAAATAGGTCATTGGCCACGACCACCACCACCACAACAACAACAACAATAATAATAATAATCAAAGACAAGGCTAGGCAACCCTGGTCCTGGAGTACAGGAGCCGGTCCTGGTTTTTGCTCCATCCAAACCTACAAAATTACATAACTGGATTTATTTTAATTAATCAGGTTTAATGAATGCAGGTGGCCATGTGCTGGAGGCATTTCAGCAGTCATAATATTCAGGCTCAGACTTATGAGCATCCATCAAACTCTTGTGATCAAGCTCAGATGGAACTAAAACCAGAAACGGCACCGGCACTCCAGGACCAGGCTTGCCTACCTCTGATCTAAGATATCTATTATAAATGCCAGATATTCTGCTGCCATTATTCTGTGGTGAGGAAATGCGGCGTAATAAACTTTTCCATTGTTTCCAGGCAGAGACCCTTGACCTGTTTTAAAGTCATTTTTATGGCATCATTTTAAAAAGTTCACCAGCATTTATTTTGTCACACATACACTTGAACCCAGGAAAGAAATGAAGAATTGCTTCCATCCTAAGTTGCTGAATTGAAGGTGGAGCCGTGGAGTTTGCGCCGTGCAGTGATTGGCCAGCGTTTTGTGTATTGCAGGTTCTGCGCAGTCAGCACTATGACTGATGGTGACTATGATTATCTCATCAAGCTCCTAGCTCTGGGAGACTCCGGAGTGGGAAAGACCACGTTCCTCTACAGGTACACCGACAACAAGTTCAACCCCAAGTTTATCACCACAGTGGGAATAGATTTCAGGGAAAAGAGAGTGGTAAGTGCACTTTTCCATTCACTTTTGTCCCAAGAATGCATGTTTCAATGTCACATCATTGTGGACTTCAACCCAAACATCATTTACATTTCATTTTTGTCATATAGCAGATTCTTTTTTTTTTTTTTAGCAGATTTTGGCATTTAGCAACTGTTACCCAGCGCAAAGAAAAAAAAAGAAAAGAAAAAAAACAGGCCAAAACTTGATTCAACAGTGAACTACAAGTCACAAGGTGACCCATGGAAACAAATGGATCGATTAAGAATCACAGTGTCCATTCCTCCATCAGAACACACTGAAGCTCTGTCTGGACCCTTGTCAAGACTTACTCGCTAAAAACAGAGGTTTATTTCAGGACATCAGTTTACAGTCAAGGTCTGCTGGTGGAAAAACTTGCATGTATAATTTCATGTGGCTCCGCGTTAGCCTTCAGTAAAAGTTGTTTTCCGACGCCGTCCTGTTCTTGTTTGAATATATTTAATACCATGATTCATGGGTTATGATTATTTTCCTGTTCCTTCATCATTTCCGCAGTGAGAGTGAAAGTGTTGGAGGGCACTAATCTCATACCTCGCACCTCAACCACACACCGCGTGTTGGAGAGATGGCGATAATGAGAGACCATTTGCATTCCTTTATAACACCAGTCACATGTCTCACTGAGCACATCCTGCAGTGTTTGCGTTTGGCGTCATACTTCCGTGACATACTGTTGACGGGGTAACTGCAGGTTGTCGTGCAGGCAGGGGAAGAGAAACGCTATATGGGTTACCGCAAATCCCACAAACGCCAAGTGCGTGTAAAAACCTCACTCCGGTCCAACTGACACGATTACCTTCCTGAAATATGTTCTGATTTTATATTCAGTATCATCAGTAAGTGTTCCTTCTAGCCAAAACAGACAAGGCAATTGTGCAGTAATAAAGGTAGTCAAGTTAATTACTTTGTGCTTATTGCAGCCCTATATATTTTCATTCTTTGCAACTCTATTGCTAAATTTGCAATTTTATAAAGCCAGCCCAGTGATATTGGTTATCCACTTCATCTTTTTTCCATTTCAGTGAACTAAAAATGTTTCTGCATATATGCTGCACTGGTGTTTAAGTCCACAGCACTGTCTTGTGGATATGAACACGTTAGATGATAAAAATCAAAACAAAACTGAGAATCAAGACTGTCAGTAACCATTTCTGCATGCATTGTGATGTGGTGTTGTATGAATAATTATTAGTATTCACAGTATTAAAGTTTTGGTTTGTACTGTTATTGTCCAGCTATAGGGCAAACATATTACTAGGTTAATGTTGTCATTAATATTATGTAAATATTTCATTTAAATCAATAAATTCAATGTTCTTTACAATGGCTAGGGTTAGTCAGATATAAATACAAATTTGTAAAACAGTATTTTACTGACTGTTATTGTGTATCCATTGGGGATTCTAACTACGCTGTAGACCCACATCTGAACTTAGACATCAGGGGATTATCAGTCTTATCTAACAAGCAATACAGGGTTTATTGAAACTCAGTGTTCTTACAGTAATAACACATAAGCTGGGGACACAAAACACTATTTTTCTTACCCCGATTTGAGATCGGGCAGAGTCTGCCGTGGTCCAGGGTAGTCACACTGCAGTCGGAGCTGTAATTGTTGTGTGTTTGTGAGTGAGAGACTCTCTCTCATACGATCCCAGTTGGCAATGTCACGATTTTATCAAGCGGCGATTTTATCGGAGCCAGTCTTCGCATAATCCAGTGCTTTGCGCTAGTGAAAGACTCAAATCGCAGTGGGAATTTTCAATGAACATAGAGGAAGGACGAGGGGGAAAATACAAGAAGTAAACTAGATCCAACGTACGTGACGGCTGAGCTGTTTCTGAACGTGCTTTCCGGAGTTTTCTGGAGTGGTAAAAATGATGAGCGACTTGTGGATTTGTGGCAGGCGCATGAGTGTCTGTACAGTGTCGACTCTGCAAGTTATCACAACAAAAACAAAGCTGCAAGCTCTGTGGGCTCCATGTTTGTTTTAGTTTCAAAATATTCCAGAAAAAAATCACTTTCTTGCGAGAGAACTGCATCCGTCTACTCTCAGTCTTTAGATTTGTGCTCCTCAGAGACAGTCATCGTTATGCGTGTGCTACACGAGATATTAAACATCTGCAAATGTCAGTTGTTAAATGTGCGCTGCTCAATCTCGTCATTGTCGCTTGGGAAAATCGTGTAACGTGTCCCCATCTTAAATGTCTTAACGTTTAAATATTTGCGCAAAGAATCAGTTTGTGTTGGAGAGTGTTTGGCAGCGCTGTCAATGTTTCTGTGTGTCTCCGGGCACGTTCAGGTATACACGGCAACCAACTCCAATGGAACCACAGGGAAGACCTTCAAAGTGCACCTTCAGCTCTGGGATACGGCGGGACAGGAGAGGTAGTTATCCTCAGCAGGCCAGATCGTGACGCCACACACAGAGGTCAAAGGGTAATTCTGTCTTTTTTTTTTTTTTTTTTCTCGACTCGGACCTATTTTTACAAACTATTTCCACCATGCAGATCGGTATACCATGCTATTCCAAATAAGACGTTTAGATAAACTGGACATTCTTTGGGTGACCAAACTCTAAAAAGAAAGATGTGACAAAATTACTATTATTACCGATCAGCACGGTGGAAATAGTTTGTAAAAATAGGTCCAAGTTGAAAAAAAAAAAATCGGAATTACCCTTTAAGGGGGTTCACACTATCAGCCAGTGTCTTCACTTTGATCAGGGGCTACTTTCTGTTTGGAGGTCCTTAAATTAAGTTAGGGGTACTGAATTCTGTGTCTGTTCACTGACGGTTATACTGAATTTGCAGTGAGAAATATACTGCTTCATCATCTTGATTCTCGTTATTAAGGTTTGTTGGTGTGTTTAAATATCCATATTTTCTTCAAGTTGACTTATCAAGTTGGTAATAAGTGTAGTATGACCCGTCTTACATTTTGTTGTTAATGAAATTAACACTAACATGACCTGCCACTGTGACTAGTGTTGAAGTAATTCAGCTGCATATTTTCCCAACTGAGCGCCTGCTTGGTGCACAGTCCAAATGTCTCCGTTGTGTAAAAATGGGAGGATGCAAAAACATTCTAAAACAGGCCTCCGTGAAGGAGTTAAAGCACTGTGCAGTGATTTCACACTCACTCCACAGGGAACTCAAACGAGACATTCCCTTTTCCGTCACCTCTACACACACCCACACAAATGAGATATGAAGGCGACTTGTATAGCTGCACAAGAATAACTGCTTAATTAAATCAGAAATTACACATAATGCATTTGCATGGCCAGGTTACTTGAGCAGCAGTTTTACCATATTACTGTAGGTATGTATGACAAAATAAATGCTGGGCAACTCCAGGCCTCGTGGGCCGCTGTGTATGCAGGTTTTTGCTGCCACCAGTTACCCTGGCTCAATCAGCTAATTAGTCATATACACCAACACCAATTCCCTTGTAAACTAGGCCACAATAAAACGCTGCAATACATGCATAGAGGCACTGGAACATTCATCAGCATCTGTTCATATCGGGGAATGCAGCTAAAATATCAGATAATGTAAATGATTGGGCTCATAACATAATTGGTAGCAAAAACCTGCATACACACCAGACCACAAGGCCTGGAGTTGCCGATCCCTGAGTTAGACCGTTATAACGTTGTATGGAATGGCACTGTGCCGTCAGAACAGTGCCACTTCATGAGACAGCCAATTTCCATGTCTTCCAGATTCAGGAGTCTCACTACGGCCTTCTTCAGAGACGCCATGGGCTTCCTGCTCATGTTCGATCTCACCAGTCAACAAAGCTTTCTTAATGTCAGGAACTGGATGAGTAAGTCACACAGTACAACACGTACACTGTAAAATAGCTTATGTCAAACATGGTACCGCACTTTGTTTTTGTTTTATGCCCCCCCCCTTTGCTCCCCAGTTTGGTACTGCACAATCAAGCTCATGCATGCGACACTCATCGCAACCTTCCATTGTGGACTCGGGAGAGTGCAGACAAGCATGTGCTCTCCTCCAAAGCGCATAATGTCACCACTGTTTCTTTACGCGCCCACAGTCGGGCTTGCACATTCATGAGGTGGAGGAGGACCGCTCACCCGGTGAACTGCGAGGGCCTGATTGGCCAGCAGGGGGCCCTGGTGCATGATGAGACATCATCATCCTGGCTGGCTGAGATGCTAGCAGTGGCATTGTGGGGCTGCTTGCCACAGTTGGTAGTAGCACGGTCCAACTGTGGGGCAAATGTGGGGCTCATCCATGAACTGGAACCATTATTTTCAAGTTGACATTTTAAAAGATATACCTTTTTGAGCAATAAATACCTATAAAATGTTGAATCTTGCTTTCCAGTCACAAGTAATGTTTGTTAGCTTTAAAATAACAAAACCAAACAATTAGATGAATATGATATGATTTAAGAACTGTGAGTAGGAATATTAAATTGAAACCCTGCTTCAAATGGGAAGCCACTTGCTTCAGGATCTTTTTTTCATTGTTCCAAACAACCAAATGAATAAATCATGTTTTCTCTTGGTAAATTTCAGGTCAGCTCCAGGCCAACGCTTACTGTGAAAATCCAGACATAGTATTAGTTGGCAATAAGGCAGACCTGGCTGACCAGAGAGAAGTGCAAGAGAAGCAAGCGAAGGAACTAGCAGACAAGTATGGGTAAGTGGGACCTCATACAACTATGAATATTATAGCCTACACATCAAACTGGGCACACTCGTCATTTCCCATTGACAGTGTCACGGACTAGTTGTTAAAACAAAAAGAATGCCTCGTATAAAAGTTGGATGGCAGTTTCCACAGCAACAGTAACTATGACAATGTCAGAGAAATAAAGAAAGAGGCATTCTAAGAGCCTAATGTTCTATATCCAGCACAGATTATCATCAATATTGAGCCATTCTTTGATGTATATTAAAAACATAAAAATAAGTATAAAAAGATGTTTTCATATATATTCCTGACATGGCTCATACCTGTAGGCCGACTGATTTAAAAAAATAAAACCAGTTTAGTATAGAAAACTTTTATCCTTTTTTTTGTTTTAACAATGCAACACCAAGGTGCACATTACACATATTTGTAGTAACATGGGACATTTTTCTAATTTTTTAAAAATTGCTTACACAGTTTTTAATGAATGCTGTTAGAACCTGGCATGTGATTGGTTTGAATTCAGACCGAAAACGAGACCAGGACAGAAATCCATCAAACCGTGAATTACGCTAATTAATGTCCCACCGTATTTTGCTTAACGTTTTGACCCTCCCTTTACACCACAAAGATGTGTGCTGTAATGCTCTCCTATACCAAAAGTTTAAGGTCTAATAAAAATGTGTGTAGGCTATAGAGCATATAGCCCAATAGCCTACCATGAAACAAGCGAAAACCAGGGCGCGGACACTTCTATAATCCAAACAGAAACAGATGAACTCACCCCGGACGTAAGAAGCTGTCTTTTGACTCACACCAGCCCATTCTTCAACGCGTTTTCAAAGCCTGGCGTTTTCCTCCTGTTCTCCATTTAATTTTGGAGCACGTAGGCCTAGTTTAATTTAGTTTAAACTGCAAATAACAATGATACGTGCAATCGTACGAAGTGTAAACAGGCTTTACAACACAATCGCGTGAATGTGAGGAGGTTGCTGGACCGTCATTTCTACAGCAGGGTTTGGCAACCTGGCGTCTTTCTGTAGTCTGATCTCATTGAAACTTCGAGGAGTTTTTTTGAAACGATGCAGCTCACTAGCTGAGCGGATAACAATGCATCCGTCCTTTAGGCTATCCGAACTCCTGAAAGCCGGGTTTCAACATAAATGCGTTACCATGCAAATTACTTGAATTCCACCCGAGACGTTTATCCGATTATATTCACGGTTTGACGCCTATTGCATATCATCCCCTTTCTCTTCCCAATTTGTGCTTTCCACAACTTCTCTTCCTCGGGGTGGTAACACCTGTGTCCCCTAATTAAGGATGGAGAGTGTGTGTCTGCGTGTTGTCAAGGCATTCGCAACACTGGCCCAAAAGTGCGTTTGTGTGAGAGACGAATTATAAACCACCTAGGCTAAGCGTCATATTTATCATAATAATAATGATAATTAATTATTATTATTATTGTTTTATTATTATTATTATTATTAGCTATTATTATTATATTTAGCCTAATAATAATTAAACATGTCACACTCTACAGCCCCCTCTGAAATTATTCACACACTTTATAAAAACAAGTAAATAAGACTGTACTAAAAAAACTAAAGGAACTTTCCTCTATTAGCTCAATAATTAAGAGGTTCAGCAGCTGACTGTTTGCATCCTTGCAAATACTGCCATAAAAAGTATATACTAGAAAATAAACATCATAAATATCAACCTTTTTGTTTTGTCAGGATCCCTTACTTTGAGACGAGCGCAGCCACGGGTTCGGAAGTGGACAAGGCCGTGATCACACTTCTGGACCTGGTGATGAAGCGCATGGAGCAGTGTGTGGACAAGCCCGCCCAGGACGCGCCCAACGGGGACGGCGCCAGCAAGCTGGAGGCTCCCCCTTCCAACGAGAAAAAGTGTGCATGCTAGGCTGAATCTCCATACCTCCCCTCCCCCAAAACCCCTTTCCCACTCTGGCAGGACCCCACCTCATGGACAAACACACATACAGAGATACACTCCACTCATAGTACAAGCAGAGTTTACACTACAGAGGCATGACAAGTGGAACAGGGAAGTCTAAACGATTCCTGCCTGTTTGAGTTTGGCTTATTGGTAGGCTACTCTTGGGCCCTTTATTTTAGCCACTCTATTTAAGAGTATTTATGAGGTCCATTGTGCTGCCATTGATAAAAGCCCTCTGTATTCACTGCCTACTAACCCACATCAGTATGGGGTTAGTAGGTTAGTATGGGGTTATCAGCTAAATGCCTGTAATGTAATCAGTATGCCAAAATGTCGATTTCCCCACTAAGACTTGAAAATAGCCTTGATATTTGACTTCATACCATATTTCTTTTTTATGACTTTGATGTTATAACATAGTGCCCATTACTCAAGAAAGTGTTCCTATATGATCTATTATATGGCCAAATTAGTTTTATTCTTAGTATTGTTTTATATGGACCACTAGGGTACCAGGTATTGTTTTGAATTAGATGAAGTCATCTAATGAAAAATCATTTTCAGAAAAAAGCAAAACATTTCTCACCATCACACACTGAAGATATCATCATTATGCTCCAAAAGGAGGTTTGCATTTAAAACGTCCTTGAATATTTTGTGAATAGGTGTGCTTTTAATCGATGGCAAGGTAGTGATTTTTCCTTAAACCAAGAGACTTTCCCAACCTTTCCATCTGTTTCATATTCTATAATGGAGTGATCCTCTGTGTCTGCCGCTGTTTAAGGAGCGAGTGACAGAGTATCATTGCAATCGATGGCAAGGCAGTGATTTGTCCTTAAAGTCCCTAATGTAAAAGCTGCCAAGAGACTTAACACAGGCTTTCCCAGCATCCCTTTCTGTTTCATATACTATAATGGAGTGAGCCTCTGTGTGTCTGTCACGGCTTCGGGGGGGCATTGCTGAATCAGTGGACCTCTTTAGCTCTTGCTGCCTAGATTAATAACTGATAACTGCTGTGTTTGTGCCAAAACCCATCTTATTTTTATTACAGTTAGTTCAGCAGTACAGTATCTGCCTTTGTACATGGGGCCTTTGCAATGTCATAGCAACCGACATGGAGCGGAGATATTGCACACATCTTTTTTCCAGTACTGCGAGTATTGCAGAATCACACACACACCTCAGCCCTGCATTTATTCTCGTGTGCTGTAAAATTCCTCCACCTCATTGTATCCCTTCCTGAATGTAACTTCTGAGACATTTTCCTTTCGCTCGCATTGGTTTTTGTGAAGCTATGGTATTCTCTCGAGACTTTAAATTTACATGGATGCGTTGAAGACAAAAACAGTCAGGCAGTTACTGAAAAGTGTTCTTCTTTGAAAAGAAAAAGTGTAACGTTTGTGCTATAATTGGGTGAAGTGGGAATTGTGTGTAAAAACCAATCACGTAAAGAACATATAGGATTTTTAAAGATCAAGTTTTGTGACGTACTGTAAGTTTACAGTAGTAGCAAAGTATGTGCAACCATTCTTTTAAAAGTATTGCTGTTGAGGTTGACGATGATTTGTAACTGTATGTGTTTGAACAGACACTTTCTCAGTCTTTAAGGATTTTACCAGTAAAACACTGAATATTCTGTGTTCGCATGTCAAGAAGATGATAAAACCAGTATTTTTCTACTTTAGATACTATTTTACAATAATTAAGGCCTCCGATTTGGGACATTAATGTTTGTCTCCTGAATGGCTTTTGCTTTTCAGTAAATTGTACACAAAATACAGTAATATATTAGTGACATACCGATATATAAAAGAATATCTGATTGAAACTTCTTCCCCGTACCATGAACATTCTCTTGTCAAATTACACCTTATTTGTGTTTTGTCACTCCTACTGAAGGATTCGTTTTGATTTAACTTTATCCTACCAAACGAATTACTTTTAAAAAATAATAGTAACTGATTTTGATTAATGACTCTAGAAGGTGTATGAATATCCTAGACCTCCAGATCTTTGAGAACTAATGTATTATTAATTTTCTATTCTCTTAGAACAGAATCGAAAATAAATGTGTTGGACTGTATGGATATCGTATACGCATGTGAATGTGGGGAGATCTGTTCAGATTTATATACAGTATAACCAGTTGATAAAAGCCTTTATTTTTTGTGCATTAATATGTAATAATGCCTGCATTTAAACAAAGGGTAAATAATGGCCTATAGCTAGTACAATATAGTCTTAATATGCTGTACCAATACAGAATGAATCAAGACAGATTAAATGTAAAGCACATTATAGGTAAGCATTATCTGTTGTTGCATTTTTAATCTAATTATTATTAACTAATACAATATTTCATGACTAAAGAGAATGACTAAACATGAAGCAAAAAATAAATTTAAAAAAACCCCCAAAATGATCAGAATGTTAAAATAAGCAAGTAATCTTACCATCACAAAACATTGAGCGACCTTCTGCAGTTACAGTTAAGGTATGAATGGACACAGCTGTGCGTCCAGGTTACGGCACGCGCCATTTTGAGAAACGCGAGCTATCAGAAAATGGCATGGAGCTCGGTGAGGTCGCGGTGAAAGTGAAAGGGCTTGTTCTGCGATCACAAGTGCACACGTGCGGAGCTGTTGGAACAGTTCTTATCGGGTACGGTCCACAAAATCACCCGTTTGTTCTATGCTTCCTGACGTCCTCCTCAGCGGCCTGATCGCTGCGGTCGCAAACACATGTCCTTTAACGTATAATTTCCCTAATTAAGAAGCAAGCACTGCAGTGAGACTAAAAGGCAGTGAAAAAGCCCGCTGCCCAAAAGCGCCACGCGGTGACGTGTTTGCACCCCCTGTGACATTAGCCGTGTCTCGGTACATAAGCGCTCGTTTCAGGCCTGATCTCCGTGCATCGGGTCACATGTGGGTCATGGGAATCTTAAGTCGGCATTCTTTGTGAAAGGTTTTATTCACATCGACCGCTGCAGTGTTCAGTCAGCAAGGTGCAAGAATCCCCCCAGCCCCCCACCAACCCCACCCCACCCAGAATCGCACGTCTCCTTAGTCAAGCATTTAAAGTACCTTTAAATATGACAATCTTTGGACCAAATTTCAGACTTTTACTCACCAAACTGTGCTTTTGTACTCCTCCTCTCCCTCATTCCATTCTCCGTAGGGAGATGAAGATATGGGCACCTTCTGTACTGACCGCCAACAATGACAAGGAGGTTAATGTCACTAGTTCCCAGTGGACAACCGAGTAGTATTCACCCGTAAACCGCTCACGTTTTTACTGTACTATTGCATAGCATGTGGATTTATTTTTCCTATTACAACTTTGAGCAAACTGATTACACGATTTAAGGAAAGGAAAGGTCTACAGTTTGCTTACTGTCGTTTGAACTTTTTTGAAAGTTTACATTGTCTGGAGGACTCTCTCTTTGCTGTTGCGTGCCTGTAATGCTCTTTGACCAACAATATCCTGTATAATCCTTTGTATAGGTTGTGAACTATTAAATATTTTAATGCAGAAAAATACTAAGCTAAACTATATATATACAGTACATATACGTACGTGCATATATATATATAGAGAGATGATACATAGACATAGATATATGTAACTAAATAGCAAGTTTGAACTGGTATCTTGAAGAGCATTATTTTTAAAAAAATGTTCCATATGTATTGGAAAAAAGAAAACATGCTTTAAGTATTGACATGCCTGCGAGTTCTTAAGTGTGCGCACTAATGACATTTTGCCAGGTTGCTAGATATTTCAATGCAACATTAGCATGACCTAACCTGGGAGTGAGCTTTGAAATAGTCAGTGTTATGATGTTTGTGGGGTTTATCAGTGTGTCTCTTCAGAAAAGTCCAGTCTCTCTGTTTCTCTCTGGAGCTACTGAAACTGAAACTGACCATTAAGGATAAGGCAAGCTGCACATAAAATGACTAATGCAGTTAGCTTGATCTTATTAACTTGATTGAATGATGTTTTGTGGAAAATGTCGGCTTTTACCCCCTCGTTTTCGTTTTTTGAGGCTGTTTTGTGAGATGATTTAGTTTGATGTGGGTTTAGCTAGATTATAATTATGTTTGGATTTTTTATTTTTTTTGGTGACACACTAAAAATGATTTCTTTCTTTTTTTAAACTCAAATAAAGTTTTAAACACCACATGGTGCTTTATCAAGCGGAGACTTTGTTGTGTCTACTATTTATGGTTTAAAATATTTTAAATGCTTATTTTAAGGTCAGAAGGTGACACGGGTTGTTGGAAGTTTGCTCTAATATGCGATGTTGTAAAACGCAATGAATTCGTTTTTCTGAAGATATTCTATAAAATTAATTCTATAAAATGATTAAATCTAACTTAAGGGGTCATTCTTATTTGTGCAATGTATGACGAGAGATGAAGAACAGCCCTCGAAATCTCACAGTGCATAAGCAGAGGCGCTCTTATATCTCTTATATAGTAGAGAGGTAAATCAGACTCACAGAACATCATCGACCTGTGTGCATTATCTTAAAGTTCAGGCACAAACTGCTTAGCCTACTGTAATTACTCACCATAATGAGTTGCCCCTACATGTCCTTCTTAAATATTTTAAATTTAAATATTAAACATTTTTCTGAGGAGAAATCTCTTTATAAAGTCCAATATTTCCCTGAAAGTCCTTGTCTGTGCTGAAATTCAAATTGAGCATGGAAAATCATGGTGATCCACTCCCATGTGTTGCAAACTTCCAACAGTTAAAAGCAAACGTGGTGGATGGCTGATGGATATCTGCACTATAGGAATGAATTAATATTGATCTCTGGCAGACAGCCACATGCATACAACCTATGTTCACACTTGAGTACAGATACTTTGAAACGAATATACTTTATCATGAAAAGTACCTATTAACTTAGTGCTCATAGCATCCATAGATGATTATGAAGATTGCTAACGCTATGTTAAAAATATGCTATGAAAGCATTCTGGGGAGGTTTGGTGTTGATTGTGAGATTTCAAAAAAGAAAAAGATTTGCGGGAGAATAAAGAAGACAAGGGTAAACTGTTCACACCGTCCAGGAGGTGACCACTTGGCGATTTCATCTCTACTTGTATCTTTCATGTCTGTTTGACGGTTCTTCAGGTATTTGGAAGCAAGGCCCATTGTGTAAAACCCCACGTGGGATGCTATTGTAGCAAGGTGCTCAAGAAGTGACAATGAGTCAGACATTTAGATGTCTACAGTATGCAAGCAGAAGTTTGATTTCAGCCGTGAATGACAAGGATGTCTTGCAAATTATTATGATTACAAATAAAATTAAAAATATAGTTCCATTTGCAAGTCTCTTTCAAGAACACCTGGATGTTTTTGCAGTGAGCTCTGTATTTCGGACCAGTTGTAATGGGGCGTGGCGTGTGAGGTGGGAGGAGCCAAACGCAGCAAGGGGATTCTTAAAGCCCTAGGGCCACTAAGGCGGGATACCCCACAGATAAGGGAGGAGACAAGACAACGAACAACAAACACCACTACAGACGCTACTAACCGGCTAACTGTCACACGCCAGGTAGAGCGCAAGGACAGGGGTCTGAATAGCCAAAAATAATACGCGCCTTGTCTCGACAACGAGACACATAAGAACGGGCGAGTAGCGAAAAGACACAAATAAATAAAACTGTCAACAAATATAGCAAAAATGATAAGTCTAAGAGAAGGCGAAAGAACGGAGATAACGTTCCGTAGCTACTTCCATAAGCTAGCAGTCACATGCAGAACATAACGTTCCACGGCTTAGATAGAGGCTCGCAGTCAAACGCAAACATGTCCAAAACATCGCCCGGTCTCCCTAAGAGACGAATTGCACCGAAGGGCGAACAGAATCGCCCAAATCTCCATACACGGAGAAAGAGCACAAAAGACGAAAGGACAGCTGCACCGAAACTATCGGCTATCTGACTAACACAAGCACAAGCCCTGCCTCTCAGTAAGGGGAAATGTAACGAGGCGAACAGAAACAGAGATTTAACGTTCCATGGCGAGATTAATAGGCTCGCAGTCAAATGCAGAAAACAAAGGGGTAAACACCCGATCTCCCAGGAGAGAAACATTTTACAGGTGAGCCGACGGAGCACCGTCGTCCCATAACTTTACTATCCATATAGACTAACGCAAGCTTAATATAAAACAACCGCCCTAGCCTCTCAGTCAAAGAATATGTAACGAAGCGAAGGAACAGAGCTAACGTTCCCATGCTACGTGCAGTCACACACAAACATGTCCACAACCTCGCCCAAACTCCACACAAGGAGAAACATACCCGGAAAACGAACAGAACAATAGTTCCGAACAAAATCGTCCCGTAGGTAAAAAGGACGGAGGACAGCTGCAACAAAGACCAACGCAACAATAGCACGACAGCCTCTCAATTTAAACAAAAACCCTGACTCACAACAAAGAGGAACGTAGTCCACGAGAAGGAGACAAAACAGGGAATAAACGTACCAAAGCTACTCACTGGCTCACAGTAACACGGAAATTAATAGAAGCAAACGCCAGGACTCTCTAAGAACCCTTAACAGGCGAGAATGGAACAAAGAACAGCTACTCTATACTTCTACGAGCTAAGAACTAAGTAGAAGCGAAACGCCCGATCTCCCTATGGGAAGACATGTACCGAAGGGCGAACAGAACTACAGTTCCGAACAGAATCGCCCAAATCTCCATACACTAAGGAAAACGACCGCATAGGGAAACAGGGTTAAAAACCATGACACCACTGGAAGTCATTTAAATGCTGACTGCCATGAATTTGTATTTATTGTATGGTATTTCTTGTAGTTGTTTTTCTTTGCACCTTGTAAATTATGACAAAATTAATTCATACAACAAGCAGTTTTGTTCCATTTATCTTGCTTGTGTTCACAGCACAGTGAACATAGACATTAGCAAACGTAGAGCAGACGTATATACACGACACACATAAAAGTTGTCGCATCACCAGTTTGTCAATCTTGATTAGAAACAAACATTGACATTTAAATGAAGGCATTGGATAATCCTGTAGGACACTTGTGCAGGAGGTGGTTTGCATGAGTATAATGCAATTCAATTTGGCGATATACATATTATTGGTGTCGCCATTGTTTTGCATTGCGAAATTAAATACAACATATGTGTCTAGTTTGAAATAAATATTCCCATCCACCCAATTAAAGGCCATCTCTATTGGGGTCTAAAAAATTTTAATGGATGCTTTCGGGGAAAAAAATTTAAAAAAATAATAAATCCTGTTTGTATAAATAAGGTAGTAGTAGTGTCGGTATCTTTCTAGCGGTGTTGAACAGGAAGATTGGGTAATATGAGCCACATTCAAGATGGAGCTGATCTTTTTTCAATATCAAAGTAATGGGATGAAATATGATTTGAAAGACACAGATAGAGGCAGTGAAAGCAGCCCACCCCAACTATTCCTTCAAGGGTAACAGACTCCTCAAGATATCCTCATGAATTAGTCGATAGAGGAAGAATGTTGCAATTTTTAAATTAATCTTCAACTGATGCAGCCCCTAACCCATTATGAGATTTAGATGATAAAAAAAAAAAAAGTATCTTCTTGGCTGATGTAATGATGTGACTGACCCGGACTCTTCAGTTTTGAAGTGACACAACTGGTAAACCTGAAACTTGCTAGACTTCTCATTCTGTTCAGAGAATGAATACCTCATCCTGACCAGTTGGCTTTTATGTGTGATAAAGGAGGTCTTTAACATCACATATTATGTATAAACAGCTGCGGAGAGAGCTGGCATACTGTTTTTCCAGGTGGAGAATCTGATCTGTCAACTTCAGTTGAGGCTTTTTGGAGCACGTAGTCCTATGCATAGTGTAAGAGGTAACACGTCCCCATGGATATTAATTAAATGCCTCCCAGACAATGGTGTTCCTGACCACAGGTGACGCATTGAAATCTAATAAAACGATAATCAGCTCAGCATAAATTTTACAAAGCCCTCATCAGACAATAAAAATGTACCAGACTTCCAGTGTCTTCCTTTTGCTCTCTCGGAAGAGAAAGACATTTTCTAAAACACATAGGGTATGATCTGAAATAATACTTTGGTAGGCACGAGAGCAGACCAGGGGCAGGGGGACTAAGTAGCCCATTCGTGAAAAATTCAGTGGAAAAAAAGCTTCTATCAGGGAATACAAAATGAAAGGGTCTGAAATACTCTAAATATACATATCATAGCTGTGCTCTAACTTTGCTACAGTATGTGCCGAATTCCGGTCTCATTTCCCAGCTCGCATAAAAAACTATAACAATAAATAAGCATGTTAAAGCCCTTCATGACAAAATAACAATACCCTCGAATGTAACCCACATAACATGTTCTCTACATAGCTAGCCAGCAAGTCCACTGAATAGCTAGCTGAGACAACCTGTATTACATTACAGGCATTTAGCAGACACTCTTACCCAGAGCGACTTACACAACGTTTAAGCATTTTTTTTAAACATATTATCCATTTATACAGCTGGATATATACTGAAGCGATTCAGGTTAAGTACCTTGCTCAAGGGTACAACGGCAGTGTCCTACCTGGGAATCGAACCTGCAACCTTTCGGTTACAAGGCCAGTTCCTTAACCATTATACTACACTGCCGTATTCTGTAATGTATATTATAAATGCACACTCTTCCTGAACTACCCCATATACTGTATACCACGCATACCCAATTTCAATACTTCATGTGATGGAGAAAAGGCATAATTACAGTATCTGAGACTAGTGTTGTCATCTATTTACAAAGTGTGAAGTACTATTTTCCAGGAAATCACCCACTTGGCATAATGTCTTATCTGAATGACAAAACACACTGTTATGTGCTGCATGTCACAATATTGTCTGACAATTGGACACCTTTATTCAGAGCCGTCTGCGTTCTGGAGATTTGTAGTGTTTCTCACACAGTGAGATTTATGCAGCTGCTGATCAGTCCACCGTTTCCAAAGCTGCAAAGAAAATGAGGCTCCACATTGGATCGGACCCCCCAAGATTTCAGCCATTAATTGCGGAACCCCACGTGCCCCACGCGGCGAGTCATGCGTGCTTCTTTTTCTTCTCGAAAGGAGTCCATCTTCCGTCTCCGTGCTTCCCCCTCGGAGCTGTGGCGTTCATCATCGGCCTACATGCTGAGACAGGAATGCGCTCCGCCTGAATCTTAATATGTCATTAATGTGCAGCTTCCGCCAGTCTGACTGGCTCTTCTGGATCAGGTCACATTTAAAAAGACAAGACGTGTCTTTGGCGTTTAAACAAAGCTAATGGCTTGTGCGTGCGTGCATATGCAAGTGCGCGCATGCATGCGGCGCTGTGTGTGTGTGTGTGTGTGTGTGTGTGTGTGGGCAGAGAGGGACTGACAGCCTCCATCTGGATTTGTGTTCAATTAAATCCGTCTCGTTGTCAAGGAGGTCTTTTCCCGCAATATGTTTCGACGTGTCACGTACGACGTCGGACAGATGCACAGTCTCTTCTTGTGTCTGTTTTTATTAGCAATTAGTTAGGGAATACAAATAAGGGACGGGAGAGAGCTGTTTCCAATTTAACACATATCTACACAGGTTCTCAGGGACAGGTTTTGTGTTATGTATAAGGTGTGTGTGTGTATGTGTGTGTTATGTGTTATTTACAATGCATTATTTATTTTTTAGGTTCCCTTATCCAGAGTGACTGGCACTGCATACATTTCACCCATTATTCATAAATACAGCTCAATATGTACCAAAGCAGTATGTACCTTATGCAAGGGTGCAAACAGCAGCGACATGCTATGGATCACCAGCTATAAGTCTAGATTCCTGTGTCACAGTGCCACCCCACATCCCTGCGTTCCACACCTGTATCGCCTGTCACTTGCAGGTAGCTACACGATACAGCACGATACTCCTCTTTTAGGTGAAATTATCTTCTGGCTGTCTTCCTCAGAAGACCTGGGTTACTACAGACTTGCGACACAGATATTTGTTCATTTTCACTAATTCAAAAGTAGAGAAAGACTGGATATTTAAGATAAAGATTTAATGAGGTAATTTGGTTTCCATGCGTTTACTTTTTCCACCAAGTCTTAATTGCCAGGTGTACAAGTACAGTACTTAAATAAATAAAACTTCTACCTACGGTAATAACCAAGTGTTTATTGGCAGTTGGTGAAATAGAATGACCGTCTCTAAAAGTATAAACTATATTTGGTAGCTTGTCTCATTTTAAAAAACCTAAAATTGAAAGAGTACCTGAAAATAAAATATCAAGAATCTTTTGACATCCTTTCATACCCAGTTATGATGACATCACCTCTTTACCTGTGGAATGTTCCAAACTTCCCAGTCTTTTTTTTCCCCAGTCCCAACTTTTTTGGAACGTGTTGCAGGCATCAAATTCGGAATTAGCGTATATTTACAAAAATCAATAAAGTTGATAAGGTAAAACATTAAATATGTTTTCTTTGTACTGCTTTCAATTAAATATATGTAAAAGATAATTTAGAAAAACACTTTCTGCTTTTATGTGCATTTTACATACTGTCTCAACTGAATTGGGGTTTGTATAAAATAACCCTGTAATTCCCAGCAAAGCCATGAGATTTTACTGGTACTGCTCTCTTCCTGCCACTCCTGATGCTCTTGGCTAAATGCAGACCTCTCTCTCCACTGGCTTTTTGGGCCTAGGACAGGAAACGGATAGTGTTTTATCAACGTGAAACTAAAAGCTAAATTCTCACCATTCAGGATGTACTGTGTACCTATAGGCCCAAAAAAAGCCAGTAGAGGGAGAGGTCTACATAAGACAAGGAGTGGCAGCGAGAGAGCAGTGCCAGTATGATATCTTGGCTTTGCCGGGGGATTACAGTGTTCTTTTATATTAAGGATCAACCAAAGCTTACAAACATACAAACTGTCTTTTCAAATGACACTGACACAAGCGGAGCCACTTGTACAGAGATTGTGTGTCTGAATTTAGGCCGAGGTGGCATTTATTTCTGTACTCTAATCTTGGATTAGCGTGTAACCAGTATCTATGTTTCCTTTACAATTCCACAGTGAATGTGCCTTGCCTCAGGAACAATTGAATTCACCTTTAGCACGTGCGGGATTTCTTTTATGCCAAAGTGTGGGATGCATTTGCCGTTACGCATATTTCGCCCAGTTAATATACATTTCCCTAAACTTTTGCCTGTTGAAAAGCTCTAACATATATATATAAAGGTTATTTTCATTTTTATAGAAACAGGTCCCCTTTCTATTAGACTAGCTGCATAAAACTCAGAGCCAAGAGTCTAGTTGCATAAATTGGCCCTTATAGAAATGTATAGTGCCTTCCACAATTATTGGCACCCCTGGTAAAGATGAGTAAAAAAGGTCATAAAAAATTCATCGTCAACAATTTATTTAAGGTGTATTGTTTAAATATCATTTAGGAAAACGAAATAGGTTTAATTCAAGATCTTAAACAGAGACCTATAGTACACAACAAATGAAATCCTGCTTAGGGCCACTCAAAGGCTAGGGCCAGCACCGGTCCCTAATAAAGAATTAGGGTATAAGGGTACAGTATTAGGGTATAAGTACAGTGTGCATCCAGAGAAAAAGTCAGATCCTAGCTCATGGTCAGCATCGTCATCGTCAACAATTTATTTAAGGTGTATTGTTTAAATATCATTTAGGAAAACGAAATAGGTTTAATTCAAGATCTTAAACAGAGACCTATAGTACACAACAAATGAAATCCTGCTTAGGGCCACTCAAAGGCTAGGGCCAGCACCGGTCCCTAATAAAGAATTAGGGTATAAGGGTACAGTATTAGGGTATAAGTACAGTGTGCATCCAGAGAAAAAGTCAGATCCTAGCTCATGGTCAGCATCGTCATCGTCAACAATTTATTTAAGGTGTATTGTTTAAATATCATTTAGGAAAACGAAATAGGTTTAATTCAAGATCTTAAACAGAGACCTATAGTACACAACAAATGAAATCCTGCTTAGGGCCACTCAAAGGCTAGGGCCAGCACCGGTCCCTAATAAAGAATTAGGGTATAAGGGTACAGTATTAGGGTATAAGTACAGTGTGCATCCAGAGAAAAAGTCAGATCCTAGCTCATGGTCAGAAATAAATCTCAAGTGGAACGTCGTAGTCTTAACATTGATTGACACATGTAGCCTTATTCTGTGGCCATTGTAATAGGTTTATATGCTTCTTGACCGGGAAAACAGTGTTTATGGTTATTTTCAATCATGCTTTATTTAAGGGATTAGTTGGATTCAAATACAGAACAAAAATGAAATTAAATGCATTTTAAACAAAAACAATAACAAATTAAGGAATACATATAACGTTGTCAAACGTTGTTAGTGAGAGATCAAAGAATACAGTGCATTAGGAAAGTTTCAATAAAAAGCTTTTCACTTCACCAAATATATTTTAAATAAATATTCCACAACACCTTTGAAATATAAAAATACCTTGATAAATCCACAAAACTAATTTTTTGCAAATTAGCCAGACTTTGCACTTTTTCTTGAAACACACATGAACATTCTAGTGTAAAATCCGCCATTTTATTACTGGGTAAAACTTTAAAATGGTGTCATCCAGGTCATCTAGATGTCATATGATACCCTTTACATGTGACTCCAGTGGCTGACGGTGAATTGGACTGGATCACCAAGGCAATTATTTACAATGACAAACCACCACCGCACAGCTCATAAAAAAGCAGGACCAGATCGATTCTACCCTCAAGTTCTGGTCCTAGAGGTCCACAGCCCTGGACCACACAAAGCCAATGTGTGACCTGTGCCTTAATAAAACATAACCTAACATACAGTATAACGTGTTTTTTTTTTTAACTCATCAAAGCAACAGCGGTCTATCCATGTCCCCTGTAGCTATTGCAGTTTAATTTGCCTGCTGTGAGCATTGAAGGAAAGTGCATCATACAAGGTAAGCTTTTTTTTTCATGCGGCATTTAGCGACCCATCTCAACCCCTAAAAAAACCCGCCTGTAGTCACCTGAATCACCACTGCGGAGCGACCAGGGTAGAGAACAAGGCGTGGCCAGGTTGACCCCAGGCATATATACAAAACAGCCAACATTATGAAATAGCTCCATTCAAGCAGCTACCTGAAGCAGCTATCACAGAACTCCAATAGTTATTATTCTCATTTATCACATAATTAGCCTTACACCCAGATGCAAAGTTTGAGCAACTGCATGGGAACTGTTATACAACCACATTCAAATATCACCATTCACTGAGAATATTAACCACGATACTACACTAACAATGCTACACTAATAATGGGTGTCATTAAGGTAAATAGTAAAGTTGACTCAAACACTTATTGTTGAATTTATTCACATACCAATTTGCTATTTTAATGTAGCCCACATAATACTTGTAAACAGTTTCATAGTGCATAATCATTCACGTATTTTGAATGTCAGTGTTAAACAGATTTCACAAACCAACGGGCATATCACAAACACGCCTTTACATATACAAGAGCTATCGTAAAAGCATGAACCTTTTTGAAGAATCATAGAGTTACAGAGCAGCCCTTCAGGCATTATGTGGGCTACCTAATACCCTAAAGGCCCTATTTTCATGGTCTTTACATTCATGGTCTGAGTGCCCCCACATGATGCTGTAT
Source organism: Synaphobranchus kaupii (assembly GCA_029718625.1). Classification (NCBI taxonomy): domain Eukaryota; kingdom Metazoa; phylum Chordata; class Actinopteri; order Anguilliformes; family Synaphobranchidae; genus Synaphobranchus; species Synaphobranchus kaupii. The sequence continues at coordinate 6,593,043 of CM056392.1, forward strand.
AAATTTCACATTGTTCCAAGGTACAGTGTCTAATTTTAGGGAATCGAGCTAATGTTTAAATGAAGACTATTACACTGTTATACCTGCAGATGTTTAATATCCCTTAACACCACACTAAAAGTGTCAGAGAAAGGCAGTGACGGTTTGTTTATTTGCATGTTTTTATATGCTTCGTAGGCCATAAGGCTGGAGTGAGATCCCAATGCTGGCCCATCTGTTAAATATAAATGAGAAATCCAATGCTGCTTTACATGCCAGAGGGCTGTTTGTTTGACCCGTTTCATAAATCCTTTTTTTTTTTCTACGTTTGACGATTTGCATAAATGTATAACTGGGGTTATTTGTGGTACTGAATAATAGCCCTACACATGGGTCTTCAATACTTAATGCAGCATGCATAATGGATATCTAATAAAGGGAATGACTGTCAGAAAAAAACAAACTGAAAGACCACATATTCTAACTTAGCATATACAAATATAAAATCATAACCATACCCAGCCAAACAAAACGATATCTGCTGTAATGGTAGAGAACAGTGCTAGAATTATTTGCAAATCCTGTACATGTAAATTGACAGGTTAGAGAGCTTGGTTAGCAGACGGCAAAATGTAATGAAAATACCTTTGAAATGATTTAATACATTAAATAAACCACTTCCATCGAATGCTTAACAATGCAGGGAAATAACGCTACCAGTGTACATCCGATGTTAAATGTAAATCTCTTAAAGGCCGCGGTAAGCCACGAGTAAAAGGCTTGACTTGATTTATACAGACGCTAAGCAGGGCTCAACAGTGATGTAAACAGGAAGCCGTAGGTGCACACAGGCAAATACTTTGCAGCCTCGAACCTTCTCAGGATCTTATAACGCAGTTGACATCCAGGTTCAGCAGACACACGGCGAGGAAGTGCTTCGTAATATTCACCAAATCTTCCCACTCAAAATACATTCATTTATTATGCAGTCCGTGGCCTTGGACTCTGTGTTCGTCTTCAGGGAAACACTCTGTCACCTTCAGAAAATATTATACACCATACAGAGAGTAAAATGAGATAAAATAAGACAAATTTAACCCTCTCCCTATCATGCTTTTGTATATCCCTGCACTATGTAAGTACTGTATCAGAGTTTGCACTTCACTGTCTATTTAGTCTGTTCCACAGAGCATGCATGTGGTCCTTGACTTGACTTAATGTCCACCACGGTTGCAGAATTCCTCTTGTGCAGTCCCTTGTCCATATTAATTTACTGTAAATTCTCATGTGAAGAAAGAGGCCTTTTCCCCCTCTTCTTCCAGTACTCCGGAATGCAATGTCACGTAATGCACTCCGGAATGCCAACTGGGCGGTTCATTTGTCCACGTGAGATAAACGGTGCCTTGGGAAACCACAGAGCTGCAACTCTGTAATGCCTGACATTTAAATCCTATTGGGAAATATTTCTACAATTTCTTGTCATCAAAAAAAGCTATTGTATTCCAGTATATCCACAGAAAACCCAGACTGAGGCAGTTTAAGATAGACCATATCCATTATCTGTAGAGTTCAATAGAAAAAAGCTGTACAATTGTGAATGACAAAATATCGATCTCCCTTTCCTATTACATCCAATTACACAGCACAGGAAAAGATGTACATATCTCTGCAAATATAAAATAAGCTTATTTTTCGATAATCATAAAGCTAACCCCAATGGCTTTGATGAACCCGATTATGTCCCTTAATACATGTAAAAAATACAACCCTTTCAGTGTTGTAACAAGACAGAGTAATACACGGACAGGCAGGAAATGGATATAAAATATAGTTTTGTTTTTTTTCAGTCCCCCCCCCTACCGCCTCTAACAATGATGCATACCAAACTTTGAAACCTCCTGATAAACTCCAAAGACTATGAACTTTTATGTAAGATGTTTGGGATCAGATTATGACATCACAATGAAGATCTTGGGTCAGTGTATTGCACATGCTCATTGGCTGCTCCCACAGTAGTTTGCAGGCGTTTGGTACTAAGCAACTGGTCAGTAGAATACAGGTCTGGTTCCGGATGCCGCCCGTTGCAATTCCGACGCCTTAGACAACGCTGGTCTGGCTCGCGGTTGCCGGCTCGTCCTCGTCATCTACACTCAGGTCCAGGCGGAGGTTGTCCAGTGTCTGCCTCACCGACAGAGTCTCATTGCGCCTACACACATAACATGTGTCACTGTCTGTCTCGCCCGCTCGCCACCACAGCCACATTTCATTACGATTGCACAAAACTGGAATGCATTGCTGCTGAAATTCCTCCATCAAATCTTGACTTACGGCATCACGGTTAAGTAAGGCCCAAAAAAAGAAGCTCCGGCATTCCCCCGTGATTGAACCTACTGCGCTCAGTGTTTATGATACTAATGTCAATTGGCTGTTTTCACCTATATTTAGCAAAATAGGTGAATTGTGGTAGTAAACGATATCTGAGTGGGTGTGTGTGTGTCTGTGAGAGAGAGTGTGCGTGCGTGCGTGTGTACGTGCGTGTGTGTGTGTGTGTGTGTGTGTGTGTGTGTGTGTGTGTGTGTGAGAGAGAGTGTGCATCCGAGTGTGTACGTGCGTGTATGTGCGTGTGTGTGTGTGCATGTGCTTGTACGTGTGTGTGTGTGTGTGTGTGTGTGTGTGAGTGTGCGTGCATGTGTGTGTACGTGCATGTATGTGCGTGTGTGTATGCGCTTGTACGTGTGTGTGTGTGTGCATGTGCTTGTACATGTGTGTGTGTGTGTGCGTGTGTGCGTGTGTGTGTATGTGTGCGCATGCGCTTGTACGTGTGTGTGTGTGTGTGTGTGTGCGTGTGTGCGTGTGTGTGTGCGTGTGTGTGCGTGTGTGTGTGTGTGTGTGTGTGTGTGTGTGTGTGCGTGTGTGTGCGTGTGTGTGCGTGTGTGTGCGTGTGTAGTCTCACTTGATCTTAAGGTGCTGGTCCAGTAGCTGTTTCTGCAGACGGGCACTGCACTCTCTCTCCTCTGCCAGCTCCCTCACAGTGTGGCGGTGCTGCGTCTCCTTACGGCCCGCCTCCTCCTCCACCTCATTCAACTGACGCTTCAGAGAGCGGATCCGCTGGGCCATCTAAGGGCAAAGGGCAAAGGGCAAAGGGCAAGGCTCACTCTCACATACCTGTCCCCGCGTGCATACACAGACCCAGAGTCTACAGTAAATGAGTTCGATTTTAAAACAGTTTCATTTTAAATGTTGAAAAGACTCTCACATACATTCATACAGTTTGCAACTGCCGAAAACAATGAAAAAACACAGAATCAATTGTTTCCAGAGTGAGAAGACATAGCAAACTACAGTTAGCTCTCTATCGCCACCCTGTGGTGCATGAACGCTTTTCTTACCAGTTCCTTCTGCTCAGTGGCAAGCCTGTGTTCCTCCTCCATCTGGTCCGACAGCTCAGTGATTTTCCTCTCAAACTTCCCAATGTTGTTTGTGAGCAACGTTTTATTCCTGCCAACGAACAATTCTGTGATTTTAAAGTGATTCACGTGAACGTAATGTATACAGGGCATACAGGGAGCAAGAGCACTAAACGAGTGGAGAATGAATGGAAGGGGGGGTGTCTTTCTATTGACTACTAATGGTGGGAGCATGACACGTAAAATCAAACCTGTTCTATTACAATGATATGAAAAAACAACAGGCAACTTTGCTAAAAAAAACTAGCATAAACTGACCATTCAGAGGTATCCAAGGGTGCCGTCTTTAAAATGATCAATATAAAGTTTGTATCTAATTGACTGAAAATCAATTTTAAGTTCGCTAGTTGAAGCTTAAAGTCAGAGAAAGTGTTTCTGGGAGCGATCAAACATCCGTGCCAAACTAAGCGTTGTTGAGATGGCGCATTTCCCTGTGTGTTCCCTGTGTGTTCCCTGTGTGTTCCATGTGTGTTCTCTGTGTGTTCCATGTGTGTTCCATGTGTGTTCCCTGTGTGTTCCCTGTGTGTTCCCTGTGTGTTCCATGTGTGTTCTCTGTGTGTTCCCTGTGTGTTCCCTGCGTCTTCTCACTCACCTCTCCTCTGTCCGGAGGGCGTTCTCCAGCTCCTTCACCTTGTTCTCAGCTCTGGTGATGACATCTTCCTGCACCCTGGAGCTCTGCAGCTCCTGCACCTCCACGCGCAGGTCCCTGATCTGTGAAACAGCAGGGCCAGGCCAGGAAGCCCCGTTACAACTCTACACAAGCATTACACGCCCCTGACTACATTTCCAACAGTGGTTGGTGAAACAGTGGATTTTTTACATGCTTTGCCCTTTCTTTTAAACCTCAGGCTCAAAAAATTCTACAATTCTAAAAGATTCAAAAAGCTCTGGAAAAATATATAAGACACCACATCAAATTTTCAGTTTCACAGTTTCTGGGTAGGCCATGTGTCTTGTGTAATATCTAACTTTTGATTTTTGTATTGTTTCGTGAACTACTGATCACATTTGGTTTTAAGTCCAAACAAAAACATTGTCATTCAGAATATTTATTTGTAGAAAATGACAACTGGCCAAAATGCTAAAAATACACAGTGTTGCTATACATTGGATAATGCAAACTAAACAAGTTTATACACATAAATAAATAATAAAAATAACAATGCCTTTGCTTAGGAAGGGTTCAACAATAAATAACCCTGATTCTTAAAAAAATATGGGCTGGTCTCAATTTTTTCCAGAGCTGTATAAAATAGATTTTTACTAAATATCAAATTGAAATAAACAAATCACTAATTTATATTGTTAAACTAGTAAAATACCACAGACTGTCTCAGCAAAAGTCACAGACATAGAGAATGTGATCTTGGGGACAAAATAAGGTCTATTATTTTAATGGAATACATAGGGAAACATGTTCTACATGCAACTAACTGGGATGTAACATTAATGACATAAAGTCTGGAATCAAATCTCAAACTGCTCAACGAATCACAAGGTTGTAGTTTTTACACTCCCTATGCTGGGAGTGTAAAACAGAACAAAACATGATTCTGTCTAAACGATGATTTACATGGTGGCTCTAACCAGACAGTTACTGATCTGAAATTTAGAAAAATGCTAGTCTTATTTTCAATATTTACATTACATTACATTACAATCATTTGGCAGATGCTTTTATCCAAAGCGACGTACAATAAGTGCATACCGAAGGTCATTGAAGCAACTACAAAACAGATCAGAAAAAGCACATCCTTCTTATAACGTAGCAGCTATCCCTAGTAATGAACATTGAATATAGTACACACAGTAAGCTATCAGTAAGTCAGCTATACCTTCTAAATTATAATATCAAACAAGAGTTACAGGAAACAAGCAAAAAACAGGGATTGGAATACTATGAAAATGGTCCTAGATTAGTATGTCAGGTAAGGTGCAGTCTGAAGAGGTGTGTCTTCAGGCCACAACGGAAAGCAGACAGTGTTGGGGTACCAGGATGGGTGTAATTATTACATTCATTAAATTAGCACACTCAGACATAAAATATGCATATCTAACAGGAAGATTTCTATCCTTGCTCATCAGTATTTAAAGGTAGTATGATCTTTGGTAGGGAGCGTACCTGTCTCTCCAGAACAGCCTTCTCACAGTCCTGCTGCTCAGTCAAGTCTTTCAATTGTAACAGCTTCAGCTGCAGCTGTTCAGACTATAAAGCAGATAGATGCAGTCAGGATAAGGGCAGTAAAATAATAAGCCACTTTCACTATGGAGATATGCCTGTGTACAGTTAGCGACCGAGGTGTTAAAAGAACAGAATTTACATTGAGACAGAAACGGATAATAGCTACTTGTGTGTGAATTCACCATATGATTTTATCGCAGCTCACGTGACAAGGTTTATTTAAATTACTCTTGTGAGCTCGTTTCACCAAAATGTCACTCTCTTTGCATTAATTGTCTCAAAATGTGGTGATCCTGATGTCCAGGTGATGTGTTTCTTTGAAAGCCTCCATTTTGTGAGAGTGTTACTGAACACTTGGCACTCTCCACTGTGTATTATGAATGATGCATGGTACATATCTGAGAAGAGAGGTCCCATAAGATGTTGGGGGAAGGCTGAGCGCGGCTTCCTCACCTGTTCAATGGCCCTCTTGTGTTTGCTGGCCCACCTCTGCTCGTTGTCGTGCATTTCCTCCAGGTCGCTCTCCAAGTCGATCATCCTTTCCTGTTACATAAACAGCGCAGTGAGATACCTATACACTGCTCTTACAGTGTCTTACGCATGTCCATAATGCTTCAGAGGGAACGGTAGCATCTCTTTACAGACGGGAACACAGTGTATTCTTTCAATATGAACCATATTTTGTCCAAAGATATATCATTCTTTCAAGAGGACCATTTTATACGGGTGTCAATTTTTCTACAAAGGGGTTGGTCAACAAAGGGCTTAAAAGCGATTTACTCCATTATTTGTGATTTTCTGTAGTGTGACGTACTTGGGTTTACTCCATGACCAGTTTCCCTTCCATTGGTATAGAATGTGGCCTTTGGTGTGTTGGTGGAGGGGGGCTGTACCTGGGACTGTTTGAGCTGCTTCACCAGGTCCTCTTTGGTCTGGGCCATTGTCTGCATCTCCATCCTCAGGTCCTCCAGCGTCCTCTCGGCCTGCTTACACTGGAGCTGAGCGCGCTCCCTCAACTGGATCTCCTCCTCCAGAGACTGCTCCTTATCGATCAGCTTCCCAGAGACCTGCGCACACACAGACACACACAGAGACGCACACAAACACACACACACAGTTAGGAATAACACCTTCCTGAACAGAAATCCTCATATTTTGCATTTCCCCACCTTAATCAGGTAGGAATATACGTACATCTGACCATCTACTGAAGTAATGTAAATGTAAAAAAGCAAGCAAAATAAAGTAAGTAAATGAGTAGGAATGAAGAATACAACAGAAGCACCCCACCCCCCGTATTGAACCTGCACCCTTCTGTAATCCAGTTCCTCAACCCCACAGTGTAGCCCAAGCAAGAAAATAAAGCTCGTCCTGAGCAAAGAATGACCTCACATAAGTGGTTGACACGGTAACGAGGGAAAGGCCGTGGGAATTGAGCGGAAAGCCGCCCCGCGTACCTCTGCCTGCAGCCTGTTGACTAACAGCTGTAGCTTCTGAAGCTCCATGTTCTTCTCCATCAGGGTCTCCTCCAGCTCCTCCACTCTCCCCTCGGCCTCCTGCTTCAGCTTCTCGTGCAGGGTCATCTCCGCCGTCACTTGGCTGGAGACGTGCGAGGCCTCCCCTAGCTGTCAGACACACAACACCTGTCACACACAGGTGCTCTCCTTGGACGCACAGATGCTCTCTGTACATCGAGCCCTCCTCAGGTGTAACGTACCGCTTAATTAAGCCGCCGCGACTTGTTGCCTTAACATTTTTGGTTGATCTCAGGACTGGGAATACACGGTCAAGTTGAACTTAATTTAATTTTCGTTTGCAGGTCACGGCTTTGTGAAACGAGGCATTTCTTGTCAGGCTAAATCTGTAGTTACACCAAATTAGTTTCAATTAATTAGCTATCGTCCATGTGAAAGTAGTAATAGGGAAAAAATAAAAAATAAAAATAAAGCTCTTCAAAGGAATATATTTCTAATTACAAAAACACTGAAATAATAATGCAGCAGACCATGAGTGTTTCTTGAAGATATTGCCCCCAATAGTCTCACATTGATCCCATTTCAAGATTTAGTTAATATCTTTCTTAAAATAATAAAACACTTGGTAACACTTTTAGAAAAAGTTTACAGTAATTAACATGTACTAATGCATTCCTTAATTAACTAATGCATTTATTTGCAAAGCACTACCAATAGTAATATAAGCTAAGCCACTGTATTACCATGTACAAGTATAGCACAACACAACAACAGTAGGATTTTTTTTATGCTTTGTTAATGAATCAGTTAATAAGTTTGTCATGTTGGTCCATTGTGGGGTTTTGACCCCGTTATCTAATCAATAAAACGGTTAACCAATCTGTATATTACTACTGTTAACACTTCTTACTGTTAGGATGTGATTTCCCCTGTGACAACATGCATCACCCCCTGTACACTATAATAAATAACTAATCATTGTGTTTCCTAATATATGTCAACCATTCAAAGGTGTTTGTATTAACCACCTCAAGGCATGCATGCGTGTGTGTGCACATTGAACCCTTGAACCCTTGTCTATTGCTCACATAAATAATTTACTGATATGCACGGTCGCTGTCTGCTTGAACTTATATAAACAATGTATGGTCACTCTGATCACTAACTCTGGACCTTGATGTGAGAGTACACACAGTCACAGGCAAAGGTGAAAAATGAACTCTCAAAAATCTATTTTTACCCAGCATGAATACTAACAAACAAATGTCGTTCTCGTTTTATTGCACTTGTTGGATTATTTTTGCAGTTCTATGATAACGCCCATTAAGGGGCCCAGCATCTTCCACCCCTCCAGGCCTTGAACAGGAAGGAGAGATTGTACAGGAGATAACGAGTGCTGATAACGAGTGCTGAGATAACTGCTGCTATCCTGACCAATGAGAGTTTACTATAAAAAAATGTAAAAAAATCCCTGTAAGTTTTTTTCCTCTGAGAGGATAAGCACCCTGAACAGAACATTGAACGTGTGTGTGTGATTTCTGCCTTCTCCCGAGCTCATATTAAAATTGCCTGAGTCATTCCTGACCGCCTGGTGATCTCTCTGGCCACTGTCTCAGCTGTCTCTCCCTTTCTCCCAGTTCCACAGTCAATACTTTACTTAATGATTTTCTCGTGTTAGTTCATGTATAATTCATATGAAGTGATATATACCTTATTCTAATGCATTAGCATTTTTATTGGATTAAAATGAGAGCTACTTTAGACCTACAATTATCTTAAAATGGGAAAGTATAACTTTAATGCAGGTGAGGGGTGTGAACCTTTTATATATCATTTGTACAGGATCTGGAGTCCTTTGATTCAGTGTGACTTGATAAAGTTATGAAAGCACAAAATGCAGTCGACATTTGAAAGTAATCATCAAAAACAACAGAAGAAAAGGTGGAAGCCTTGGAATGAATGGAATCCATCCGTGCGGCTTTGCCGCACGCAGAAGCAGTGGCCATGTTCTCCGGCCTGCACGCGCCTGCACTCGTCCGTTATCGTACCTCCGTCTCCAGCTGTTCCACGACGTTGCTCAGCTCTGCGGTTTTCTTGTCCTGCATCTCTCTGTCCAGATTCAGTCCCTCTAGCTCCCGCTCCGTCAGCCAAAGCTTTTCTGAAAGCATCTGCACATGCTCTGTCTGCTTCTCCAGAGCTTCCTGCAAGGGAGAGAGTCTGCCATGACCAACCTGCAATCCTGGCCGCAAAGCTTAAGGTCGCCTATGCATAAGACTATGAATAATGCCTGTGGTCAGCTTCTGCACTAGGCCATCACTTGCTGAGCTGTACGTTGGCGAAGTCAGAGCAGATGGCCTCGGCTTTTGCCAGAGCGGATAATCCCATTCATTCAAAACGCATCGATCGCCATACCTCAGAATCTCGTATTTGGTTTTTCAGAGACTGCTGCAGGTAGTTGAAGGCGTATTCCTGAGTGTTGGCCTCCACCATCACTTCTCTGGCTTCTTTCATCTCTGCCTGTGACACAACAGGAGAACAAAGGTTACACACTTCTTCTGTGGGTAAGGCCTGGAAAGAGAGTTGCCTTTTGCGGGTTGTCTACTTTGGGACCGGGGTCTATGGGATTAGATTTAGGCTACACAGTAGGGGTAGATACTTTTGTATCATGGCACCCCGATGTTTCCATAAAACCTTTCATTTGCTTTAATTTATTTTAGCCAGCAATACAATGATATCATAATGATGCACTATTTATGATAGCAAATAGTATCTCATCTCCATTTCATAAATCACATACTGTATCTCCTATTGTAAAAAAAAACTAAAATGTAATTAAGCCGTGCCACCGCATTTTGCGCCGAAGAGGCATTAGCTGAAATCCAAACTGAAAAGTTTCGCTTCAGCCACGCCCCTATTTGTGACGTAAAAACCTTTTTTCTACGTAAGCAAGTCAGCGCCCCATCTCTGCCCATCTTCTTGATTGATGGGCATTCATTTCAAAGTTCAAACATGAACTGTCAAAACTGCCAGATTGTTTTTCTCCTTGCTGGCAACGCCTATGTGCCTATGGCGCGTTACTGATTGGATCTATCACCCGCCCCCCCCCCCCCCCCCCAGTCCCCACACCCAACTGTAACTCCTCCTCCCCCCTCCCATCCATGCTCTCACTCTTGAGCCCAATTCAAAATTAAATTGTGAAGTGGGCGGAGACAGGGCTACCCCTTTAACGTGGGAGTCGGACTGTACCAGGGACCCAATGGTCTATATAGTGGTCTATAGTGATTCCTCATTAGCCAAATGCAAAAAAATTTATGCTGTGATATTTTGCTATTTTACAGTAAATAAATGCTTTGCATTCTTCTTGTATGTATGTGCATTTATATAGGAGACTATCTTCTGATCACCTCAATTTCACCATGATACTGCCGGTGCAGCCGACATCTACACAATCAGCTGGAGTTCAACGTGTATCTACTGGTGTAAGAGAGCAGTTGAGACCTACGGGACTGAAGTAAACGCTGTTTCCTACCTCGAGCTGTCTGAGGCGGTCGCTCATTTGCTGGTTCTCTCTCTGCATCTCCACCATGTTCTCCCTGGTCCTCTTCATCTCCATCTGCAGCTGGCTGTTCGTGCGCAGCAGGTCCTCTTTGTTCACCAGCAGGTTCCTCATCTCAAAGCGGATTTGGTTCCTCTCCTTCTCCATCTCGATGCTCTCTGCCTCCAGGAACTGGTTCCTCTGCGCGCGGTGGGGACAGGGGGGTATGTGATCAAAGCTCATTCACTGAGACGCTCACTTCCAAAAATCTGCTTTATTTCGGTGGTCTGGATTTCACCAGATAGTCTCAAGAACGATCTACGACTGTTATTGAATGTTGTGTTGTTTTGGAGTTGCACAGAATACCTGGAGTTTAAATGAAACGATCTCTCGCAACGGTTTAATCAAACCTAACAAACCTCACATATTTCAGATGGACATTTGCTGAACTATAAAACTATTTAAAAAATTTTACTGAAATGCTTTGAAATGGGCAACCCTTCATTTCGTTCCGATTGCACTGACAGTATCTGCAGATAAATGTAAGAATGTTCTTTGAAGCTCAGACCTTCTGACAGGCATCCAGCTGCTTGGTGAGCTCTTCGATGAAGTCCCGACGGTTGGGAACACCGGGTCGCGTGACCTGGATGTTGGGTGTGGCCTGTAACTGCAGGAAATGGAGCACACAACACTGCTGAAAGAGGAGGGAAGCAGGGAGGCTAACCAAGCTTATGACTGCTGGTCTCCGAACTGAACTAACAATCCCACGCCAAAGAGCGACCGCGCACGTAGGCAGCATGTACACTGCATTTCTACGTCTCTCAACAGATAAGGCCTCACCTCGCGTCTTCTTAGGGTCTCATAGGTAGAGAAGCGTGGGCGGCCAGCGATCGCTCCGGGGGTGTGCACCGGGCTGTTGCTTCTGCTGTTGAAACTGTAAAGGTTGACCTCAGATGTGGTTGGTGAAAGGGCATCCTAGGAAAAAAAATGACAGGAGCTCAAGGTTTTTTTCTTCATATCTTTGAACTAACACATGTGCAAGCTGAAAGTTTAAAAGACATTGACTGTAGGTAGGACTGTTCTCTAGAAATATTTATGGACTGTATATATATCTGTCTGATGGAGATACATAGAACATAGCTCCAATAACATATGTTCAATAGTGTGAGGACATATAATAGCTTTTCACAGGAAAACTATGTGCTGGGTGTACCACATCAGCAACAGTTCAAAAAACATGATTGACTCTCGCAGGTGATTATTAAAAACTTAAATGAGTCCATTAAGTAAAAAACATTAAACAAATTATTACCTTATAGTCTGAAATTCTGTAATTGGGGTTAAAATCAACGGATGTATTTGAATAGGGGCTGTTGAACACTCTGGACGGACTCTCAAAACCACCCACCTGAAACAGAGAAACAGAGGCATTTCATATTTCATGTCTAAACGTGCAATGCAGTCAACATTTTACATATTTAAACAAACACAACAATTTGCTATCAAACAGACTGCACACAAATGCAAAGCTACAATACATGCAAAATCTGAGGTAGCCCAGCTTTGGAACTGTGAACTTGCCACATTAAAACGGTTCAGTTGTCAGAAAAGTAGCGGCCATTTTGAACCCATCTGGTTATCAGGCCCACAAGCCACATACTCTCTGGGAGTAATCAAAGGAGGGTGACGGCCTGGTGACCTCCAGATCCCTGCGCCGCCACACTCACCCGGTCCGACATGGTGTCCCAGTCCCGGGATGCCAGAGACTCCAGGGAGCCGCGGTAGTTTACCCCGAATCTGCTGTTGCCGCTCTCCCAGCGGGACGGCCTGGCCCCGTTCTCTCCTGCTGTTCCATCTGTATTCCTGGACCCGTTCCCGATCACATCGGAGCCAAGGAACAGCTGATATTTGGGGTTCTTGCTGACTTTGGGATTTGGCGACTCCACCTCAAATGAGGGACTTTCGGGCTGCTTGCTCGGATCAAAGTCTGATTTCTAGAGGATTAGAGCACATCAAATAGGACCATATAGGATGTTAGTCCCGTAACTAATATCAACAGTGCTGAATGGTGTCTTTTGATTATGTTGTATGCTGCACTGGGAGAAAATTGAATGCGATGTGAAAAACAGCTAGTGAACCACATTGACCACGACATGTGAGGGGGGGTCACATGCCGTGCTAAACGTAAAGAGACAGAGATGAGACACACGGTAAACACATTAGCAACCTGCAAATGAAAATTCATACAGAAAACCTGATAAATACCTTTTGCAGGGCTGTGCAGCTCATCAGAACGAGCAAAGATGTGAAAATCAAACACTGGCATTCGAATTTCAAGCCACATACAAACATGCGTCTGATGAACTGGCGAAGAGAGGTGTCCTACTTAGGAGGGGGGTTAATCGAGGCTAAGTGATTGCGGTTAGTGTGCATTGGATGGGTGACAAGGACAGGGAACAAACAGACCATGCAGGGGGCATTTCTGTGCAGAGCTAATACGGCCGCACATAGGCCGAGAACAGGCAAGTGATGGTGTAGGGTCATACTCCGGTCCATTACCGGAGGACTTACCAAACCTGCCCCACCACCAGTCACCGTTCCATTGGGGAGACCCCCTTTGTTCATCGAAATGCTCTTGGAGTCACGGTCTGTTGAGATCTGGGGACACCCAGAGTCCTCGTCCTCGTGGGATCGAGCGTCCTCTACAGGAGGCGTCGCCCTCGTAGAGGGTAAAGGGCCCTGTTCGGTGGTCTCGTCCCCATTCCCGCTACTCAAAGAGGTGACGCTTGTGTCCAGTGCTATCTCGGGCGCTTCCGTTAATTCCGAGTCTAAACCGCTCTCCTCCCCGTGCGTCTCACTTCCACGGCTAACGCCCGGAGACTCGGTCGGGGAGGATGCGGTAGACCTCGCGGGGGATGTCTGCCCACTCTCGGAACCAGAGAACTTTTGGATCAGATCTTTGACACTGCCCGCCCGTCTCAGGTTGGATCCTGTCGCCAGAGGGACTGTCCTGTTTTTTTTTCCAGCCATGACTCTGTCCTCTGAACTGGCGGCTGTCTTTCCATTAGTATGTGCACCCGTCCACGGTCCGGAAGATGTTGGCGATACAGCAGAACGCCCATTAAAGAGATTGATGAAGCGTTGCATGCCGCTTCCAGAGACTCCTCTAGCCTCTTTGCCGATGGCTCCCTAGGAAAAAATGAGCTTGCATTTCAGCGATAGCACCATGGGATAAGGGAACAGTGGGCATGCAGAGGACGTCTGGAGCCTTTACTCTCCTTTTTGTGCTGCCAAATTCCCTCCCGTTTTTTTCCACTGTGGCACAAAAGTTTTTTTTTTTGCTCATTGGAATTTGGGTCTCCAGAGGACAACACGCTGTTTCGGTAAATCTGTGTGAAACAGCTGAAGACGAAACAGCTAAAGCCTAATAGCATTCATAGATTTCCTAGTGTTTAAAATGAATCAAAGGTCAGCAAAATGAAAGGCAAGCCCAGTGTTTATCTGTTATTTTTCCTGCCAAATTTACAGGCTGCTGCGCAACACATTCCGGTTCAGGTTACAAATTTTTTTTTCTCCTAAAAGAGCAAAAACAAACAAAAAAAAAAGACAACATTAAGGCCTTGCCTATATGTGAGAACTTGTGAATGAGGAAACCCCAGGACTCCTATTCATGAAAGCATGTTTATACTGCCGGCTGAATGCGGCAGTATTTTGACAACAGTCTAGGAATGTCATACAGACTGAGACAGTGTGTCCTCATGAACCGGACACACAGCCTTATCTACCCATCAGCACGGCCTTTATGCGCCCAAGTAGACTCGTGAGATACAATCTTTTATCAGAGAACACCATGTGGTAGACAGAGATACATTCTCTAATTGATGAGCAGAATAAAAACCTGTATATTTCTTCTCTGTGGGAGCATGTAAATATGACACACACTCTCCCCATCACTGGGTGAGACCATTTTTCTGCTATTAGGTCACGCGACTTTCCAAAGACAGGCCAGTTCTATTTTAAAGAGTGAAAGTGTCAACATGTACCTGTCATTTTGCATGTTTAATTTGGGAAATGGTAACAATCCTGGATGTTCACTCATCATAAATAATATTTGGAAATAACTATGATTTGAATTACGCCATTTGGGCCGGTGGTAGTCTGAGCATGACGTGGCTATTAGTGTCGATGAATGACAAAAATGTATAATGGTGTGTTTAAGTCTCTTTTAATTATGACTGAGCCACCAAGAGCTCAAACCTATAATCAGGCTGATCATGTGGAAAGCTGGAGCCAATGGCCATGTTAGTTTGCCTAATGTAATTGCATTAACACATATTTTCCATGCTTAGGGGGATTACGGTCAAAAAAGCAACAAATTCAAATTACATAAGCTGTCTTCCTCACTCTGGCAGGTTATACTTAATTAACGAGACGACTGTCGTACTTACGTTCTGGGTTTAGCCAAGCGTACGAAAGCAGGCCCAATGCAGCTGTAAACCATAGCGGAGGTAAGAGTGCCACTCCTTTAGACGTACCTCCCTATTGAGAGCATTCAACATCTGCGTGTTCATCTAAAAAGGTGAACCTCCTCATCGCCCCAGTTGCCCTCCCACCATAACATGTCAACAAACATTTAGTTCAGATTAGAGTTCCAACAGACAAGAGTGACAAAAATGAACAAACTTCCAGTTTCACCAAAAACTACAACTAAGCTCCAATTAATGAGCAAATGGTGCAATCGTGCTAATGCTCGTTATATAAATGAACTGGAAGGTGTCCAGGAGCTGATTAGCGGCCGGAGAGATTTGGAAGAGAAATGGCTGAGTTAATCCTAGACCTCGCCCGTATTCTCCACCAGTGAGCGCTCTCCTTGGGAGAACAAGCCAGGCCTCTCCCAGAATTAGGCTTGCCGGTAATCACTCTCTTCCTTTACGGCTATTGTAGGAATAATCTGTTTATCTAAAAAAAAATCGTTCTTAATCACATATGAGCTCGTTGGCATTTGCTCATCCTTTTCAATTGTGTGAGCAGCTTTGGCTGTTCAACATTGTGAAATGCTTTGGGAAGGATAGAGGAATTATCATAACAGAAAGAGTAGAGAAGAGAAATTCAGATTACTTTCGGAATTAAACCGTAACTCGGCAGAGCAGCGGCTCATAAAGGACTGTTAATTAGCAAGCATTTCAGGCTTAACAGTACCTTGGAGCTACTAGATGCCTGTTGCTATGCCAACTGTATGTAGTCAACACAGAAGCGGAGGTAGGTGTTGGCTCTATGGTAGGGAGGTGGAGAGAGGTCGCTGGCATGAGAACGGGGTCACGCTAGCCCATGCGTCGGGTTCAAACGTGCCATCAGACGGCTGCTTGTCTGCAGGCTGCTGGCCCAAAGCTCAATCCAGGCTCCCAGAGAAGAGCATTACGGTACATCTGTCTCATTCTCACGGCGCCTCCGCGCTGTCTATCGACGGGCTCCCCTAAGCCATTTCCACAGAGTGACGGCAGACAGCCCCTCACTTCAGCTGGGGGGGGGGGGGGGGGGGGGGGGGGGGGTGAATGAGGAGCAAATCCACTGTGGGAGCGACATATGGTGGGGAGTTTTGAACATGGCCTGACCCACATCCGCACTGACACGAGCCGTATGTGCGTTTGTGCATTTAAAACAAAAAAAAATCCTACTTCGAACAAATTTTGCCTGTCACCGTCGGAACGTTTCCACTTATTGTCTACATCGTTATGCTTGCGAAACGAAAATATTTTCAAACGTGTTCACAAGCCACACCTTTAAAAAAAAAAAAACAGATACCTCGACAGTCGAGCTTAGCTCAGCGCCGTGACAAGATGGAGGACTGAAACTGCGGAGTGCCCGGCGTTCCTCCTCGACTCGTGACAGTGAACAAAAACAGAGCTTCTGGTGCTTTCAGCCTAAATGTAATACATGAGTGTGCAGCCTCAGCAAAACCAATAAGAGAAAATATTGAACGGTGGTTGATGTGCCTTCTCTACACAAGGCGAAACACACCAGAACATTCCGCCCCAAGCAATATGCTGCACAATATGTTCCGTTGCCTTCTGTGTAAGTGATGTTCACCTCCCTCTTTTCCAGCGAAAAGGTTATTTCTCATGTACCTTCCAGTCGGCATTGTCGGGTTTTGAATACATCACTGTACTTTTTCCCCTCCTCAAAATAAGTCAAGACGGTATTAATGATAGGGCATACATACAATAATTTGGGGAGGGGACACACATATAATATTTTGGGGAGGGGACATTATTTTACTGATAGCCAGGTTAAGGCCGTTTTCTCTGAAATCAAAACACGTTTTTCACCTGTTGAATGTAAGGCCCAGGGTCAGGTTCCCCACCCACAATTCTAACCCCCGGCTAGTTTGTATAAAAGGTGGAAGCTGACTTGGAATCAGTGCTCGGTGTCTGAATCTACACCTATCCATTCACAAGAGAAGGAAGCACAATGTGGTAAAGAGACGCAGGTGAGGATACAGATGTTCTGTCCTGCACACAATGCATCCAATTTAGGTGCATCAATTTAGCTGAGAATAGAATCCTTTCCTACTTGAAAAATAATACCTGGATATTGTTAGATATATATACATCGGATTTGCCTCTTCACTGAGGAATGCATATCATCTGCATCGAAGAGCACATCCAGTCTATTGCGATTGTGAGTGTCTGTAATCAATGTCAATATACTTCCTTTTGAAGTCTGTACTGAGCGTTCGCTCTCCTTAGAGCAGGGGTGGCCAACCCTGGTCCTGGAGAG
The DNA here is from genome assembly GCA_029718625.1 of Synaphobranchus kaupii. Taxonomy (NCBI): domain Eukaryota; kingdom Metazoa; phylum Chordata; class Actinopteri; order Anguilliformes; family Synaphobranchidae; genus Synaphobranchus; species Synaphobranchus kaupii. The sequence goes on from CM056392.1 coordinate 6,610,458, forward strand.
CCGCAGGGTCTGCTGGTTTTTGTTTTCACCTTAAATACGACAACTACTTAAACCAAAGACACCAGGTGAGGTACGTTAACTGTGTAATCGACTGCTTTAATTGGTCAACTAAGTGGCGAGTAATAACAAAAACCAGCGGACCCTGCGGCTCTCCAGGACCAGGGTTGGCCACCCCTGCCTCAGATGGTAAATAATGGTAAAAGTTAAGGCGCTGGCTTGGTGGTTCTGCCCTGTGGGGAGTGTGTGATGATGATCATGCTGTAGATGTTTACCATGTTGTTCTCCTGAGTCTGCCCCTTCTCTTTCTCCATCCCGTTAGACACTTTGTCCGAAAAGTCCTGCAGGCGTTGCGTCTCCACCTTGTACCTCTGCAGATCCTCACCGAGCATCCCCTGCAGGGCGTTCAGCGCCTCCTCCTGGAACCTCAGCTCCTCTGCCTGCTGCGCCCTCCTCCTGATGTTCTCCTGGAGCTCCCTCTGCGCCCGTAGCAGCGTCTGCCCAGACAACACACCCTCAGATCAGGCCGCGCTCCCCTCCGGCTGCCCCGCCCACTTCCCTGTGCAACTCAATGGAATGAGTGGAAATGTTAAAGCTACCAACCTGGCTCTTTCAATTCTGCCACCTAATCATCCCCCAGTTTAATTGGCTAAATCACTGTTCACTCCCTCTCCACCTCAGCTGATGTGTGGTGAGCATTCTGAGACAAAATGGCTGCCGTTGTATAGAGTGCCTTTCTCACACTCCAAAGCACTTTACAATGATGAGAGGGAAACTCATTGTAAAGTGCTTTGAGTGTGAGAAAGGCACTCTATAAATGCAAGGCATTATTATTACTATTAATATTATTAAAATAACGGACAGTGTATGGTTACTTACAGTACTATCCTCAGTGCTGGGAGTTCCCTGTAATAAGGCCTCAGTCTCAGTCTGTTGGGTCTCACAGTCTCTCAGCTCAAAGCTCAGTAGATCCTGCTGGTGTCTCACCTCACTCAGCCTGAAACACAATATAGCCTGCTCTCAAAAAACATGTTTCCTTAACACACACACACACAAACACACACTCGCATGCGCACACACGGACACACTCGCTATCATTTGATAAAAGTGTGCAGCGTGTTCCTACATCTTAAAGGTCATTGTTCCCTGCCCTTGCCTCTCTGTTCTTCATATACTAGATAAGTCTGTCATCTCCTTTATACAGGTGAAATACTGTTTCGATACAAGTATCAAACATAAGCGTTGACTTCCTGAACCAGTGCTTGTCATTTCAGTCATATTGTTGATAGAGGGGCCCAGAGAAAACCCATTCCGGAAACATGATGGCAGATATTTAAATCGGGTGCACGTCAGGTGAATGGTTAATCATTTCCACCGTGAAGAATATACTGTCAGGGCGCAGGCTTTTATCTCATGGAGAACAAAAAAGCCGTTTAAAATAAAACTATGGAATTAGTCATCCAATCATTCGCCACTAGAGGGTGGTATTCAATAATCTAGATTGAACTGTGACAAACTCGAACAGAATGTTTTACACAGACCTGCCTGTCAACGCATTAACAGCAATGGCAGTGTCACATAACAAGCAAAAATGCAGTGCAAATGTACGAGCGAATTTACACCAGTTGTTAAAGGCAGCAACTACACTTAAAATTACAACTCTAGACCATTAATCTGGAATGGCAGTAAAAAAAACTGTACGTTTATATGTTTGTGTACAGCTATGTATGTATAACTAAATGTGTTTGTTGTTTGAGGGTTTGTGTCCATGTGCACGTTTGCGTCCGTGTGTGTGTGCGTTCATGTATTCTTTTTCACCTAAAGAGGTGTTAAACTTTGCCGTGAATACAGACAGCTCAAATAAAACTATATGGCGCAACGATAGTGTCGCATTATAAGAACAAAACAATACATAATTATGAGAACATGCCACTGGTGATGGTGATGATGACTTGCAGTCTAGAGAGCATTCAGCACTGAATCAAGCCTGCACTTGCCCACTTCAATGGTCTCTGTCTCAACTACAGTAGCCTACCTGACAAGCTGCGAAATACATTGACAACTCTCCGTGTTGAAGATCCCTGCTGATATCCTACAGAATTTACCATAAACTGATGCCCATGTTTAGTTTAGCCCCTTGTTCTTGAAATAGAATTCAATCTTTTTCTGTTCACTTTGTTAATTAATATAATACTGTAATAATAAATATGGAATATATTGCAATGTTCTACCTTTCTCCCTAAATGGTAGGCTATTTGTTTATTCTCTTATATTGTCTCCCACATAAAGATGGGCTTATTTATCTTAATTTCAGAATTGATTTACAGTGTTAATCAGACGTGATAATAATATGTATAAGTACATGGTCAATGTACCGTTTATGAAAACAAGTGTGTTTTTTAACATTAATCTACGGCAAAATTGCAGAGACGTGTATACACTTTACTAATTGGGGTAGCAGTGTAGTACAATGACGAGGGAACTGAGCGAGTGGCTCAAAGGTTGTGGGTTCGATTTCCCAGTTGGTGTGCTGCCGTTGTACCCTACCCTTGAGCTAGGTACTTAATCTTAATTGCTTCAGTAAAATAAATAAATTAAATGAAATATTCAGCTGTATAACTGGATTGTAATCTGTGTAAGTCACTGGATAAAAGTGTCTTGCTAAATGCCGAATCCATTTATTTAAATTGCAACCACTACAAACTCCCTGCTAAGTGCTCACCCATTTTGGGACTCGCAAATGGTTTCTGTCTGCTTCCTGTACCCTTCTATTGCGTAACATCTGGGGAACTCCTGCGGACGTTACCTGCTACATTGACTGTAGCCTACTTGACTACACATAGTAAGCTCACAATATACTTTTTCTCGTTATACGCAGTGGCCATTTAGTCATAATCACATTCTAACCCTGATCGCATTCTAGAGCACACTCTAGAGCCAAGTGTCCAACTAATATGTATATATTTTTCTGTAGGAAGACACACTTCCTCAGGAGAAGAGTATAAAAACAATGGACACGGACAACATTGTCTGTGTTGCACAGTCGTCACGGCACAGCCACTTTTATTACAGCCGGTTGAATTCACAACCGCCCTCCGTATATTGCTTTTGGAAATGCTCGAGCTTATTCCGGTGCACATTCGTGGACAGGTTTGTCCAGCTGCCTCTGTGTCACTTGTGGTTTTAACTATAGCCTTTTCTCCTCAGTCTTCAAAAGAGCAGAACTAATAATTATGTCCCTGATCGGATATACCGGTCACATTTTAGGAGAGCCACTTATACTCTCCAATGACGATGACACAGTAAACTCATGCATCTGCCCACACTGCGGCCGCTCCCATTGGAAATGCATGCAAGTACAAGAGAAACAGGGTGCATCTATCCCTCTTTCGTTTTTATAGATTCAATCAATGAAACATTTATGTAAATAATAAGCGGCGAGTGCAAGGCGCGTAGCCTTGCAGAAAACAATATCCGCAGGAGGTTAGATACAAGCTTTTAGGGAAAAGTGTTGGATGTAATAGAATGATTGTAAATTAAAATGTCGACCACAGTTGTCATTGTGCGAGACCTCTTCTGACTAAGTGCTCAGTTAGAACGCATCAGTGAAAATGTGTGTGCATCTGGTAAAGGGAGAAACCAGACCTTATGCTACCCTTCATTATCCTTGTTTTTTTTTTAATGGTTTCATATTTGAAGTCTACCATCATATAGTCGGCGAAACGGTAGCTTCAAAACACAGATTGCCAGTCAGATGATTTGATTTTAAAAGTATCGATTGTGCATATGCCGGAGAATTACTTTGATAGGTCTGTGGCACATCTGACAGACAGTACAAATGATAGTCCCACTTAGGCAATGTACACAAATTACAACGGCATTGCAGGAGGGTTTAGCAATATGAATTTAACATCAAACAACAGAGATTGTGCATTACAAATGTAGACCACATGGCACTGTCAAAGAGACGCACTGGCAATCATGAATTATATCACACATATGAAAACTTCATCAAACGTCTGACTATTACATATTGTAAATGTTATATATTAGTAGGCCTAATATGGACACGTTAGTACACAAAATGCAAAAATAGACAAACCATATTTATCTGGTTAATTAAAGCATATTTCTCTGGAACATAAATTTCAAGATATGACTGGGCTCACATGATACCTAATACACTATTGTGCTGCACGAGCTTTTGCAAGTGTTATTTGTTTAATCGTTGTTCAGTTTTGAAGAGATTAGCCTCATTGCAAATATCATTTTCAGATTGTGCCATTCTGTCTGGCTTTTTGCTGAAAAAAAATAAAAACTTGTGGTGGCGCAGCGGTAAAAGCGCCGACTTTCAGGCAGTGCAGTTGCACACAGAGGATCAGGCCAGCGCCTTGAGGGAGCGACAAATTGAGGACATAGAGGGCAGGTTAGTGATATACAGTACATACTATGATCACATAGAGCAGTGGTTCCCAACCCTGGTCCTGGGGACCCCCTGTGTATGCTGGTTTTCGTTCCAACCACAATTGCAATACCAGAATTTTAACAAGCTGTTATTTTTTCTTAATTAGGTGTTTTATTGTATAGAGAACACTTTAAACTCTTTACTCTCTTAAGCCACGTTATGTTAGCAATAGCTATGCATGCCATGAAGAAAAAAAAAACCCATGTTCATTATGCTCATTGTGTTATATTGCAAACAATTACAAAGAAGAAGTAACAACTCAGGTGATTAGGCTCCTAATTAGGTAATTGAACGCAAGTTTAAGTTCCTTCATAATTTTTTCCTTAACACAATGCAGGTTTGGCTCGTTATCATTTGCTTTGTCTTTGAATTCTTCATTATTTACCAAACGGTTAGTTTTATTGGCCATGTGTCCACAATTTCACCAATTATGAGCCTATTGATTCACCTCAGTCTTTAATTTGATCAGTTAAAACATTTTTTACCTCCTTTTAATTGTTTACAATACGACACAATGTGAATCTTGGACTTTTAGTCTTCATGGCATGCATAGCTATTACTAACATAATGTGGCTTAAGAACGTAAATAATCCCTCTAAACATTAAAAACACCTAATTAAGAAAAATGAACAGCTTGTTAAAATTCTGGTATTGCAATTGTGGTTGGAACGAAAACCAGCATACACAGGGGGGTCCCCAGGACCAGGGTTGGGAACCACTGACATAGAGGGCAGGTTAGTGATATACAGTACATACTATGATCACATAGAGGGCAGGTTAGTGATATACATACTATGATCACATAGAGGGCAGGTTAGTGATATACAGTACATACTATGATCACATAGAGGGCAGGTTAGTGATATACATACTATGATCATATAGAGGGCAAGTTAGTGATATACAGTACATACTATGATCACATAGAGGGCAGGTTAGTGATATACATACTATGATCACATAGGTGGCAGGTTAGTGATATACAGTACATACTATGATCACATAGAGGGCAGGTTAGTGATATACATACTATGATCACATAGAGGGCAGGTTAGTGATATACAGTACATACTATGATCACATAGAGGGCAGGTTAGTGATACACAGTACATACTATGATCACATAGACGGCAGGTTAGTGATATACATACTATGATCACATAGAGGGCAGGTTAGTGATATACAGTACATACTATGATCACATAGAGGGCAGGTTAGTGATATACATACTATGATCACATAGAGGGCAGGTTAGTGATATACAGTACATACTATGATCACATAGAGGGCAGGTTAGTGATATACATACTATGATCACATAGGTGGCAGGTTAGTGATATACAGTACATACTATGATCACATAGAGGGCAGGTTAGTGATATACATACTATGATCACATAGAGGGCAGGTTAGTGATATACATACTATGATCACATAGAGGGCAGGTTAGTGATATACAGTACATACTATGATCACATAGAGGGCAGGTTAGTGATATACATACTATGATCATATAGAGGGCAAGTTAGTGATATACAGTACATACTATGATCACATAGAGGGCAGGTTAGTGATATACAGTACATACTATGATCACATAGACGGCAGGTTAGTGATATACATACTATGATCATATAGAGGGCAGGTTAGTGATATACAGTACATACTATGATCACATAGGTGGCAGGTTAGTGATATACATACTATGATCACATAGAGGGCATGCTTACTAAGCATGCAATGTAAACAATTTCAAGCACAGGCAATTTCAATCTCAGACAGGTAAGAATGTCCAGAGACATGACTAGTATCTTGCAGTGGTTATGTCCTACATATTACACAAATTGAGCAATTCCTTCCAGGTTAAATAAATATGGCCAAGAGATACACATTTTAACGTTAATGAATTAACAGAAAGGATGTTTGAAGTGATTGTCTTACACCTGTAGTTTTGTTTAAAGTTCTGTACGCCTTCAGGCGTGACCTAATAGTCCTTTATTACAAATGGTTTTTTGTGGTAGAAAAGCCCTCCAATTACACTGACGCGGTATCGGGTATCCACATAACACAGCGTGAACAAAATATAAGCTTTTAAGTTTGCAGAGTTGGCAGAGTGCAACGCACAGATGCAGAACCAGTGAATAAGATGTCATAGATGTTAAATAATGAGACTGTTAATTGCGTATTGTCGATACGGGACTGCAATGCCCAATATGTGTGCCAGCGCAAGGCTTCAAAGCATTGCTCTTAAGATCTATCAGCAGTCAACATCTGCAGAGAACAGGTCCTTTCAAGTCATATGTGTGAAATAAAGGACCATAAATATCATTAGGAATCTGAATACCTTGAACAGGGTATTTAGGGCAGCATACACTTTGTGTGTGTTCCAAAAACGGTGGTTAAGTGATTTTTTTCGTCACACTGAGAACAAAAAGCAGAGTGATTCAGCCCAGTCGAACAAGGCCTCAACTTGTGTAAACTGCAATTACCAACTTTGCTGTGATGAATGGAGACCAGCTTTGAACCTGAGAGCATGGATCACATTACCACGTCAGGCCTGGAAAGATGTTTCATGCTTGTTATGCAATGTAAAAGATGTAAGCCGAGGTTCCAGACGTTAAAACTCTTATCGACAACAGGGTTGGCACAAAATCAGTCTGAGTTCTTGTGAGTTCATAACTTCACATACGAATACTGGTAGAAAACAAATAAAGAAACGCCTCAGTAAATGAGGCACAACAAGTGGCTGTATGCAAAACAGAGGCGACCACAATTAAGCGAATAGTATCCCAGCATGCACAGGGTCATGTATAATAGTGCTGGACAGATCTGGGCCCCGTTTCCCAAAAGCATCTTAGAGTTAAGATCAACTTAGAGTGTTTTGTGTTTGTGCTTTATTAATTTTATGATTAAAATGATTATACTGACATATACAGTTGAAGTCGAAAGTTTACATACACCGCCAAGTCCATTTAAACTCAGTTTTTCACAATTCCTGACATTTAATCCTAGTAAACATTCCCTGTCTTAGGTCAGTTAGGATCACAAATTTATTTTAAGAATGTGAAATGTCAGATTAATAGTAGAGAGAATTATTTATTTCGGCTTTTATTTCTTTCATCATATTCCCAGTAGGTCAGAAGTTTACATACACTCTGTTAGTATTTGGTAGCATTGCCTTTAAATTGTTTAACTTGGGTCAAACGTTTCAGGTAGCCTTCCACAATCTTCTCACAATAAGTTGCTGGAATTTTGGCCCATTCCTCCTGACAGAACTGGTGTAACTGAGTCAGGCTTGTAGGCCTCCTTGCTCATACACGCTTTTTCAGTTCTGCCCACAAATTTTAGATTGGATTAGGTCAGGACTTTGTGATGGCCACTACAATACCTTGACTTTGTTGTCCTTAAGCCATTTTGCCACAACTCTGGAAGTATACTTTGGGTCATTGTCCATTTGGAAGAGCCATTTGCGACCAAGTGCTTAACTGACACACCTTTAACTGTGTTTTTGCACAAATTATTTTATATCAAATAATTTGAATCCGATCGTTACCAATGTGGGTTCTGTCTCAAGAACACTCCGATATTTGAACATAGGATGTTAGGAGGCTAAAGTCAATCTGTGCTTCATGCTGTACTCATGGGAAGCTCAACAGAACATGTGAAATCATTACAACTTGTCAGAGCACCTGCAAGTGCATTTACCATTATTGCCCCACCTGTATTTTCTGAGAATTTCCTTTAATCCATATTTACCTGAGCCTCAGGCCCCTGGGGACCGACACACGTATATTAAAAGTGAAATTAACAGTTTGGTCCACCAGACAAGCAGAGGCAGGTTCTCCCTTGCATTGGCATTTAACTGCTGTTATGCAATACTGCTCCCACCACTGTTAGGAAGAAATCCTGAAATAAGACGCAACCGTCGACTTACTGCTGGTGGATTCGGGCGACTTCCTGCTCTGTCCTCCACTGTAGGTCGCTGAGGTGAGATGAGAGCTCTTGGCTCTGGGCGATGTGGCTCTGAAGGCAATCCCTGTGCTCTGAACTCTATTGGGAGAATAAAGCCTCAATATTACACATGTTATACACTGACATCTTACAGCTTCAGAATAAAGAGGTGCTTCAGCTGTTCGCTATGCTAACAGGAAACGGTTTGTCAATTATCTCCAAGCAGTTATCTCCAACGGCCAAGGACCTGTTTATTTATGCTATGTCATATTTTGTCTATATTTTGATATATTAACCTTTGCCAGGAAAACGGTGCATATAGAGCTTTGCTTACATGACCGCATGTGTTTCCGGTACCAGTGCCCTAGGAAAAGGTTGCAGTATGTATAAAGTATGCACACCTATGCGATCATTGCATTTGCGTTTAAATAGAGAATATGTCCAATGTTTTCTTAGTCATAGATATTTCATGGGGTTTCGGAAGCCTCACTTATAATAGGATGAGTAATGTCTAAAAGGTGTATGAATGCATTTGGGATACACCCAGATGGGTGTGTTGGGTACAAGAAGCATTCCAGCTCTTGCTATACTACTGTCAATCTGGCCACAGAATATTTCAGCTGCCTTTCGCAGTAAATATCACGTTTTCATTCAATATGTGAATTATTTTAGCGTAACGTTAAGTCATTGTGAAGAACAATTGGGAAATGTTTGAGTATGGATTTGGAAACAGTTCAGCACATGATGCACAAGATACATGTACAAGACAAAGTGTCAGTATGTACTGTTACCCTGTCCTCACTCATGATCAAATGTCAAAGTATGCACATACATTTTTATGGAAAAAGTAGGATTTATCAATATGAATTTCAAATGTATCAAGTATTTAAATCTGTTCTGGCATATTGGAAGGAGGGTGTTTAATAGTAATTTCAAATGCACTCAGCAGTTTGTTCACTCTAACTCAAATTCACTGGCAAGCATTTTCAACATGAAAAATGGGAGAACAAATCTATGATTATTTGATAAATGAAGTGTAATGTCTGAACACGTCCATGAAAACGTCTTTTCTCCAGTGTGATTGACACACAATGAACACATATAAACAAGAGAAGCACCCTATAGCTTTATACCCATATCGCTAATTCAGACCTGTCATCGTGACACTTCAGGTAAAAGTTCTTTCACACTTGATTGACAGAATGTAGTTAGCACATGGCATCATTGCCACGGCAACCTACTTTGATTGTGGTCTTAAGTTGCCAGGGACATTAACCCCACAAATCTGTGACATGGTTATCCCCACATGTCTTAGTCAACCAGCATCTCAGGCAAAATCTTTTTTCTCACACAGAGGTTTGCCTTTGGTAGTCAGAGACAATAGTGATTAATCAGTATGGATGTATGGACTCACAATCAGAGTGAATGACTGAGAGGCCTAGGCTAAGGCCTGCTGGTTAAAAGTCTAGCCTAATGCCTGGAAGGGGTGTGTGTAATAAGGTCCCCCTTACTGCAGATGGATCCAAGCAAAGAGTACAATTATTCGGGGCCTTATCCATTTGATACCTGGCAGGACTAAATCGAGTCGTAGTCTGTTTGGGAGTTGATCCCTGAAAGTTGACTAGGCATAAATATAGAGGTAAGATCTGCCCACAAGAATGAGACAAGGAAACATTTTAGTGCTCTTCAAGTTACTGACAATGGAATTAGAAAAATATTGCAGACATGTGTTGGTTATTTCTCTGAATGTTTCCCCAACTAAGACTGCGCGTCACCTGTTCTTCAGCGGACACGGTCTTCTGGAAGACCTTCACCTTGTTCTCCAGGAGCCGTGTTAGCTGTGCTAGGGAAGGAGGCCAGTCACTCTGTGTCTGTGTGCACTGTGTGGAAACACATACAAATCACCTCAGTGGGACGTCATATAATCAAGGTGGTCAGCATGACAGTCAAAAGCTGAAAGACAAGTATTCACAATGGGATGGGATTCTTTTTCTTTTTTTTAAGAAGAATTAAATAGCAGCCTGATTTTTATGAGGCTACAATTTAATAAAAATGAAAAAATATATATATAAAATTTAATAGAGAAGACATTTACATCTGAATTCTGAAAGTGCAAACACTTCAAAGATAACCAAGAGAATAGCACTCTAAGTCCATTAATAGCCCAAATTGATTCTCAGGCAATTAACCACAAAAAACAGAGCAGGCAAATGTTCATTGTTGATACAAACTGGTTGTGTAATCAAGCAGCAACAAGATGCTACCTGCTAATCAGCCTCATTAGTACAGCCATCAAGGGGTAGGCAGAGCTACGTACAAACTGCGCATTAAGGAAGAATTAAGTCAAAATCACAATCACATTTCATGCTTTGTTACCACTGATGATCTAGTCTCCAGGCAGCCAATGATGGGCCTTAGTCAATGCCCATTTGTAGCCTGCCATTTAAATCAAGGGTAAAGAGGTACCTGGTCACATTTGCTGTCAGGAACTAACTAGAGACGAATAATAAATCTGTATCACATTTAATTAATTTCCATTAGTAGAATCGCCAGTGCCATCCGAAACATTAAAATTAGATTTGTTCTATTCTCGTAAAAATACCTTATTTTTATGTTGTTGACTGTATCTGATGAATTATATATTTGGTATAGCTGTACTGCTAACAAGTAGTGTGTAAGTATTTGTCTGAAAATGAATTAAAAGTGTAACAAAATAACCCTTACTGTCTATAAAATAGTAATAACACAGGCTCAACCAGGACACATGTTCAGGTGTTCTTCAGCTTAGGCCTTTTCACTTCACTATGAATGGAAATATAATTGCTGATGATCTGAATTGCAAAAACATTCATGGAGACTTGTTACACTGTCTTGTTACACTGTCAGGCTAATCTTCTGCTGTTGATACAGCTTCGAAAGAAATGCTTTGTGTAAATGATAACAGGCTCAACTGTCTGCCACAAGGCTTGTACGGATGTTAAGGGAGATATCCTACAAAAGACAAGGGAATTCTTGTCAAAGATCACAAAAATGTGATAGCAAAAATGTTCAACATTATCACAGACCTCCATCATTCCCCTTGAAAAAAACTTTTACAAAACTAACACTATTTCCTAATAGAATATGCTTACATATTTAAAGTTAAAACTTCAAGGAAATTACCAGATTAAAAAGTTATTCGCCAGACATGATGTCCAGGAGGTTTGTTAAACAAAAACTGAACCAATTTTGAACCAGCAGAACCAACTGAACCAATGTTCCAATGAACCTCCCCATTACCAACCAATGCAAGCACATATAATCCCTCAGCTCTCTTCCTTATTTGTTTCAATGTCCTAAAAATATACTCTACTTCCTCATTAACATCAAAATAGTCCAATGAATATATGGGCAAAGAAAGGCAAAATATATCCATTATATATTTATATGAAAGAACCCTGAAAAAACAATTATAAGCAATACTTACAATACCACTAGATGAGGCCTCAAAGTTCATGGTGAGAATTAAATTTTTTTTAAAAGAAAAATTAGATTTTGACCTGAAGATGCAGTACGACTGCTCTTTTTCAGTACCCAGTGTGTTGTGTATTGGTCCTGTTGCTGTGTGACCACGAGTGGCTGAGCTCTGGTGGCCACTTCGGCCAGAGTGGCCGGAATGTGACCCACAAAGCGTGTCTGCGGTTTGTTTATTCACCTGACTGATCGGTTTACTCAGTCTCGTGGGTTCTGAGGGGAGGGGGAGTCTGCTAGTTAAGCCAAGCAGGCATTTCCTAATGCTTTGAGTGGGCAGCCTAGTCTTATCATGCTCTTTGGAGAGAGTGTTTGATGTTAGCGTAGAGGAATTCATAAAGGGGCTTATGGCTATAAGGTACAGTAATGTAATTTCTATTTGAACGGGCTCCATGATGATTAAGATCTACACAGTAAACCCCTCACCCACCTTCCCAGGATCTCTTCTGAAAAAAACATATAGACAATATTATCTATCTCTGTATGAAGATATCTCTGTAATATCTGTGTATGAAAGGTGCTATACAAATAAAGTTTATTATTATATATTATCAGCAGTGACACACATGTGTACGTGCACACGCTCTCAGCTTCACAATAAACGGGATGTTGTAAAATCCCCTAACTAACGCTTACTGTACATGCTGCAGTACACAAATTGATAACAACAGCAAGTATTTCATCAGAAAAGGAAGGCTATGGATGGAACCTTCCCTTGCGCTCAAAAGGTGGCAGATTAAAATGGCATGTTGCGTACTGTTATTGTAACTTTACGCACGCAACTTCACTGATTCGGTATCAAGCTGTACAGATGGATACTATGTGAAATGTAAGCCACAGTAACGGCACAGGTTTCATCAGCTAAACAAATAAGCAACAGACACGGAGGACAGCTCTTTACACTGCATCAATATTCATATCCTGCCGCATGCACCTTTAAACAAACGTACTGATAAGTGATGAGAGGACTACAAACATACTATTCCTGCAGTTACAGAATTTATCTTGTCAATACTACTTCTGAATTTGTGGCAAGAGCTGACATGCTACGTTCCCCAGTGATGATAAAAGTGAATCAACATAAAAAATAAAAATGAACACTTAATCAAACAACATAAAAAATAAAAATGAACACTTAATCAAACAATCACACACATTAACACAATGAGATGTCGGGAAAGCAACAGGCTTTTGTTTTCAGGGAGAATTCAAAAGAGAAAGTTCTCAAACAGGACACCGCACTGGGATAAAATAGTTAATTGCTCGCTTTCACTCAAAAAGGCTATCAACAGACTGCTGTCTCACTGCAAGAAATCTCCCAGGGTTTGTGCCTGCCTGCTCTGACAATCATACACACTTGATTATTACATTTGGAAATATGTCTTCATCACAAGAAAACAAAAAAATACTTATAAGGAACGCAATCTCTTATGAAAAACAATCATCATGCAATAAAAAGAGAATGTCACAATCAAAAATATTACATTTTGTACAAAAGGCTAGACTACCAATTCTCAGTTTAACAGTAAGTCTTTGTGAAGGTAATCTGGGACACAAATTCAGGTAGGCAATTTGAATTAATAAAAAATGAAAACCATTACATGAATCAAATAGTGAACAGGCCTATCACATTTGACCTTTACCCAGGAACACACACACACACACACACACACACACACACACAGACACAGACACACACACACACACACACACACACACACACACACACACACACACACACACACACACACACACACACACACACACACACACAGTTTGACCATAACCTTCATTTCTGAAAAAAAGGGAATGCCCCACACTAAATGTTGTCCAATCAGAGCAGAGCTTAAGGGGGTTTCCAGGGGATACTGGCCACAACAAACCGTATCTATCCAGCTAGAACCAAAGCAGCGTGCACTCAAGTCTGACTGAGCCTTACCTGCCATTACTGCTGGACGGCGGATGTCTCTGGGACTGCGGCGGTTTGTCAGGTGCGAGGACAGACTTGTCTGTCGGGGCGAGACTAAGACTCAACAGGGAGCAGACCCAGCACCCTGCGGTAAACGGGAGGGAGGAGAAAGAGCCAAACACGTTTTTCCTGTCCCGTCCATCTGGAGGGAAACTCCCAGTCTTCACCACAGTTCGGCGCGCAGCGGCGCGCCTACGCGTTCGAGCAGGTGACGAACCGTCCAATCATTCTATCGCGTGTTATCTCAGGTGAAACAGCGGCAAGAGATTTTCTTTCGCCATAACAGAGTGACGCCACTTTTCACGGCAACCCGCCCTTAAGGGGATTCATTCTCCACAATTTCATTTGACCGCTGCCGTGGCCGGGTGCCGTTCACGTCCGAAAGACCTTCGGATCGAGTCCATCTGCTTTATCCCCGGTAATAATGAAACCACTGCTTTCGACTGTGCGCGAGGGTCACCCGGTTCATACAAGGTGGGCTTGAAATCACTGCATAGTAACAACACCTGTACTGGCCCTCTGTTTCCCAGCTGCAGTCTTTCACTTCGCAGGGTGCAAGGCTGTGAGCACAGCGCAGTTGCTGAGATGGCCTGTCGAAATGGCATGCGTGGGCCAGGAAACAGCGAAATCCAGGGCGTGTCAGGGCGGGGCTACATTGCGTACAGTGGCTGCCAGCCAACACCCCGGCCCTGTTTCTCGTCGGATGGAACTGAGCTCGGTGCTACGGGAATGCCGGGAGGTTGTTATTGCATAACACCATAAATCACCTTTAAATGCTTTTACATGCTTCTGTTACGTTACCCTTTCAAACTCCTTCAATCATATATATTCATATCATATATGTATATCATTTATGGGAAAAAAACTGTTTCACACTTTTTAAATGTAATTGTCTAGACTGAAAGTGGACTTAAATGGGGGTTAAATGGAAAGCGATACCTCATGCTGATGGGAACCACAGACATGCCCACACAGGTATTATACGCACACACAGAGGTGAGTTTTATCATGGACATCAACATTGCTTTGAGTTATTGGACACTAGTGCAATACAGTGATGCATTCTCTACTCTGGATGAACTTTTCTTCTGAATCAATGTTTTTCAACACAGTGGACATACGCTTCACTCACATTTTTTACCACCAGCACAGTGATAGCCCTTTTATTGCTAAAAGCATTAGTGAATTTGGCCGGAAAGCCCATGGATGAAACTCAAGCAGTTAACAGGGATAACACATCGGAGTAAACTATCGATGACGCATTGACGAAATGTCTAAAAGCTTGTTGTCAACTACACCCTTGCTCAGCTGTATACAGATACACAATCCAGATGCCACGACAGCTAGTGGTTTCCGATTAAGAGCTCATAAAAAAAAACTTATCTATGGAGATCACCACCACCCATGTCTGCTTGCGACGACTGCAACATACTTTGGACTCGCAAAGGCATCACACCCTTCCCATGGGCTCATACCAAAAGAATGTTTGCCGGCTTTTTCATGAGCAAGGAGTGACTCTAGTTGGAAACTCAGTGGTTGTAATACACAGGTCACCCTTACTGATGAATTGTTGCCATTTTCACTGATGTCTCGCATAATAGAGATACAGAAACATAGGCTAAAATGCAACGATTCCTTTAAAATGGAATCCCTTTGTTACCTCAAGGAATTCAACATAAGGTAAGGAGTCAAACAAATGTGAGGTCAGGAGGTTTGCGATCAATTTGCTGGATTAGAGTGGTAACATCTCTGGGGGGGGTATGTTTAACATCTCTGATAGAAACAACACACTGTTTTCTACTGAACTGCAACCGCTTCTAATACAAGTATAACTGCACCTACTGCTTCTACTAACAACATCATCGTCCTGAAGCACCACCATGCACAGTGTACCGTGCTTACTACAGGCACCAAACACAACATCTGAAAACCTTTCCTTTTAAGCTCTTTATAAAGGATACATTGCGCTTTTACGAGCACAGAAGTTAATTCACACTGTTTTCTACTGAACTGCAACCGCTTCTAATACAAGTATAACTGCACCTACTGCTTCTACTAACAACATCATCGTCCTGAAGCACCACCATGCACAGTGTACCGTTCTTACTACAGGCACCAAACACAACATCTGAAAACCTTTCCTTTTAAGCTCTTTATAAAGGATACATTGCGCTTTTAAGAGCACAGAAGTTAATTCACTAAAATGATTGAGACAAATCCATTAGTAGTCAAATCTGGCAGCTTCAGTATCGCAAAGAAATCATTAACTTTAATATCTTTAAGGAGTGCGTGGGAGCCGGGGGCGGGGCGGGGGTTAGGGGGGGGGGGGGGGGGGGGGCATCGTGGTAGACCTGAAAGTTGACCTGACTAAAGGAGTTAATTGCTTAAAGTTGTTCTTTAACCCATTGCAGTGGGCGGAGCCATGCGCAGTGACTGGCCCCAGGGACATACTGTAACCAACTTTGATTGAAGAGGGATTATTATCTTTTTGTTTGGTTCCTGCTCGTTTGGCATTTAGCAAGTTGCAATTTCAAACCATTCAAGCATAAAATTAATTACAGTACAGTCTGGGACATTTAAGATTCTAAAAATACTCATAAATGTATCTACACGGTTGACATCAATGTGAAAAGGGATGAAGCTTTGTTTATATCACTTAATTTAAAACAACATCCATTATTTGACAAGACTGCATGCACTAAAGACACAAAAATACACAGAAAATGACATCAAAGGCCTTGAGGATTTAAATTCCATCAAGTACAAAAACAACTGAATAATAATAAGGCATTTTAAAATGAAAGTGAAAATGTGATATAATAATTTTTTTACGATACAATTTCTTCACCTTCCTAATAAAAGGGAAAATAAGCCAGGACAAGCAGCCCAGTACTAATGACATTAAATAATGTGCCGATTACATGATGTGCCTCTCCAGCATGTCTACGTCTTGCCAATGAACTCACGTCTCACATGATGTTTCTGCCGTCAGGTAGTCAGCAGGAAAATGCCTGTGGTGGGAGCCAGTCATTCCACCGACTGAGACATTTTCCAGAGGGGCCCGCAGAATAACCTGTGACACGCGTCTCGTTGCCATGGCCACCTTTGCTCCGATTGTGTGATTCAACCCACTGGAATTCACCCGCCCTTCTCCTCCCTGCTGACAACCTATGCACCTGCAAGCGTTAGCACGATCCTTTCCTCTGGCTATACCACTCAGAACCAACATCATCTCCAGCCTTTCCTCCAGTTACATCGCTGAGAACCAACATCACCTCCATACTTTCGTCCAGCTACAACGCTCAGAACCAACATCACCTCCATCCTTTCCTCCAGCTACAACGCTCAGAACCAACATCACCTCCATCCTTTCCTCCAGCTACACCGCTCAGAACCAACACCACCTCCATACTTTCCTCCAGCTACACCGCTCAGAACCAACATCACCTCCATACTTTCCTCCAGCTACACCGCTCAGAACCAACATCACCTCCATACTTTCCTCCAGCTACACAGCTCAGAACCAACATCACCTACATCCTTTCCTCCAGCTACACTGCTCAGAACCAACATCACCTCCATACTTTCCTCCAGCTACACAGCTCATAACCAACATCACCTCCATCCTTTCCTCCAGCTACACCGCTGAGAACCAACATCACCTCCATACTTTCCTCCAGCTACAACGCTCAGAACCAACATCACCTCCATCCTTTCCTCCAGCTACAATGCTCAGAACCAACATCACCTCCATCCTTTCCTCCAGCTACACCGCTCAGAACCAACACCACCTCCATACTTTCCTCCAGCTACACCGCTCAGAACCAACATCACCTCCATACTTTCCTCCAGCCACACCGCTCAGAACCAACATCACCTCCATACTTTCCTCCAGCTACACCGCTCAGAACCAACATCACCTCCATACTTTCCTCCAGCTACACAGCTCAGAACCAACATCACCTCCATCCTTTCCTCCAGCTACACCGCTCAGAACCAACATCACCGCCATACTTTCCTCCAGCTACACTGCTCAGAACCAACATCACCTCCATCCTTTCCTCCAGCTACACTGCTCAGAACCAACATCACCTCCATCCTTTCCTCCAGCTACACAGCTCAGAACCAACATCACCTCCATCCTTTCCTCCAGCCACACCGCTCAGAACCAACATCACCTCCATCCTTTCCTCCAGCTACACCGCTCAGAACCAACATCACCTCCATACTTTCCTCCAGCTACACAGCTCAGAACCAACATCACCTCCATCCTTTCCTCCAGCTACACCGCTCAGAACCAACATCACCTCCATCCTTTCCTCCGGCTACACCACTCAGAAGCAACATCACCTCCATCCTTTCCTCCAGCTACACCGCTCAGAACCAACATCACCTCCATACTTTCCTCCAGCTACACTGCTCAGAACCAACATCACCTCCATACTTTCCTCCAGCTACACTGCTCAGAACCAACATCACCTCCATCCTTTCCTCCGGCTACACTGCTCAGAACCAACATCACCTCCATCCTTTCCTCCAGCTACACCGCTCAGAACCAACATCACCTCCATCCTTTCCTCCAGCTACTCCGCTCAGAACCAACATCACCTTCATACTTTCCTCCAGCTACACCGCTCAGAACCAACATCACCTCCATACTTTCCTCCAGCTATCATTATGCCCGTCAGGACCAGCAGAAACGCAGCAGAAGAGACACAAATGCCCACACACCCTCCTTGTCCCTTGGACTAACACTAACAAGATCAATATCGGTCCAGTATTAAACAAATAATCACGCCCACCTTTTGTTGAGTACGTAACACACTTGAATGTAGAGAGTTTGGCTCAGAAAAGCAGATGAAAGCTATAAACCCCAAAATTTGAAGTGCCACTAATCCCTTTTGTTTAATCAAGACCCAAGTGAGGGAAGAGAAAATGATATTGACATGGGCTTAGAGGAATGCATGCAGGTAATAGTGAACTTTCAGTTAGACTACAATGAATGCTTGCCATTGCTCCTTGCTTTGATCTGGGGCAAACTGTACTATGTTGATTGGCAAATCAGTTTGATATTATGTTGATCAGATGTTTAGGGGAATTCCACTATACTAGAATATCTGCCGTACCACTTCAGATACATATATAAACTTGGTTTATGAAACTCCTGTGAGCACCACTAAACTTATATTGTAAGTTTTACGGTGTTATTGAATGAAATCCAGATTAAAGTTCCTAAAATCTGAGGAAAGTTGTCTCGCAGTAGAAAAATGCTTCTAATAAATTTTGAGTCAGAGGGGAGAATGCATGGATTTAAATGACGAGCACAGTAGAATAGACATAAAATTCCCACCTCACAAACAGCAAAATTAAAAACCCCAACTGGCAAATAATAACACTGAAAACCTTAAATTTAGTGGCTCATCTGTGCTAACTCAATCGGAATCCACAAACTTTTCAGGGAACACAGGACAGAATTATCCCAAGAGCATTCCACTTTCGAAGGAATTTAAGCACATTGTATTGAATGTGCAGGACCAACAGAATGGCGTTACTCAAATGAATGTTTGCATCTACATTACAAATGCCCAAATATAGAGATTAACTGTAACCGGGATAGCCTTATGAGGTGGGAAGCTTTCCAATATTAAATCAATTTCCGCATGGGACAGTGGGAAGTCTGACTAATCAGGAAAATGTCATGTCATGCTCAGACATATTACTAAACCTCTCTCCACAACAAACTGTGGTGGATACTGGTACCCTCTGACCCCAACCTCCCCTTCAATACAAACAGACTTTGACCAATGAGGAAATTAATAACAGTTTTAAGCTACATGATGACAAAAGCACGCAGGCCCCAAAGCTAGAGAAAGGGTTAGGGTTAGGGTTAGGTACATTTGAAATACAGCCCCAAACCGTACAAAAATGGCACTTTAATGCAAATTTAGAAAGTTGACAGTTATGTGAAGAAATAAAGACTGCACTGTGTGGATTTAAAGACCTTCGGGCATTGCCCACTAATGCTTAAGGAATCTTTCAGGAGGCGATCTTTAACAGCAAATACATTTTTCGATAATCTTCCCAATCCCGCACTGCAAATAGCAAAGGCTGAGATGACAAAGAATAAAAATCCCAAACGCATGCAAACAGAACTGGGACGCAGCATTTCTCCAGCTGTGGGTTCAGGGACATTGTGTCTGGCTCCCGCAAGAAGACCTCCAACACCGTCTTTTATCAAACTGTTTTAAATATGCATTGACAGGTGGTCTGGCTCTCTGGGCTCACCCTCCTTCTCCGATATACAGCTGACTGTGTGGCAAGGTGCCACCGCGCTCACAAGCGCAGGCTGGCCGGTCAGGAATATTCTCTAGTCTAGGCATCAGGTGATGTCTATTATACCGTATCTCTGCCTCTCCTCTCTTCACCTCCTGAGGTCGATCAGTCCCTCCAGTCCCCTCCTACCACCCCCGTCGCTCCAAAAATACAAAATTACGAGCGCCCCTTTCCTCAAGGAGAGCTACTGAAGAGCTTCACAGTTTCTTCTCTCCGCAGAAACTGTAATCACTATAATGCATAAGCAGAAACTGGAGGGCTGCCAAGCCTTGGAAAAAAGTTTAAAATAGACCTTTTTACGGAATTATGCCTAGCAACGGATTTCAAGATGTAGCGCGTATAGAATAAATATGCAAATGATTATGCGCAGATGATAGATGAGTGACATCCAAACAAGCAAGCATATTTCATAACTAGGTGATTGCATTGAGCGGTTTAATTAGACAGTTTATTTGCTTTCGCAGAATAAACAGAAGAAATTCTTTAATTGCTCATATATATATATCGCATAATTGCTTAACAGCTCAATACAGGTGTGAAATAAACAGCCTGAGTCTGGCTAAAGCCCCATTAAAGCTAAAACGAGACATGCACTTAACTGCAGAGCAGGCTGCAGTGAAGCGCTAGAATGTATGGAGTCCTCTCGCGCGAGAGCCAATGTCACTCCAGACCAGTTACTTTGGGCGTCGGCAACAATCCAAGAAACAATGGGGGTAAGGTGTGGCTCATTGCACAAGGTGCTCATTCGGGTAGCTTAAAACAGGCAAACAACTTATTACTAGAAGAATGGAAAATGGCTGCCATCAGACACAATCTGAACAACTAATTATAGAGAGCTGTTGACCTATGTGTTGTTTTCATGTTATTCAATTTGTGGCAGACTTAAAAACAGATAGATAATAAACTAGACAGAAATCAAACCAAGCGTGTGCCGTCACTGCTATATGTACTAGTTTGTGGCAGTGTTATGTGCAGCGTTGTATGCGTCATTGTGATCCCTACGTTCAGCCATCCTGCTGTTGAAACAGCTGTTTATGTAGCATTGTTGAGCATATGACAGGTGCATCTCGATAGGTTTAAATCCTTTTTTGGCCCAACCCACCTTTAACCTGACTGGCCAGAGCTCCACTTCCTGTCACTTTTGCTCTGGCTACACCACTCAGAACCAACATCATCATTCTGGGCCAGTGGGATGAAAACACAAGCCAGACAATTACTCAAATTAAGAAACCGATGACAAAAGGATTTATATGAAGGCAGATTGCGACGTTAACACTGGGTTTACGTGCACGCAAAACCACTTCAATCCTCTACAAACCCACAAAGAGCTGACTGTGGACTTGGTCATTTTTCTAAAGCATTGCCTAGCAAGGTTGGGTTTACATGAAAATCTTTGCCTCAAGACTTCAGTGAGCCCAGCAGAATATTTTCATGCTGCAAGCCTTATCCAAAAAACTGAAAATTCATCGGAATGGCAGGCCAGTGAAGGGAGTTTTTTCAATTGTCTGCACAGGAAACGTTCTGCTCACTCATACATTTTATAAGTCTCATTTTACAAATTTCACTCCTGGTTTTAAACTAGTCATCAATTCCAATGCAATAGTTACAATGAGTTGTTAACAACAGTGGCAGTGCTGTAGAAAGAGGGCATGTTCAGCTAAAAATGTTATCAGTCATTTAGTCATAGCCGTCATACATTCTCACTTTCACAGACTGTTATGGTGGCAGTTTCATTTTCTTGCCACTTATGAATACTGAAAGCAGCCATTTGCAATGCCTTAGATCTCAAGTGATAAGTAATGTAAGCTTTGACTGTAAACAAATCACAGAAAAGCCAGAAATCAGGTAGACTGTAAATTAATCAGATTTACTGCATACCTTAAGCTACATTCCTCTGTAACTGTTTTTTGAGAACTACAAATACGTCGCCGAAAAAGAATGACAAAAACGTTTCAAAAAAATTCTCAGAAACGGCAAATAAAATGCTTGTTTTTTTACATTTATTTACAAGCACAACATTAAGGATTTGTCACGTGGCATATTGGACCACTTTTATTAGTTGTTGATTTATGAGACATTTACAGTACATATAGCTGGATGAGAACTTTCAATATGGGTAAAAAAAAAACACAATGAGCAAAAAAATAAAAAAATACAGTATAAGGGTTTTGCATCACATAGTTTACAATGTAAATGCTGCTCAATTTCTGATTTCTACAATATATACAGGATATAGACAAGAGACACAAAATTGGCATATAATGTGATAGTGAATAAGGAAATTGTAATTATGCATTTTGTTAATATAAACAGTTTAAAAGCCTTTGTGTTCCTTCAGACACATAACGCATACTCTCACTACATGTCACTGGTGCAAAATCTGCAAGCAGAGATGGCAGAGAGCTTCATCAAACATACTGTATGACACCACGCTACCCACACGATATGCAAAGTCAGTCACACAGCCTACAGGTTTGTTCTGTTCAAACTGGATATGAAGAGCCATTTGAGTTAGTCAGGTTCTTGACTTGGGTGTAGTTTTTCGGCAACTCCTAACGACTTATGTTGAGATTCCAGCTCTGACTACACCTTCATTTTTTAAATGCTTTGCATCAATGGACTATTGTGATCGTTTTTTTAACCAATAACTCATAAATGCTTTGGTCAAACTCGATTAATCTGCCACGTGTTAATTCCATTAATGCTATTGTAGTGAACTGATTTGCTACCAGTATTTATTTATAGATGATTTAATGGCAACAAAATACATTTTAATTTAACCATAGACACATAGTTGCCAACACTGATCCCAAACCCTGTATACAGGAGTATGAGGGCATCATACTGCCAATTGACACATTCCATATTAGGGTGGATTCAGTGCCATCTGAGTCTGGCGGATGCTTCTAGACATTCACATTGTTTCCGAGGGTGGGAACTCACTTTCGCCATCTCTGATTCAACTGAGCAAAACAAAACACAAGATAACCGCAAATTGACCCTCGGATTATAAAACGCGATTCGATCTTGGCATCGTGGCATATACTGTGTAAAATAAAAAAGTATGTACTTTATTTGCTCATTCCTCAATAATGACTCCAGGAATGAATAATCCAGGAATGTTATTTTGCATATTTCTTTGTCGCTCTATAATAAGCAGCAGGCACATTAACTGTGTAACTGCACACTTATAAGCAATTGTAATGAGACTCATTGTTCCAGCTTATATAGGGGATTATAAATTCAAATGTGTATTTTCTTACATGCATTATATACACAGATTTTTCATGAATCATTGTCAAAGCCATGGTAATGTTTAACGTGCATTGTTTTAAAATATATATATATATATATATATATATATATACATACAGTACCAGTCAAAAGTTTGGACACAACTACTCATAGGTTTTTTAAAGTTTTTTTTACTTTTTTCCACATTTTAGAATAGTAAAGTCATCAAAACAATGAGATAACACATTAAATTATGCAAACAAATCAAAAAAAGTGTTATATTTTAGATTCTTCAAAGTAGCCACCCTTTGCCTTGATAACGGCTTTGCACATTCTTACCATTCTCTCAACCAACTTCTGTGGTAAACAGGTATTCCACAGGTAAACAGGTGATGCAACCATGACTCTGTATAAAAGGATATCGAAAGACTCTTGATACCTTATTTCCAGGCAGAATGTGCAAAGCTGTTATCAAGGCAAAGGGTAGCTACTTTGAAGAATCTAAAATAAGTTTTTTATTTGTTTTACACTTTTTTTTGGGTCTTTGCATAATTCCATTTGTGTTATGTGATAGTGTTGATGTCTTTACTATTCTAAAATGTGGAAAACAGTAAGAATAACGGAAAAAAAAACTCTATGAGTAGGTGTGTCCAAACTTTTGACTGGTACTGTATATATATATATATTACAACAATTGTATCATTAAATGTCATGTAAATGTAATGAAATGTAAATAGTTGTAAAGTTGATTTGTATTTTGTTCATGGGGGTTTCGGCGTATGGGATATTAGTGGGCAGTATAGTACAATTGATACAAGAGTAAACAAATGGGTATATTAGCTACAGCACAACTGAAAAAAGGATGCTGTGATGTTCTATATGGCTCACCTCCTGTTATGTATGGCTAGAACATCATAATGTGTTCATGTTTTGTAAGGATGCTTCTAGAAGAGCGAAAATAGTAAATTCCGTGTTTGTCCTTAAAATGTGAAAGCACATGCGAGTATTATATCTACAAACAATATCATTATAAAGATCACTGGAGTGTATGAATATGTTTCAAATTTGGAGATATTAAGTTCTATAGTTGTTCAAATCAGAGGAAAGTAAAACCTTACAAGTATATTATATCAGTAGCCACATTATTTGAGACCTTACAAAAGAAATACAAAGGGAGATTTTGAAATTATAAAGTTCACACAGAGGGAAGCGTTCATATTATCTGTTTGCAAATCCACAAATCTCTTTGGCATGTAAGGGTAAAATGGGGGAGGTTGCTCTTATTGTTCCTCAAAACAGATCATGAGCTTCTTTTACAACAAAATGGATCATTGCAACAGTTAAGCTTGTTTTGTGACAGTTTATGTAATCCAGAGCCTTCACAGCGAGTAAAGATTGAACAGGTTTCATCTGGCGGCCAAATCTATTCATTCACACTCCTAGAAGAAAATGGAGCCGGCTCACACTGTATGGTGTCCATCACAGAGACGAGAGTTTCTCATTTGTTTTGGATAGACAAATAATCACATGTCTATTGGTAAATGTTCAGTGAGACTGTTTTAGACACAGTATCCATTTTGTAACTGCAAGTGAGGTACACTGCTTTAAAGGACCAGACACACCTCTTAATTTCACTGGGTTTCTGTCACTGTTGTTAAAAGGCACAAGAGGGTCCCCGGAGAAACATTCCTTTCTTGTAATTATTTCGGGCTGCTCCATTAAACAAATCAATGAAGAACTTGTTCTGGGAAATCTGGAGCCCAGACATTACATTACATTAGATGATGCTACTGAGAAAGTCACATCCCCTCCTGTTGTGCCATTTATGGAGGCTTATGTTAACTTAGCAAGTGTGCGCCTTTGGCATCACGCTGCTTAAAACTCCTGGAACTCAAAACACAAGATTGCTGTGGTTGGTATTCTTACAGCGCACACACTCAGGTATTGAAAATAACATGAGGTGAGGTCTATCTTATGATGTCACATTGAATATTTAGTGACCTGAATACATCTGCAGTCATTCATACTTCAGAAGGCTAATCGTGAAAATTGCAGCGACTGTAAAACACCGAAACATTTTTGCTATAAAATTGAGCACCTATTAAAAGGAACCTGATTACGATAATGCTCATGGGTTTGGTAATGCTAAGACTTAATAAGCCGTCCTCCTGTGATTCAACGCAATGTTAACCACCTTAAATTGCTGATACTAATCATTTAATGCTATTTGCACTATAGGTGCCTGAGTCTGTACCATTGTAGTTTAAGCACTCCATCGCACGGTTGGCCACGCACTGTTCTTTGGACAGTGATGGACAGGAATGTTGCTGGTGCACAGTCTGTCTCAAAAGTTCCCACCACTTGAATATTACTTGATGATTTACGTGTGCGAAGCAGACTAGAATGATAAACATTTCTGAAAAATATGCTGAGCAACATTCCATAATCACAGATTTAACATTTTGAGTAACGAGCGCAGAAAGACTACAGCACAATCACAAAGTTCTCCATTTGTGGGCATGCAAAAATAACTTGTCATCCTATATATATGCCAATGCTGCTCGTATACCACAAATGTTATTGCACAGCAATGTTGCCAAGGTTTTTCTGCGGTCAGAAAACTGCTACCGGAACCACCAGGAAATTCAACAAGCAAAACTTGAAGCCATATTCAAGTTCTGCTGGTTGGTTCAGTCACGTGAACGAAAAGAATGCACGCCAGTAAACACATTAGGCGAAACGCATACATAAAGAGATTCACCTCATGGTTTCTTGCTCACGAATGGCATTGCAAGATTGTCACCTTCTACCACAGAACAATTCATCAGAAAATTCCTGTCTAGGAGACATTACATCGACTTAGTCTATACATGGTTACGATGGTATGCATGTTTGCGCCTTTTAATCAAATAACTGAATTTATGGATGCCCATAAGGACATAGCATTTTTTTTTTGTTTTTAAAAACTTCAGTGCTTTTTTTTGTTATCATATAGCTGCATATAATTTAGTACATTTAGCACTTTTTACCTTTCTAATCTTAAAAGAGAAAGTGTGTACGTGCGTTTACAAAAAAAAAATACAACAGCCATACACAATACTACAACTTTTCTAAACTTTGCATAATGAATTTCCCCATGAAAAGCAGAGGTTTAAAATCCGTTTAGAAAGTAAAAGTCCTCCCCAGTATTTTGTTCCAGTCACCTTGATTTGCTAATTAGCACAGTTCTTCAGCCAGGAGGTAGAACTCATTAGTGAAATCAGCTGGCTGAGTTCATGGGTGGAAGAAACACATGGCAGGATTTTTACTTTCTGACCCTTGGATTTTACACCTCTGATTAAAAGAAATGTATCATTGCTACCCTTCACACCAGCAAGGGAAACGGGGATTTCAGTGAGTTTTCTACATTTACCTTTTTTCTGCAGCACAAGTTCAGAGTCTGAAGTCAATGTGCCGTCTCAAGCAACTGACCACAGTTCTCCTGGACATATTAACTGATTTACATTGCAATGATGTTATCGATATTACATGTCATTTTACACAAGATTAACACTGATCAATGATTTGGTTTTGCAATGCACTGTGGGAAATCATAGTTTCAGTAAGCTTAATAGGAAGTTTCAGAAAAATCTGTATTTTTGCTGTTATTAATGTAATGATTCTAATATCTGCAAAGTAAAAATGTATATATAGTTACATTCATACTATGAAAAGGACAACGTACTCAAAAACTGAATATGGGTAAATTTCTCCCTATGAATATCTTTGATTCCATTTAGGTTTTCTACTGTACATATTACAAATTGACTTTTCTTGTAAATATTTTAGGGTTTGAAATTCAGGAATATTTTCAGCAGTAATACATGCTTGTCACGTCTGATACTGAACTTCACACTTTTTATACTGAATGCCTTATTGAAAGTAGGCTACATTATAGAAAGTACAGACTTAGGGAACTGTCAACAACTAGCCTACACTACAGCATACCCACGCTACATACACACACAGTTTGGTTTATTTATTTAGCAATCACATTAATCCAGAGCATCTTTATATGCTGTACATTTATACAGCTGGGCATTTACTGAAGCAACAAGTACCTTGTTCAATGGTAGCGTACAACAGAAGTGACCCCTTTACTATTTTTTTTTTTACACTTCAAGTGAAAGTGGCTCAAGATGTTACCTGTACAAATGTATACATGTATTTCTTAAAGGTTTTATCTATGAACAACTCATTTTAGGATGAGGGATGTGAAAATGATAACTAGGATTCAAGTTTACACACCTGTCTAGTTTCATTTGGGAAGTTAGTTTAAGGGTATAAGACAAGATAATTATGTTTCACCGTTTCCTAAAAGTAAACTAAAAGGTATCAATTAACTCCATGACAGGTTCTGCTAAATATACCACTCTGTCTCTTTAAGGGCACAGCAATAGGCAATACAATGCGAGCCTGTGGTTACATGAGCCTCGTGTGTTCGACTACAAAGATTAGGCTATTCAAATTGCACGCCACTAAAACCTAAAAAGTAAACAAAGAGAGTAATAGAGTACCTGGAATGACTTAGGTTGTCTGTGGGAATGGGTGTTTTCAACAAGAAAACCACTCGCGAAATCATTAACATACTTTCAATACAGGAGTGAAAAACATCAAAGCGAACTAACGCCGCACGTTCATAGCGATTTACAGGCATCTGTGTAGCATCTGTCTCGGAACTCCTGCCGCGTGGCTGTTTTCAAGCTGAATTTCTTTTATCTGGCTAAATTAAATACTTCAAAACCGCCACACAGTGTAACAATAATAAACCCCCGTGCCGGGGATGACATTTCCATTACATTTGCGTTTTCTGCGGCGCGAAACAGTTAAACATAGTTTGAGAAATGTGTAGGCTACCTTGGGACATTAAGACAACAGGTAGAACGCATTCTGACATACCTTTCCGTTTCACCTGTCAACGTCTGCGCCGAAGACGAAAATACTTGAGATCCTCGCTGTGCCTTCACAAGATAGCCTACTGACAGTGGGTGGAGCACCTGTCGATATATGCCGACGGACACACCTGTGCAATACAATTTAGCTTTATATGCATACTGAGAGATAGAATAAGTTTCAGTTTAAAATGAGGTATAGCAGCGACAGGAACTACTATGACCATGTGTATACTGGCTGTATTCCAAATTGCTTCATAATCTCAAGGATACGCTCTGCCCCCTGAACCCATAGCACAGCAGTTGGCGTTTTTCCTTACCATGTTTGGGGATTTGGCTGCATTTCAGGAATGCTGCAAGTCTAGGAATGTTTTGATCTATTTTTTAGTAGACATTTGGGAAAATACATTTTCAGAAATATTCTGACAACCAGTTAGCATGGTGTTCCTTGGATAGACTACCCTGCAGTAGACTATAGTAGTCTATGTGTAGCTTCAATCTTAAAAAAAGCAGAACACGTTTTAACACGCAACTAGCAACTCACGCATTCACGCTTTACACCTCTCTAATGCATGACGTAAAAGGTAAAAGGATAATTCTGCAGCTCTATCTGAATCTTCCTCTTATTTCCATCAGCATGAAAGGCATGTGTATGGGAATGTAGCTGTGTAACATTTATTTAAATGTTAATTTTTCTAAAAAGCTGAAACTGAGCATGCTCCATTTCAATTTCTTCTTATCCACCTATGACCTTCCACCATAATCTACCAACTAGCCTACAAATAATAACAAAAAAATAAAAAAAAATAAAATAAAGAATAATGTGAAATAAAAATGCAGTAGTAAAACTTATGGAATAACACCGTACATTTAACATGACATTACCATTTTATGCTCTAGCACTTGTGTCAAAAGTTGACGAAAGTCACAAAGTCAGCCTACTGTCTTAAACATATTTTCTCAGGGATTGTATGAGACCCCTGATGAAACAGTCTTCATGGTTAGGGCCCTGCACGTAATAGTCAGATTTTTTTTACGTTCAAATACACCGGTGACTGTTAAATGGAAACCGGAACTACTAGATCTTGTTAGGGCAGACAGGGCTCTCTCTCTCACCCTTAAGCAGAAGGGTTGTGTAGAGCTAGGAGTTGGTTTAGCTGAGGGGAAGGTATCTGCTATAGCTTTACTGTATTGACGTGCTACGTCTTTTGAGAGCTGTTTCGTAAGGGTGCCCAATGTGATGTTTAAGCCTGCTTTACATCAGCAGGGAAGGTGGCATTGTTCCAAGTTTTTCATAAGTTATGTAAAATCATAGAGCATTCACATACAAATGCATGGAGATGTAAGGAGTGGCACTCAATTAAATCTCAGACTAACCAAATGATGACTCAGTCTGGGATTTCCACCACTCTTCCCATGAATACACCTTTGGGATATGTTCCCCTTTCCATGGAAACATAATGTTGAAGTGATGGAAGGAGGATAACCATGACACATAGGGAACACTGATGTTGCTCAAGGGAAGGTAAAGAGGAGGCCATATTGAGTTTTACACCTTTCACAATTCTACATGAACATCTAACATCAATCAAATGAGTCATTCAGACTTAAGATACTTGGCAGAGGTGCTCCAAAGTACAAGCCTGTATCATCATGATATAATGAAGTCATTTATGAAAAACACCCTGCTGAAAAAATAATTGTATTCAAGTACGCATTTTTATTTTATAAGCAATGTGTTGACGTTACACATTAGACACTACAGATTGAGAAATCCACACCAAGCCTTTTCCGCAGAATGTCCTTCTGTAATGTCTACATCTCTAGGTATGTGGTCACTCATGGACTACAAGCACCGAATGACATATTACACTTTCTTCAGCAATCTAAAGTATGTGAACCAAGAAGAAACTGAATTCAAATAATTTAATTATACGGCGTTATCTACCATCCTAACATCACATCGGTGTTACTATAATAATTAACATTTAATTAACATGCCAAGTCCACGATCCCTGCGTCATCAGCGCAAAATAACAGGTGTGTAATTTCTGTTAAAATATGTTTGCCTTTTTAAATGTATCATCTACCACATGGGTTCCCAAAACCTTTTCATCTCAAAGTCCACTAAAATGACCACAATGTGGTCAAGGGTCCCTGCCTGTCTGCGTGAGACGGTAACAAACGTATATAGTCTCACACAGAAGTCATAATACTAGTATCAGGGATGTGTAAATCAGGTTTATTTTATCTGAGATCTAAAATATGTAATCTGTGAATCATGGAAATACATGAAATATATATATTTTTTGCAGAGGACCCGTTCAGACTCCCATTGACACCACTTTGGGAACCGTCCCTTATGGAAATGTTATATACTGCAGTATATTTTAAATATATTGTGAAGATAATTTTGATATATTTACAATATACTGCAGCATATTCTTTTTCCATAGGGGGTTGCTCACCAGTGTGTGCATTTATATATTCTTGTGGATTAAAAAAAGCAAGAGTCCTGTAAGCGCTAGGTTATAAAAATGGCACATTTATTGCTACAGAACGGTCATGTACATGACTTCATTGAATAACTACAGATGAAAAACAACAGGCAATGGCCTACAATGAGCTGGCCTGAAAAAGACACTCCAGCACACAACCTGTTTGGACACTTCTACTAATCTGAAAAAGTAATAATAATAACAACAATAATCATCGTAACATAAAGTAAAAAAAAAAAATACAACAGAAATAAAACAATAATTAAGAAAAAAGTCAAATAAAAAAAAACAAAAAACAAAACAAAACAAAAAAAAAACAAAACACCAAAATACATGAAAAAAAGGTTTGAGGCACTCAGCCACACATTGGAAAGAAAGTGTAACTGTTATTTATTTAGTTTTAATCACTGCTGCAGGTACGGATGAGACCACCCACGGCAGACTGCGGCCCATCACGGAAAACACCGTACAGTTTCGTCTCAGTAACACATGGTAAAATAACATCTTTAAATAGTAAAATAAAGTAACAAACTTTTACTTTGAATGATTCCAAAAATCTACAAAGTGGAATATTCAGAATCTGACGTTTTTATTATTAATTTTTTTTCTTATTATTTCTTCAATATTCCTGGTATAAAAGGATTGCCCCTGCAAAAAATAAGCCAAATATATTTCGTTTTAAATTTAGGTTTTTTTTTCCTATAATAGGGTGCACTAGTCTATTTCATAGCAAAAAAGCACTAGACAAAGGAAGCTTTATAACAAAAAGCCAGGCACTGATACATGGTAATTCTCTGCTTATTTTTTTTCTTCACTTAATTGCATCACAAGTAACAAGAAGAATGAAAAAGGCCACAGTTCATATATTTTCACCATTACATATGTCTATAATACTCTCAAATGAACATGTTTAAACCGGCACTGCACACGGATGAATTAAAATACATAAGAAAGGAAAATGGCTACCCAAATAAAACAGGTAGGCCTAGAAGCCATGGCGCCTTCTGTTTATTTCTATTATACTTTGCAATTTGTACATATATATTACTTTATATTTTCCAGTCAGTTAGTTGTATACACTTTGTGCTTGTTCATGATTCATTTTGGATGGAGACAGGTGATCAGCTTCCTTTCATTTTTATTTTGTGTATTTTGCCCACTGCTGTGAATCCTCTAATGATAAAAACAGGTCTCCCCACTTTTCCGATCTCTCCAATGCCACTTAGATAATGGAAGAGAAGAGCAGGGAACAATTAAAACAATGCGGAAGACTGGATTGGTGAAGTTGCATCCCTCACTTGATTGACAATTTACTGGCTTCAAAGGAGAACTGTGGTCTAAATCAATAATTTGATGGTTGATGGTGTATGTGGATAAGCATGAAGTCATGCACGTGTGGCAGAAACTCAGCCAAAAATGGAGCACCTGCTGTTACTGTGTCATATCACTCTAAGCACTTAGCCATGTTTTTTGTTGTTGTTGTTCCTGCTACCGTATTGTACTACTAAGGTACAGTAGTACTACCGTTAAAATATACATTTCCTTTGCAGTAAACAGGTACGGCTCATCATATGCACATCGCCAATCATATCAAATCATTAATGTTGACCAGAGTTCCCTTTCAATATCCATTTTTAGCTACAATCAATCATGGCAAATGGAACCTATATTTTTTCCATCCCAAAACTTTGAAAACTTTTAAGCATCATTATTGTAAGAGAAATGGAGATGGATCAATTATTATTCTCAAATAATAGTTCATGTTACTATTTTCTTTGCCATGCTGAGACAGATTGGCATTGTGCTGAAATGCGAGTCTAAATCAAAATGGCTCCCATAGCATTGACAGTCGTTGCAACATTGGCAGGACACCTTTCCCTTTTTTCGTTTTTTGGCAGTGGGTGCAAATGATTAATCTTAACCTGTCTTATAACTGTAGCCACTTGTTAAAAGGCAAGCCAGTCCCCATGATTGTTCAGTACATAGTCTCTCACGTACGCAATCTAAATACTTACAAAACTAGAATCACATGAGCAACTAGTGTGCAGCGAAAACCATCCATATTAAATGCAGATTTTTTCATTCTTTGTGTACTGAAAAATGCTTTGCCAAATTACCAAATATCAGCTGTATTCGCGGTGTGTCTTGTGTTGCCGGAATGCTTGTTTCTGACACATAAAACACACAAAAGCAAAAACAAAAAACAAGACCAACAAGAAAGGAACAGACATTTCCCATTGCAAACCCTTTATGGAAATCGGAAACCTGGTTTTGCTCCCACTGGAATACATATTAAAATAAGCGAAACCATTGGTTACCATAATCAAAATCACTGCAGTATAAAAGTACACAATAATTGTTAAATACTTTGAGGCTCAGGAACTAACCTTTGATTTGGGAGACAAAGGAAAGCAAGCCAGATGTTGGGACTGGTGAAGGAAATAAATTTTGTCATTCACACAGAAAAGCCCAAACTTTCAAACACCTGTTTTCAGTTTTATTGTACTGTGGAAAGACCTACGGAATGGTCTTCTGGACATCCTCTATTCAATTTCTTCAAAATTAGGGGTCGATTGAATCAAATACAAAGCATCCCTTCTGCAGTTTACGATTCCCTCAGATAAAAAAATTGCATCTTCGCTTAATTCTGGAATTAACGCACCAACAAAGTCAGTCAGTTCAGTCACTCAACAAAGTGGGCAGTGCAGTGTTTTTTTTTTTTTTTTTGAGCTGAGATCTGAACTTTAAAACACACATTAATGCCTTTGAGTCCTGATTTTGGCACCAGGCTACAATGACCAGTGGGATACAGTGGCAAGAATACAATTGATCCATCCTCATCTCTCGACTGTCAGCAAGTCATCACCCAACCAAAATCACATGAACCCTTTGAGTTATGACTATTTACATATTTCCTCCAAAAATACAATTAAAAATGGCAATGTAATGAGCATGGAGCATGAAACAAATCTTATATACCTTATTTTGTTCTGTTGTACACCCCCCTCCCCCCAAAAAATGTTCCCAGAAATATAAACATAACATTTAAAAAAAGAATTGATTTCTGAAGCTTTTGACCTCACTACATTTTCAATGTGACACATTTTCAACACACACTGAATTATTTTTTCGTCTTTCAACAAAAAACTGGTACAACGTAGTTCTAAACACAAAATAACAACAGTCTACATGTAAAAATATAACTTTTACATACACAATTTCAAAATAATGGTAAGTTTGCATTTGTTGCATACAATTTACAAATGTCTGTGTTTCCTTGACAGCTGATTAGCAGTGAGTGGAGAAGATGGAACTCCGGTCCCTTTTGTCCTGTGGCGGATGCCGTACAATGTGATGTCATGGCACATCAAGGGTCATTACAAGCCATGTCTCTTGAAAAGTAACACTGGAGTGCCTTTTGTGTTTCTGCCAGGCTTTGAGAAAATAATTCTTCCCTCAAACAATCTCTCCTTTGACAATGGCACCATCCTCATATATCGTATATATTTATACATTTATATATATTGATTTTCTTATATATTCTTTTCCAGTTTCAGTGCCTTGTGTTGATTGGATAAGTTAAACCACGCAAAAAGGGTCGCTGTTGTATCTCCTGCAGCGGTCCGTGGTTTGGATTTTTGACAGAGAAACCAGAACAGACAAAGAATAAGAGAAACATACAAAAGAGAAAAAAATCCGCTTTACACATACAACCACACACTTGTACTGAAGACTACAGTGGCCCACGGAAAAGCCAATATTCATAAAAAGCTGATAGCTATAATACAACGCTCAGTAACGGACATGTTGCTCGCTATGGAAACAGGCTGCAACACTTGAGGGCAAAGGGGATGGGGGCGGGTGGGGGGTGGGGGATTGGGGGGCGAAACTTACTCAAAACAGGATCGTTCAGTGACACGCCTTCTAATTACATATAAGCATACAGTACATTAAATACAGTTTATCCAAAAAATACTTTTTTTTCCTTTTTCCTTTTTTTAAATTCCAGGCCATAAAAAACCTGACTGCATAGACCTAATGACTAACGATTCCCTAAGCTTGCATCCTAAAAAGTTCCAATAATGTCCTCCTCACATTTTTAATGATATGAACTCTAAAAGGCACATTGGTACAAGTGTAGCATGTTGAAATTGCATCTCTGGGGATTGAGGGCGGGGTTTTCGGGGCAAGGAGAGGGCGGGGTTTAGGGACACGGAGGGGTTGGGTGACAGGACCGAAAAAGCAAAGTGATGGACGGCTAGGTCTCAGCTGCATTCTCCTCTATCAGTGGCACGGGTGCAGCGTTATCGCTAGGGGATAGGCGTGAGCGTGCCTCGGCGATCGGTGACGCACGCATTCCCACCGCCACCGCCAGACAAGCCGAACTCCGTCTGCCCACCCCTTAGCTTGAGCCTTTCCCCCTTCCTGACTAGTCAGCATCCTCCTGACTGAAACTCGCTTTAATGCCACTGCTGCTGATCTCCCCTATGGGACACGACTGCTCTACCCATGCAAAGGTAAGCCCGGTCAAAATCAAGTCAGAATTGGGACATTTGCTGGTTTAAAGTTGCTATTGGGGCAGCAGTGCTTTTTCTTCTCCAGTACACAGCCACACTAACCAACTATGAACCCCAACAAAATGTTATCTTAAAATCATCTGTTCTGTTTAGAAGTACACTTTTTCATTATTGCAGGTTTTACAATTTCACAAATCATCTTTTTTTTTTTCTTCTTTTTTTCTTTTTAATCCCCCTCCCCTGAAGAACTACAGGTTGATTACATATACTGTGTATATAGGTTTATTCGCTTATACTTCCCAGAGGAGTTCAGGCACGACTGCAAGTGTTCCACAGTGTGGAGAAGATTGCCACTCAAAAGGGCTGCTCACGACAGCTCCGCATCGTTTTTTTTTTTTTTACAACATTCCTAATGATATGTTTGGAGAGTCGTCCATCAAGTTGCACGTTTTTTCTTTCTTTCTTTTTTTTTTTTTGTTAACGGGAATGCAGGAAAAAATAAAAAAAAGGTTAAAAAAAATAAAATAAAATCTCTTGTGTCTGTTTCTTTAGCCACTGTACATTTGCGGGTACATCTACACAAGAAAGGGTGGGGGAGGAGATAAAATTGTTGGGTCAGATGGTTGGCTGATTGATTGATTGATTGATTAATCGATTGATTGTTTGATTGGTTTGCGGGGAAAGGATAACGTTGTCAAAGGAAGTGGTCGCTCATCATTTTGATGAACTCTGGCAACTTGGACCTGAGGAGGAAGACATGAGCGACGTCAGTGTTGCACTTTCCATCTCCATGGAAACACCAGCATGCAACTACAGTCACTACAGCAACTGGAAACATGAAAGTGCCGATCAGAAACTCAGAGGCATGTACTGAACCATCGCAAAGCTCACGCGACAGGGCTAAACGGCTAAAACATTCGGTCTCGTTCTGCCGCTACATGAGAAAGTTCGCTTCGTACACACAAGACACTGAGAGAAAACGTTCAGGCTGTGGACTCAAGAGGTGTAATTATAGTGTTCACAGACAAGAGCTATGTAGATGTCTAGCTATTGTGACAGGTAACCTGCACAAAACTAACATGACTTCTGCCCTTTGCGGCGATACTTTACATTTCCTCAGCTTTCCCAAAATATTACTGTGTTGTGAAACACCCTTAAATTTAAGTAGCCAATCTAAAAACCCTATTTAATATATCCCCAGAAGCGTTATGGGGTGTTCACATTTCACTTCTGTCGTCCCATTCTCGATGTAATGATACGTTATTTTAATAGCCAATATATTTGTTGTTAAATTTCATGAGCGCAAACTAAATTGTCAGTTGAATCGGAACGAGGTCATTGCGATGGGTTTTCCCATTTACTCCGTTCCTTGCCTGAAGAGGACTCACGGCTCAGCTGAAATGCATTGCCTTTAGTAATAGTGTTTTATTGACACAAAATTGCTCTTTTGGCTTTTATTGGCATGTTAATGTTCTGTTTTCTCTGAGTGCACTTAAGTTAAATGCAACTATCACAGTAGGAGGAAAACTGCGCTGCTAAGAAAAAAAACTAAAAAGATTACCTCTCATATTGATATTGCACATAATTGGAGTCGGAGTGTCATTAATGATGACTCGAGGAGAAGGTGGGGGGGGGGGCTACCAGTCCAGGCTGTGGAGCTGACAGCCCCACTAGAGAACTGCCCTGAAGTCAAGCAGTTTCCCAACTGTAAACTGCCGTTTAATGTTCACATATTCAACACAATCCAAAAAGAGTATTGGGTAATAATTAGTGTTCTTTGGGATTTAGAGATATGTTGTAAGGCCTGACTTGGCAGCTACTTTTACCCCCCCCCCCCCCCGTTCTACATGACTCAGGGCAGCCCTGTAAAGACCAATAGCGTACAGTCAGTGCATGTTCATAAGAGATACAGACGTACTGTTTTAATAGATATATTCTCAACGTAATTAAAGACAACACTCGCATTTTTAAAGATGTTGAGTGCAGAGCTTCTATGAACGTAGTTGAGAAGACGGCGGAGGCTAACGGAAAGTGCAAATGAGATTCCGAATATTAAACCTTTTCCAGGCACGTTATCATTGTTCACCTCCAGCAATAACTACGTTATACAATTAAAATATCATTTACATTAAAATGAAAGAAACTAAGGACCTTAGCTGGATCTTCCAAGTTCATTGACTTCCATTAATTTTGGAAGTGAGGCCTTATGAAACCTTTTAGATGGGCAAATCAAATCTGAAATAATATAGCAGCGAGCTGTCACTGTTTGACCAAAAGATATTTATTGAAGTAAAAAAAATAATGAGTAACATAACATTTTCTAAAAAAGTTCTTGCTTTCAGTATGAGTGAAAATTCAGGGTTGAGAAATAATTTAGACTTTTGAATTTTTGATGACAAGCACCATTGCCAACTGATGTATCACATAAAAATGTGGAGGCTATAAAACGCATTATACTCAATTGGTATCCCGTGGTGCTCTGATGAAACACAATGCCTCTGAATTTCTGTCAGTCACCTGCATCCCTTTCGCACAAAATATACCTTTCGCTCCTCACATATACAGGAAGGTGAGAGGACAGAACACTCAAAAGCAGAACGTGAACGTAGAAAAGGGCATTTTCTACGCAGTAACAGCAGAAACAGCAAGAAAACAGAGGTAAAACAATCAAAGCCTCTGACACACACACACACACACAACAAAAGCACACTTACTGCCAATCTGTTGTTAAAATGTACCCAATGTTTAAAAACAATCACAACCTGATTGTTACGTCCCTGCCATCTACAGAGAACTGCTCAAAGTGCCCTGCCCGCCATGTTGCGGAGGGGAAGGCAGCGGTCTTTGAGGAGTCCGGAATGTTCTCTGAAGATTTGCGCAGTTTTCCTTGTGATTCCATTGCGCCGTGTACTTTTTGTACAGGTAGCAGCCATGCTAACCGTTAGCACGATGCAAAACACGACTATGACTCTCTGCGTGCAATTTGTATATCTTTTTTTTTTTTTCCCTCTAAATGCATGGAACAAGGATGCTTTTCATAAACCAAATTAGTTTTTTTTTTTTTTGGAAAATGTCTATTGGTGGTACAAATGTGAAACAGCAGATTAGTTTAAAGTGAAATATTCTGACCATTTATGGGTTTTTCTTTTTACATTTGTCCCATTGGATTGCCGTCGCCCATGCTGTGGTGTGATCCGGCCAGGGACAGGGGCGGCCCGTCCGTCGAGCCTTTCTCCTCTTCCCGCCGCTTTAGGCAGGCCGCCTTGGGGTTCAGGTTCCTCTCTGCAAAGGAGTCATTAAAATATAATTATCGCGAGTCTCCTTTATCTGACCTAAAAGACCCTGAGTGCGCTGCCGCATCATCAAGTGTACTCAAGGACCAAGAGGCACAGGGCAGTTTTCACCAGCGTGGGGATCTGCCATTTTAACAGGTCACCGACCGCTGGAATGAGGTTAGTAACTGTAAGCACGCAGGGAGAGCAGAGTGCGAAAGGTACGGCCAGGTTTATCGCGACGTTAAAAAAGGACGTCTCAAAGATCAAAACGCAGTTCCTAGCGCGATACCGGTTAGGCTCCGCCTCGGCCGGCCAGTCACGGTTTACAAGTCCCAGCTTGGCATGAAGTCTTTAAACAACCGTGCAATTATCTTCAGCAAGATGTCATATACGGGATCAGCGGGAATCTTACGTCAGTGCGAAACTGAACAATGTGTTGCCGGGCAATACAGATCGTTTCATTGAGAAGCATTTTTCCCAGATCACTCTGCGAAAACCAGAATTACCGAAAAACAACTTTAATCGCCAAAGGGGCTTCCTCTTCTCATGAAAACGAACTGTGAATTTAAAACAGTATTAAGGGATATTATGCAATGCAAAAGGTCAATCTTGTCCTAAAGATAAATGGGAACCGTGGGAGAGACGGTTCCCACTATATTAAACTTTGTATCTACATTACTTTAAGATAAATATTTAAACAATGATAAACAACATTCATTTCTTCAGCACCTTCACTGCCACCCAGTGGGCTAAAGCTGATACTGCGGTGGTCTTATCCCAGAAAACACAATCATGATGAACTTTGACACATGACATCATTAATAAGTATTTTTTACTGCCGTCACAGTCCCTGCATAATGTTAAGAGCGGACTCAAATACAACACTGTAATGTAATACCCTCTCCAATTTTCAGCTTGACGCTGTCAGACGAACATTTGTTCATTCTCCAGTCACAGCATGCAAAAGCAACAGTACTGACGTGCTTCCAGTAAAACACACAGTAGTCCTACTCTGAAACACAAGAAAGCCTCATGACAATGTCAACAATTTGGTATCTCCAACGATTTCTGTTCTCAGGCATTTTTTTAAAATGGCAGACTCTCTGCATTGTCCTATTCGCAGAGAATGTTAGGCTCAAAAGAGCCATCGCCATCAACACACGGACGCAGTAATGAGGGTCAGTAAGTGAGCCTGCAACAACCTGTCAAGCAGTTATTTTTACACTCATTTTCCAAACGGCATTTCAGCTCGACACAAAGAAAAAGCACGAATAATTATTCAGAATACAGCATTTTCAAGACTGACACATCTGACATAACACGCAGCCAGCACCTGTAGGAGTAACATATGCTGCTATTGATGCGGAATGGAGATGCTATGCTGTTAGCGATTTTTCACATACAGCACTAGACATGGAATAATCTCACGTCTGTTATATTCAATAAGGGGTACTCTTTCAACTCCTCTATGCCAAAGTGACAAAGGCGTTCTTTGTTAGGCATACAATAGTAATAATATTCCTTTGTCAGCTACAATCTTTTGTCATGGACCAGAAGTAATATTTATTTATCGGGCATACCGATGTTAATGTGCTGTGGGA
Source organism: Synaphobranchus kaupii (assembly GCA_029718625.1). Taxonomy (NCBI): domain Eukaryota; kingdom Metazoa; phylum Chordata; class Actinopteri; order Anguilliformes; family Synaphobranchidae; genus Synaphobranchus; species Synaphobranchus kaupii. Next base: position 6,650,739 of record CM056392.1, read on the forward strand.
CAGGGCTACCAAAAAGGTTTTACAAGGTGAGTTACAGAAAGGTATTATGGGATGTGTTAACGAAAGGTGTTATATCACACGTTACAGAGATATGTTGCAAGACGTGTAACAGAAGGGTGTTTTTGGGGCGTGTTACAGAAAGGTGTTGTGGGGGGGGGGGGTACATATAGAGACGCGTCACAGGGTGTGTTAGAGGATAGGATTAAAGGGCTGTGTTGTTACAGGAAGGCGTTAAAGAGACGGGCCTTGTTGAGACACTGACCTCGGACCTGCTGCTCCAGGCTCAGTATGACGGCCACGGCCTGGTGCAGTATGAGCAGCTTGGTCTGCGGCTTGTCGCTCTTCAGATGCAGCTGCACCATGCGGCCCAGCTCCTTGAAGGCCTCGTTGATGTCGCGCACGCGCAGCCGCTCGCGGGCGTTGTTCGCCATCCTGCGCTCCTTCTCCCGCTCGATCTTCTGCTCTGGGGACAGGTCCTCGTCGTCGTTATTGCTGTGGGGACGGTGGGGGGGGGGGGGGGGGGGAGAGAGTGGCCGACACCGTTCGGTCAGGGTCACGCCACACAAAGAGACCACCGTCTTGTTTCTGCCTGTAGCTTTGCGCTTGTGCAGGAATACACCAACTAGCTTAACCCTGACCCTGTGCTATACCGCTAGCAAACCAGCAGTGATGTCAAAGTTTGCAGTTGGCCCTTTGAATCGTTTTGCTTTGCTTTATAATGAAGGTGCTGGGCTGGATGGCAATTGTATTTCAAATCATAAATCTTGTTTTTTGCAGAATACTTTTGGTTGTGAGGGTTCTCGCCTCCCACAAAGAAAAGCTTGCACGATCAATTTCAGGGTTAATATTGCCATTCATATTGGGTCAAAAAGGAATAATAGGCATAAGGCTGGCTGGTAGGCTAAACGAAATGAAAACAAACCACTACTATGCTTTAAATCATACACATAAAACGTAACAGCCTCTATCATGTCAGGTATGCAGGCCTACATACCAACATTTCACCTTGAAGCAATTACATCAGGAAAAACACCAGCTATAATCAACACAACACTGGCACAACAAGGATCTAAGAAATTGGCTGAAATCCATCCAATTAACCATTCCAGGTAGAAAGCTATAAACCCCTTAAAGACCTTAGAAGTCAGGTGTTTATCCTGGGATGAGGCGCACGGTACGTGCTTTTGGAATCCGGACGATCTCCCTACACTCACGTGTGAGAGACAGCTAAAACCAGGCCCAAGACCATAGACTGACCGGCACAACCCTGTGGGGATTTACGTGAAGCGAGAGACTAACACGAACTATCGTTCAATCGCCGCTCAGAACTGATGTGCATGTCACGACATGAACACGTGTGTGTGTGTGTGTGTGTGTGTGTGTGTGTGTGTGTGTGTGTGTTCTGAGCGTCTGTCAATCGGCTATGCGCGGCACGAAGAGCACCGCTCGCGGCTTGGGTGCCGTCATGCGAATGGAATGCGCTGGGAAGCGTCGCGGGTAAGGAAAGGGAGCGTTCGCTAGAGCGCGTCCGTTTGGGCGGGGTTTGCCGATCCTTTTTCGATTCGGCTGCCTCTCAAAACCAGTGTTTTTCGCTTCATCGAAATCCCGCGGAGGAGTTGAATGAAGCGAGCGCTGACGTTTTTTGCGGGGCCACCGAGATCTCCACCTATCAATGGACTTGAGGTCCTTGGAGTCGTTGTCGTCCTTCTTGTTCTCCAGGGACTTGGCGTCCTGCAGGTTCTCGTCCCCTTCGTCTTCGGACTTGATCTCGGAGCTGACCGACGAGGTACTCTGGCCCTGCAGTCCGCTGGAGAGAGCTGGAAGGGAGGAGGAGGAGGAGGAGGAAGAGAGAAAGAGAGAGAAAGAGAGAGAAAGACGGCTAAAGACACACTGTGTGCAAGTGGATCAATCGCTGCTCGCCACTTTTTTGTCATTTCACTTTACATCTTAGACAGCGTGGCCATTTCGAGTAACGTTGCACTTCACAGAGAGCTCGATTCCCTAAGACCTTTAGCGAGCGCAAAACCTTGCAGCACATGCAAAACTAAGAACGTGACCAATGATTGGCCATGGTATTTGTTTTTGCACCAATCATTGGTTCTGTCATTAGTTTTGCGTGCGCTAAAAGGTCTTGCGCACGGTAAAGGTTTTAGTAAAGCAGGCCCATAGTACGGTAACCCCGGTGTGATTTCAGCTGCTGGATTCCTGCGCTCGCAGTATCTTCCCAGTGCTGTTGCCATGCCTACCCTGCCGCTAGAGCTTTACCAGAAAGAATCACCCACCAGAAATGTTTGAAAAATATGAGAAAATAAGATGCGTCCGTGTTTTTTTCCCCCACACACAGAACTGATACTTCTACTGACAACTGAAAAACAGTCATCTTGTGGGTTATTTCGGATATGCGTCGAAAAAAAGCGTTTGCAGTGCCCTGCTAAAGCCTATGTTTTTTTTAAAAGTGTTATCTTTCATTCAAAATGGTGGTGCAAACGCACAATGAAAAGGAATTTGTGTGCACTGTGTTGTATGAGTGTGTGTGTGTGTGTGTGTGTGTCCTGTCATCAAAACGCATGAAACTTGCACATCCTCAGCTTCTGTCGGAAGGACGAGAGGCTGGAGGGTAGGGACAATAACAAGGCTTTAAAACGGAGGGGGTTGTGTATGCCCACCTCTCTTACCCCCAGACTGTGGGTTTCAGAACAGTGTTCTCTTTGTTCAGTGTTACTCTGCGCTGGCCGGCCCACAATTCCTGTCAAAATTAAACATTTTCTGCTGTTCCCACACCCGGGGGAGAGAGTCGTGCCCCTCCCCCAGGACAGAAACATCTCAGACGCTGCCCTGCTCAGTGCCACATCTGACAGGCCGCTTCTGCGCCGAGCGGGCCGTCCCTCTCTCTCCAGGCCCCAGAACACCCAGCGTGTTTACACGCGCCGAAAGGCTTCAAAACCCCCCAGCGGGCTGCGAGACCGCTTTTCGCCCCTCAACCTAAACAAGACTTCGGGGCCTGGCTCGCTGCGGGTGTCCGGGGGGCCGCTCGGCTCTGCGTTACGTTTCGCGGGAACCGTGGGGCCCCCCTGAGCAGATGTGGGCGTGCCGGTCCTGACGTTACGCGCGTCGGGAGGCGGAAATAAAGGGCGACTCGGGCGACTCGGACGGACGCACTGGTCTCAGCACAAGGCCCTAGTCCTCTCCAGCTCGGCTGACCAGTCCCGGTTCACAAATATAAATAAATAAACAAGAGAAGTCCTTGAAATTTGCCACGTCCGGCTGTTGCGGCTACACCCGAACTTGCCCCGCCCCCGGGAAGCCCGGTGGTCTGTGCAAATAGCACAGCCAAAAAATGAACTGTAACTAAGCAACAAGAGGTGTCACTGCGCTATCGGGCGTGAGCCCCTTTTGTTGCGAGGAAGTATAAAGGACGAGGATGAGGTCGCACATCATTACTCATAGCAAGACGCTCCCGTACCGAAATATCATTCGTTAGAAAGCAGTCATATACAGGTGCAGTTCAGGATGTCCGTTTCGGGTATGCAGAGGCTATAATTAAGGTTGCCACTAGAACACAAGCCTAGCGATTGCTGAAACTGGACACAGTATACCTGTATATGGGCTTATCTCAAGCTTCTCTCACATGAGATTCATCCCCAGTGAAATTAGCTTCATGAATCTTCATGATCACTTACATGTCACAATATACACCCCACCCGCTATCCCACTTACAGCTTCCTTCTGCTGCCGTTTGCACAAATACTACTTTTTATATCCAGTAGGCTTTTATTTAAAAGCTCTGCCACCTTTTCTCACCCTTAAACTAGTATTAGTCCACATTATTCTATATGACTGCAACTTCCTTTCCCAATTTATTTTAGGGCATTCAACACCTCATTAGGCAGTTGCCTTGTACCTCTGTGGAACTTGTTGCCAAGGAAGCAATTTTCCCCGAAAGAAATGTTCACCATTATAAAGCTGCCAGGAGCTAATTTGCTTTCTTGTGCGGGTCATATATAATTTCTCCTTTCCACATATTCATATTTAAAGTCTATTTTACACTCCTTTCTTAATCACAGTTACTTGTACATTCAACTTGGGGCCTGTAAAATAAACAGATTGTGTTCACGTAAAATAAAGGCTCCACTGCTTTCCCGATACCTACCCACAGAGCATATTTAACTCATTGCTAAACCGTTCGCAGCTGTAATTTTATCCACTTCGATGTGCGAAATGCAGAGGTGCGTCATGAAACGCCGACTGACTGAATTACCCGTCTGACGAGTTGTTCATTTTAATCTTGGTGACATGTCCACAGTGGTATGTGATGTACGCACCCTGTGTACTTAAGACACCAGGTTATAAACACCAACAGAGCCAAAAGACAACATTTTGGATGTGTATCTCACCGCTCATTACCTGACTGAGGTATTGGAGTACTTTATAGTTGTGAACAACCCCGTTCTCTTGGGAAATTAACTGCCGGCAGCAGGAGGTGTCAGCAGAAGTCTTTGTCGCCCGTACTCACCCCGGTACGGATCCTGCGGCTGGCTCAGGTCTGGCGATGTGGCCGACTGCACGGGCAGCTGGGGGACTGGCACTTGGTTGGGCCCGATCGGGTGGCTGCCTCTCAAGCCCACGCCATCCTCGCGGTGCGCGCCCACCTGGGAACCGATAGAAGACGCTCGTCAGAGAGGGGTCCGGGGCCGTCCGGGGGCCGATTTTTAGGAACGCAGTGTGAGCAAAGAGCCAGGCCCGGGTGAATCACTAAACACCACGTCCACAGGCCAGGAGATGACAAAGCAGAAATACCATGTGCCAACTGTCTAATGGCTAATAATGCAAATATGTAAGACTGAAACTGACTAAACAAAAACGTCCTATACAGTGGTCAAATTGGCGAGTTTATCTAAACGTAACAAGCGTTGTATAGCAAATAAGCTAAACCTTGAAACAATTTGGGCGATCATGTTGGATCACTGCGATTCAGCCATCCCACCCAACCGTGTGATTAGCCCCCCCCCGAATTTTGAACGGGGCCTATTCGTTCTCTAAGGCAGTCACAGAGTGCCGGAGTTGACCTGCAGAGGGCGCCCTCTCCTTGTGCATTGCGGAGAGGGCCCAGGCTGCCTCCATTTCCCGTCTTCCGCTGGTGACAAACGCGGTGGAGCTGCTCAGGCAGGTAAAATACAAAATGATCTCCCAGGGTGCCTCGGCGGAGCGCACTGATTCCCATCCATCTGTCTTCCATCATGTCCGCCAACAGAACTGACAATTATCTTAATGCCCATATGTTTAATTGTGGGCTTCCTAATTCCCCCGACAGAATCAGGAGATCCAGCAGGAATTGTGATTTGGCACAAGTTTTTTATTTTCCCTTTTTTTCATTTTAGGAATACAATTCGAGGACCTGCCATTTTTTTTTTCTTTCACCGCCTGTAATTCCAGCTAAGCCTTTGACGGCGGCAGTCGGAGATGTCAGCGACGCCTCCCCGCTTGATGCAAATATCAGAAAATGTCGACCGGCTTTGCGGGAACAGGCAGCGCGTTCCAAACCGCCATTTGTTCGCTTGTCTTTCATCATGGCGCGGCCCCCAAATGCAAAATGGCACCATTCTGGCTGAGGATATAAGGACTGGCGTACATATTTAATAAAGGTTTTATATTTAAAAACTAAACTAAATTAGTATCATGATGCGAGCGCATGGAGAGGGTACGCTGGGGATATGGTTTCCAGTGTACCCTGTCATCCTTGCCATTGTTAATCAGGAAGATGGCGCTTCACCCGCCTGCTGTAGACTGATTATGCGTCGCAGAAACACAAAGTTTCTGGGTCAAGTGTGGGGCTGCGTTATCTCCCCTTACTTTCCTGGAGCTGAAGAGAGATGGGACTCGGTTCATGCCACCCTTCCACACTTTTCAGTTTTTCCGTCATTTACGCTACGCTCAAAGGCCTTCTAGCTTCAACGTCAAAGCGCATTTCACCTTTATTGGCACTGGAAATTTTAACGGATTTTCTTTTAAACAAAAGGGCAGCTGTCCCATATGAAGCAGACCTTATTGAATGTAGGCCGACATAATTACAACAATGCTTGGACTGATTGCAATTTTATGCCTTCCTGTAGAATGTGTTTTTCTGACTGACTGCCACAGCACTTACAGATGAAAAAGCATCTGCAATATGTACAACGGAGTTGGTGATGGGCTCTATATAGCCTATGCCCCGATATCAAATATAATATCTCATCAGCGTGGAAGTGGGCGTCTCGGCTATGTGGAGGGCAGAGGACTGTTGTGTTTTATTGTGGAGTCCGAGATTCTTTGCCTGTTGGAGGTGTGCTGAAAGACGGCTCTCCCCTGAAGAGCCCGGGCTACCGGCACAGCGGAGCTAATTGCGGGTTAGCCGCGCGGGCGGCGGTGTTTACACCCGCGACGCTCGCTCACAAGACGACCTCTGTGTGAGCGAGCGGGACTGACGAGGCCCAGGCCTTTCCTGACAGCGCCTTTCAACAAGAAGCACTTAATGGCCAGAGTTCGGTACGCTTTCATAAAAACAGTCCGGAGAGGAGAGAAATGCACCGAAACACAGCCGGCATTCCAGAGCTGTACGTGTCTGAATGGTGAGCGGTTGCCGGAGAGAGCGGTTCAGCTGCGGTCAACGCCTCGGTTAGGTTAAGTGTGGTTGAACTGAGTAAATGGCCCTTCGACAACAATATCTATTAAGCTGCATCCTTACTTTATATGAAGTTTAATGTCTATGTTAACAACAATTAATATTCTTACTCTTATTGCCAACACAAGTAGTAGCCTACGCCAACTCTAGAACAATCCTAATGTCAGCCGTTGGCCTGTCCGCAGTGTCCGGTCACAATGAACCAGGGTGCTCTTAACCCAGTAAAGGTTTAGTGATCCTTGGTTGGCTTCTCATTGTACAGGAGAATCTTGTACAAAAAAACCACCTTAAAAAAAAACTAAACAAAAGAGACTCACGCTACTTTTTTGCTTTCCTTTTTTTTTAGTTTTACAGAAAAAAAGAAAATTGTTTCCTCATGACTTTACAGCCATAAACAGGGCCATTACAGAATAAACTCAATCAAACCTTCCGCCTTAGACCGTTGGAAATTAAAGATGAAATGTGACGTGAATTGGTTTTTCGTAAAATCCCTTGTGAACGGCAAATCAAAGAGCCAACATTCTTTTTTTTAAATACCCACATTACCTGGCAAAGTGGCTCTATGCCAGCCATACCTTTTTGTACTTAAATCTGAATGCTTCCATATGCTCCATCTCATCCTTAGATTAATTGCCGTTAAAGTAGAGTTCAGAGCTGCTACACTGGCCTACGGCTCAGAACTCAAGGTGCAAATGTTCATAACACGGGATCATTAAATCTGAAACATGTGGGGGCATTTGATCGTAAGACAAAATGTGAAGTAAAGGCAATGCTGATCTGCACTTTAACAAACAAGCTAGGCATCCAATTTTCAGAATTACATTTTTTTTTAAATATTAGTTTTCTTTTCGCAAGATGACAGGGAGAGTTTTAAGACCTAGTTTAAGAGACAAGATGCAAAATATAAAAACTAAAATTTGTGCTAACCATTATTTTGGTGTCATGGGCGTTGGGCAACATAAAACAAAATTGAATATAATATAGAAAATTCAACACAATATAATGAATTAACATTCTGTGTAAAATGCCCTGTTTTCGAACGTTTCTGAAGTTGGAGCCTACTGCATTTTCCCATTTTACTTTCCTGCTAATTTTATTACTCATCATAAATCAACAAAATATCAAACTTTGACTCAAGAAAGATATGTTGAATAATATAAACATAACAAGCAAGAACAAAACTGCATAACCCAGTTTATTGCCATCACCCCAGAAGCTCATTCATTCAGTCAAGCTGGCCCGCCAATATGCATGTAGAAACTATCAGGTCACAAAGTGCATTTTGTTAAGGCATATACACAAATATTCTTCAGTCCTTACAACCCAGGAAATGAGAATCCGAGTCCAAGGCCACTGAGCAAATCAAGAAATGATCCATCACAGTTTGATACAATAGACTGACATGTTTAATTATGAGACTAATAATGGGCCCTTTTTATGAACAATTGAAACTGTGGCTTTTAAAAAAATAAAAAAATAAAAAATTAGGCTTGAGTAAAAGGTATGGTTTACATTACCCAGAATAGTTGGAGCAAATTGACTTCCTCTCCAGTCGTAATAATAGCAGAGCTAACGTCGCACAATACGGTATTTATCTGAAGTGTCGGGGGCCCAAAGAGGGGTTACAATTGAGGGGTCACGCCGTAAGGGGCGAGTGTTGCACTCAATTTCCTCGCTGCGGTGCTGGGCTGATCGAGGGGAGGAAGTTTCGTTTGGCTAAAACGGCTTTCTCTGATCAATGCCAAGAGGTGGGACCACTGTTCGCTCACTCTTCCACCGCTTTCCCAGCGCTTCGCAGCTGCTAAACATTTTAAGCTCACTGGAGGCGCAGAAGTCGCTTCTTCAGGTGGTAATTTAATTACATAAACCTCAAGTGGCTTATTGTACCTTAAAAAGGAGTGACGGTTGTAGGGAAAAGTGGGGTGAAGCAGACATTGGGAATTAAAGTTTTGAAGGGTCGGGGGCTCATAGTTTGGGATCGAAGCCTGTGTGCGCTGTGATAATGTGCATGTGCCCTAAGACTTCACATTCTTTCCTCTACCGAGACAGTTGAATTCCAAGAGTACAAATTCCATCAAAAGAGCCAAAATGGTGTCCCCCGCCTAGCAACAAAAGCCAAGCTGCCTTCATCGACATTTCCCTCTTCCTAGCTCACAGTCAGTTATGTTCTGTTCTGAAATTTTGACGGACTGTGTCTGGTAATGAAGCAGTAATGGTGTGATTCTGCTTTGTGGAAATCTGTCAGCAGTTGCTTGCGTTTCGCAACCTCTGTGAAACGTGTGACATATCTTCCAGATGATTTCACGCACTTGTCGAAGCTAGCTGTGCTAGCTTGTTGCCACTGCTGCTTCTGCGATCGCTGACCCAGGGAGCAACGTCTAATGCCTTTCAATTGACTATCAGCCACACTTTCCGTGAATATGGTACAAGTTACTCGACTGCATTATCAGGACAGGTTTCAATTACTTTCAACAAAGATTAGAGAGACTGTTATTTTATCATTGTTATGTCTGACCCATTCAGATAATCCTATACAGATTTGTTGTCCAACTAATTGGGGCTTTCAGACCAGGTCAGGTGAAGAATTGTCTGTGGTAAATAGAAATGGGGGGGAAAAAACAAAACATGTCTCAGATCGTTCTGACATACAGCGCTTTGAAATGAGCAGGCAGCGCATGTAGCTTTCCGCCCACTAGGTGGAGTGTGAAAGCAGTCTAAACGCCACCCTGATCCCTGAGTTACAGACGCACAGACCCAGGGAAGGACAGAGCTCAAAGTTATGCGCTGTGGAGCTGAGATTTCCGCAGAAAGGCCTCAGAGCCACACGGCTCTGCCCGTCGGTGGAATAACGTGCCTTTGTGCGGGTTAATTACATAAGCCACTTCCTGTGTTTTAGTCACGCACAAGTGTTAGCATGCACACTGCATTTTTACACAAATTCTGACACACAAGCTCATTCTGTCAACTCAACTCAAAACTCATGTATAACTCCTCAGTATTAATATAACAGGTTACTGCCGACGCTGCCAATGTTTTGCGAAACAATAAACAATCGTTCTCAATATGGAATCACGAAAAGTAGAGAAATAATATGAAATGTAACTGCCCGCACATATGGTATTATTCTGAGGTCCAACTCACAGGGCTGAATGGAGTGACAACACGTCAGCACTGCTGTAGGTTGTTAGGACACATTCTTGCAAACAAGTTCTGAAGACTTCCATGGTTACACCCTTCCAGATAGGCCAGAAAGTATGCATCGGCACTCAGTAGCACGTAAGGCGCCACTACGAAGTGTGTGTGTTTGTGCTCGCACGCGTGCATGCGAGTGGAGTTGACTTAGAGATTGAACACGCTTAAGACCTTTCCCCCTCAAAAGAAAGTTATAACAGACTTCAAAAAGTAAAGCCTTAATCCGAGCTCAATTCCTTAATATTAAATGAAAAGTGAAAGAACTTTTGGGGGGAAAAAAAGGCCTCACCCAAGTGACAGGGATGTTGGAAGGTGAGGGAAAACAACATTTGTATTAAAATGTCTCACTGGCTGGTGATATTCGAGAGGAAGAGAGAACCCTCTTTGAAGCTGTAAACGGCTCCACACAATGAGAGCGTTCCTAAACCTCTCCTCTCTGAGCGCAAGTGGAGTTGCGCGATTGTCCAATCAGAGAGGAGAACGGCCACTCCGGCTGCACTGGGTTTCCGGGTCGGAGTTCTGTGTCGTTTCATCACCGAGAAAAATCTCCAACCACGCCTGTCGCTTCCCAGGGAGCAAGGGGCCAAGCGATATGTCTCTGCCCCCTGAAACTGGGGAGCTCGGCTCTCGTTTCAAAAAGCCACACATCTGATGGCTTTTGACCACAATCTGTTCCGCGGAAGATTTGCCGGAGCTTAAGAGTCTATTTATTAAAAAAAGGATACAATTTTAAAAGCTATTACTCAATCTTTTTTTTTTTTTTTTTTAAAGCCGTAATGCTCCAATCTCCCCCTCTCTAATAGGCCGTACATCAATTTAAACTGCTTAGGAGACCACTTAGCCGGAACGGCCAAGAGTAAGCGTTTTAAAGATTAGGCCATGATGCCTCACCTAACCGGGCAACGGTCACAGATAACGAGGGCTGGCGGGATGTTTGTTTTGGGGGCGCGAGAATGAATCGGTAAAGAGAAAGGCGGCGGCGTGCGGCGGTGGGGGAGGGGCGTGCGAGCGCGTCTCTAAAACGTTACATTGGGTACGACGCGCATTAGCAGAGAGCTTAAAGACGCGGAGAGCTGGGGCACACATGCTGTTCTGAATTACACCACACATCCTCTAAAGTACAAGTGGAATGTTCTAAATGTCGAGGAGGCGGGGGGGGGGGGGGGGCAGCTGCTTTTTCTTTTCAAACTCGCACGGAAAAACCACTGACCTACCCCCATCCCCACTTACCCTCCCGCCCCCCGCCCCAAACCCCCCGTCCTCCTTCCCAAACACTCTTTTTCGGCACATCATGGGAGCACCTGCTTTCCAAATGACCTCAGCTTCCCATCCCCTGACTTTGGGCTTGTAACAAATCAGTTTTCCAAACACGATCCAGCTGCTTCTCCAGGGGATCTCTTCTGGGGTCTGGGGGTGGAGTGTAAGTGCCATTATTGCCCCATGAGTTTCCATCAGGTGACCGCTTTCAACCAATAACTTCAACAAATATCCCTTTTTTTTCTTCTTCTTTTTTCTTTTTTTTAAGACAGATTTAACATTTGGCATACTTCATATGATTTACTTATTTCTTGCATATCCAGATGACATATGCTTTTAAAAATGCATGAATATACTTGGGAAACCATTTTTCCCAAATCATCATCAGCAGGCCAGTGATGTTTACTGTCTTCGGTTATCTTAAGGGATTTCATGCTTCAGATTTTTTTTTCTGGAAATGCACTACACATATGTTTTGATACTAACTTTGTTGGTACCAATGACATTATTTCCGCAAGCGATATTTCCAATTTTGTGCTTACACCTGGAATACGCAAACTACACATAACCGCTACAGACAGAAATAAATGAATGGCTTGTACAACTGAAAGAACATTTACGATTCATTAGCCTTCGCCTACACAGACCGAGATTTCAGTGGGGAATATCGTTTGCGAGATCCCAAACAACCTTGACAAGGAAAGCAAACTGAAGAGTTTAAAATAGTTTCTCGAAAAATACATTACCTCACTAACATATTTCTGCTTATCCAGATAATGGGAAAAAAAAAAAAAAGTCAATGAGTCAGTATTCAACGGTCGTCCAAAATGGCAGTGTTTTTTCGTGGAGGGGGCTGTGGGGTTGGGGGTGAGTCAATCAGCAACGTGAATAACAGATGGCTGAATGTGAATTAGGCAGCGTAATCGGAAGAAGCCTGCGGGGGTGCTGCAGCGATTGAGCCGCACAGTACAGGCGGAGAGGAACGCGGTCGTAAGCTTCCACACTGTTCCGCTCCCCGTGTGCCCAACAGACAGATGAAAAAAAACACGTCTGATGACCGGTTACGGATCGGAAGAACCGGTGGGCCGAACTTTTATTCGCGGTCTAAATGTGGTTTCGGCATTTCCGAACGAAGGGATGAGTGTCGCTGCGCGCACACACGCACATGCACAAACGCACGCACACTCTCACACACAGATGTGTACAGGCAAACGCACGTACTCTCACACGCAAACACACACACATAAATGCACGCAATCTGCCGTCATCTCCTAAAAAAAACTCCAGAAGCATAGGGGACTTCCGCAGTAGGTACATACGCAAAAAAACCAGAGACCCCGGACCCTACGCACAGGTCGCCACTTCTGCCGTAATCAATTACCCATACAGCTGCCCCCAAAAGTGCCCGCATACACGCTCTGCAGTGGCCCTTCATGTCTTTCATTTAAAGAAAACACCCTCATTAGCTCCGGAAAAACACGCAACGACTGGCCGTCTAATCGGCAAAAATAAATAAAATCACGTGTTCAACTTGGAAATATCATGGCCGACTGGTACAGAAGGAGAAGGGCTGTTTTCACCGCGAGCCGGTGCCTAATGACACAGAGCGGTATGAACGGCTCGGTTTGACTGAGGCGAGGGAGCCTTAAACCGAGCTCCGCTGCTTTCACAGCCCGAGTTTCACGAAAGCCGACCGACGGGAAACTCGCGCGGGGCGGCGGGAAGAGGCGGCCGACGCAGCGAATGCAAACCCGCTCCTCGCCGCCGCGCGCTCTGCGTTTCAATACGTCGCCTCCGAAAAGCGCTACGCGGCAAATGCTAAAAGAACCGACAAGGAGTAAATAAGAAAGCGGTGTTAATGTTGGGGGGGGGGGGGGGGGGGTACTGAGGGGCGGAGGCGAGCAGGAAATATGGCCGAAAGCTCCGGGCCACAGCAGACGTGCGAGCGCTCGGCGAAGGGTGAGTCAGAGCGGTTTCTCGGTCTACGCGTTTGAGATCTCGTTTCTGCGAGCGACCGGGACAGTTTCGGGATAAACATGCGACACCGCGAGCCGACCTCGAGGACCGCCTATTTTGAAAGTGTTGAGCGTGCGCGCGTGTACGAGTGAGTCGAGAATTAATTGGCGCGTTTGAGCGAGCGCGTGTGTGTTTGTGCGTGCGTGCGTGTGTATGCGTGTGTGTGTGTGTGTGTGTGTGTGTGTGTCGACAGCCCAGCCTCTAGCAACCCTCCATGTGTTTCCTTTCTCTCCCTCCCACTGCTCCTTTCTTCTCCACGGCTGGCTGGAGGTTTATGGCTTGTTTCAAGTATAAAAAAAAAAAAAACTTAAATATGGAAAAAATTACCAGCATCTTCCTTGATGTTTTGAAGTGTTGCTCCCCCCCTTCCCTTTGAGGAGTGTGGTATATATCAAGTGGTCAGTGGCTGGAGTTGAGACTGACCAAATAGAAATGACATTTCCTTTAGTTTTTTTTAAAATTTTTTTTTTTTTTTAACAGCCCTTTGATTGCCCCTTTGGTAGACATTTCTCCCTCCTCTCTTTTAGCCGATAGGCTGAAACCAGCACACGCGTGTAACAAGTGTCTGGTAAACAACAGGAACACGTTGGGACATATATTAAGAAAGCCAAAAGCGAACAACATATGCCCAGAGCCCCGCGATCTTTAAGATTCAGACGAAAGTCCCACTTGGACTGTATCAACATGTCGCACGTTCCCCCGGGAGCTGCTGCTGAAGAAACATGTGGTTATCGTCAGGCCTCGTAATTCACAGCGGTAAGGAAGCATCGGCTCTGCTTCGCCACCCTGCAATCTAAGGCAGCGACCTGTGACCCTTTCTGCTGCTCTCTGTCAGGAACAGGAATCAGTTCATCCCCCAATCAAGCGCCGATGGCGGAGCATGGGCGCGCACAAACACCACGTCGACTCTTATATACTGAGCAAAAGTTTAAAAAATAACAGACAAAAACGGGTTCCACGGTGCATTGTCAGGCTAGGGACACATCGTCTCACTGTGGACCATTAACAAGCATACTGGTAATTATCTTTCATTTTTAAACCAAGTTGAATCCAGACTGGTGACTCAAGCGCTTAAATTTCCCCCATTCTCGTCCTTAACAGTGTCCAAAATATGCCCTCAGGTTTCAGAACTCGAGTGGATTTGAGGGATGAAACGGCCTCATTAATCGCCTCCTAAGTGTCTGACAGCGATTGGTCCCCCGTGAAGCCCCCACCGCTCCGGCCGTGCAGGTTTGGAGGCGGAGGGGAAGTTCTGTGCCCTGAGGTCTGGGGTCCTGCAGGTTTTACGGTTACCTTTCAATTACGGGGCCGATTAACGTCTGGCACACAGGAAGTGAGGTCATCAGGGGAAAATGTCACATGTCCACTGCCTGAGGTGGATTACTCACCTAGCTCTATAGACCCGACCTCCATTTCAGGCCGTTGTAATATGCGTCTCTGTGTTAGCCGTTAGCCTGTTGAGCTAGCCATCGGGCGACATAGGCTAACTACGCCATGATAACGAAGACGCTGAGGTGGACTGAAGACCGGTGACCCGCCCGCCACATTTTGGACTTCCTTGTGGACTGGCGTCCCTCTGCCCCGCCCTCCTGGGTTAATGGGAGGTTTGGTGACCCTGTCGTGCCTCTATTGGGGGCGTGGCTTACCATGGTGGAGTGTCTGTCGGGAGATTTTGTCCCTCTCGTGGGCGGGGCTTACCATGATGGAGTGTCTGTTGGCCGACAGAAGTCCAGTGCCGTAGCCGGAGCTGAGTCCGCCCATGGCGCCATTGTGCGACGCCCCTATAATGTTGTGCATCTCGCTGTGGCCACTGGGCATGCCAGTCGAGGGCCCCACCGCGTGGCTCCGCAGCACGTGGATGGCGTCATCCAGCCGCTCCAGGCGGTCCTCAATGCGGCTTTGCTGGGGGGGAGGGGGGGTTGGAAGTGGTCACCACAAGATGATGTTTTCTTGGCACCTCATGAACGACGGCCGGCCTTTAGATTAGATAAGGCTACGTATCGACTTGTGTACAAAACTTTTCTTTGCGTCCCTGGCATTTGTAAATAGAAAATAAAAAAAACTTAAAGCCAACATGCATACAACTGCAAGCACATAAATACAAAGATAGCTTCAAGAGAAACACTGAAAACATGAGGGCCTTACCAGAGAGTGCAGCGGGGCCTCGTAGTTGGGCGAGGACGGCCCTTGTCCTCCGTTCCTGGACCACACTGCCGTGCTCGGCGCTGAAAGACGACAGGAAAACACTGAGTGGGGCAGGCGGCCATAATGGGACCTGCTATCCTGAGGAACTGAATATACACAAAATGTAAGATAAAAACATTGCCTTTAAGTGGCTGGGGGACAGCATGACTAGGTGGGCTGTAGTCGTTACCTGACTCCTGTCTCAGGCGGTATTCAATATGACAGTAAAACTTTCGCTAGTATAGGCCAGAGAGAGAGGCCTTTTAATTCATTTGTAAACGCAGCTTCTTTAGCTGCTGCTGCACTGCAAACGGGCTCATGACACGTGACTGCGATTCAAGTCACAATTCTGCTATCGCAAGGCGTAAAAAAAAGAAAAGAAAAAGGCATCGGAGTCGGACGCGCAAAGTGAATAAAGAAAACGAACTACAAAGGGGAGAAAAAAAAAACCACGTCGGGCACGGCTCGCCGCGGCCTTCCTTTGGAGACGCCGGGATCAAGTGCTCCACAAAGGCGGCGCGGGCCCTCCGGCTCAGGTGGACGGCTGCTCGGGGCCCGGCTCCGTTTCTTAATCCGCGGCTGCAAAACAAACGGGCCCTTTCTCTCCGGCCCTCCCTTTTGTCCGCGCCCCTTTGTCTCGCCCGTCCCCCCGATCCGCGCCGTTCTCGCTCGCCGCCGATGCCAGCCCGTCGTTAGCTGGTGGGGAAGCGTACCCCTCTCATCTTCGCTGATATGTAAACCGGAGTCGGAGAAAGGGGGGGGGGGCACAATGGGGCAGGTAAGGAACAATGGCCGTCGATAGGCTGCTGCTATGTTATGCTAATGACCCCCTTATTTGTTTGATTAGGTAAAACGCTGTGTAACCACTACCAAGGCCCCCTTGTTAAGAAGAAGCCCCGTTTAAAGCGGGCAGAATTACACAAGCAATTAAAGGAACGGCGTAACAAAAGCATGTTCATTCATTACTCAATCCTGCCCGCCTGACCCGCCCGTTTGAAGGGCGCCCGATTCCTCCATTATGCATATTAGATCTAATTAAGTTGTTTTTATTGTCCTCTTTAATGTATACTCACATTTTGGTAACCCATTTTTATTATTGAGGCTCATTTCCATATGCTAATTAGCAAATAATTACCTCCACATTCATGTGCAAATAAAGTCAATGCGTTATCAGCAACGAAATTATTAAATTACGTATAAAAAAAAAAAAAGGAAAAACCAACCAAAAGAAAAAAAAACAAAAAAACAAACAAACAGGCTGCTCTGTAAATTTAACGTTAAATCAATTTGAAATTGTCCGCTTTAATAAGCTTCATTTTCATTTGTAAAGTCTAATAACTTTAACACAATGATTAATACAAATTATGTCCCTGGCAAGTTTAATAATGCACTTCATAACACTACATCACACCCAGCGCGCTGGTTTTAAATTATTTGGTGAAGTGCGTTTGTAATTAAGACTATCAGTCAATACGTATGAAATATCAAATGCCACGTAGCCGGGACAATTAGCACAGAATTTTACATGGTGATTAAGAGAAACTCATTTTTCACTTTAAGGAGCAGAGAGAATTTGCATCCCTGGCTCGTGAGTCGCTGGTGGGAAAGTAAAAAAAAAAAAAACGAAAAGGGAACCTGTACCCCAGGGCAATGCTGGAGGAGGCTCTGCAATACTCGGGGGGGGGGGGGGGCGGGGGGGGGGGGTTTTCAAGAGACGTTTTCCTGGGCGCAGTCAGGGGCTCCCTCAGTGGGGAGAAAGGAGTTCAGCTGGGAAATGTGTCTTGGTGCAACAGCCCCTCTGAGATCTGATGAGAAGCATATGGAATCTTGGCGCCGCTACAGTCGGCCATCTTGGATCGTCCTGCCCGCGGGGGCCCCGTCTCCGTTTATGCGAACAGCTGAGCCCCTCTCCCAGGAGTTCAGGTGCCTTCAGACGCCTTTAAGGCATCTTTTGTTCTGCCGTTAGAGCGCGGGGAGGAAGTAAGAGCCCGCTCAAGACGGCCAGGTGAAATAGCTGGCTGGGCCGCGACTCTTCAAAAAAAGTGAGGCATCGCGAGAAACTTAATTGGCTTCGCGCACGCTCTCATAGATCAAAACCAATCAAAGTGTTTTGTCGCGGAGAGCGAAGGAAATGATTGACTGGTTCATATCGTGTGGGTGATGGAGAGCTCGCGTCTGCAGGCAGGCTCCTGTTTCTACATCAGCCCTGCAAGGCTCATTGACGTCACGTGCCTGGCATGGCTAAGGAGTCACTTTGTCTCAGATCGAATTTCAAATAAGCTCTTACAACAGACTGTCTATCTGAAATCTCACGGCGAATTTCGAGCTCCAGGTAACGATACCAGCGAAACAAACCGCTTATGCATTTGACAACGTGAGGCGGAGAGATCATGCTGAAATGGACCAGGTCAGCTGATCACGGGGTCAAGGGTGAACTCGTACCTGCCAGCGACGGGGGCGATCCGACGGGGGTCGACGGATTGGACGAGAAGCTGTTGTTCGTGTGATCGGGAGAGTAGATCTGAAACAAGAGACCAGCCAATAAACACAAAACCACAAACCCTTCCTGCAGTACAAAAAGGGAGATGAACTATGAAGAAAAATCAATTTGCAATGCTTGTGATTTTGAGTGCATGCATGTGTGTATGTGTGTGTGTGTGTGTGTGTGTGTTCTGTCACAGTATCTCCTTTTGGAACCCACAGAACTGCTGACATTAACGGGAACAGTATCTTAACTCGGTCTGGTTGTCACACTGCAATATTCTCACGGCATTAACGTTCAGCTCTGAGCTAATTATTTACCTCCGTTTGCAGAAAATGCATTTAATCGCACTTCAATTAAAGCGCTTATCGCAAAATACTCCCGAGCAATACCAATCAGAAATACACTTAACCAAATGAGCAAAATATTTTATTTTTTATTGAATCTTTATTAAAAAAATAAACTAAATTAAAATCCTAGGAGTCGCATCAAACAGCCTGTACTTTCCTACGCAGATAACGGATGAATAGTAAGAGCATATCTTAAGAACTACTGGATCCTGTACCAAACCCACATGCGACATGCTTTGAGATGTGAACTACTGTTAGTGTACAGGGAAGATGAGAGATATGAAGGAAAAAGTGGAAGTAAATGTGGCTTTTTGCTCCGTGTCACCAGGTCAGTGTGAGTACGCGTGTTCTGGCGGGGCTGTGGGGTGTGTGTGGGGGGGGTGGACTGGGCGACTCACCGATGCTAGGGCCTTGCCTAGGGCGTCGCCAGTCTGAGAGCTGGTCCCCGCGCTGCTCGACGACCTGTTCACTGAGACACGGGGCAGAGAGGAAGGGTCTGGTGAACAAAGGTGCTCCTCGTTTCCTCTACCCTCGGCGCAGGCCCCCCCTGCCCCCCCCCCCCCCCCACTCCTCCCCCACCCCCAGGTCATCCCCTCCCCCCGAAACCCCGTGCCCCGTGCCTCGCTCTCCGCCCATGGCCGGCATCCAGCGTCTTCAGCTGTCGCATACCTCGCCTTGGTGCGTATTATTCACGCCCCCCCAAGTGTGAGGCCGGGTAACGGAGGAATGGGCGAGGCCACGCCCCCCCCCTTTACGGGCCAGAAGGCTCGCCGAGGAGAGCCCCGGCAGAGCGCGTCTCTAAAAAACCCCACCGCCAACCGCGCGCGGTCTCAGGCGCTAGGTTACCCCCCGCAGAGAGCTCTTCTCACGTTCCATGCCAAGGGCCCAAAATCAGCATAAATTCGCAGCGACCCCCAGCTTATGAATTGCCACCATTTTTCAGCCGCATTTATTCGAAAGCCCGGAGCAAGCGTGTCTACACTACTAATGAAAGGGAGGGCTAAAGGAGAGGTCAAAGGTTAAAACAATGGCTTTATAAAAAATAAGTGCATAAAATGAAGCAATCCACAGCATTACTCCGGCATAGCAACAGCATTACTCCATAGGGACACACCAATGAAGCACTGTGCAGCGTATAAGCCTGCCCAGTTCCCCTCATATGCATTCATCTTAACAGCTTATGAGTGCTCACGTCTAACTTAACTGACATAAACTGTACAGACTTACAATAACATGGGTAGATCTGTGCAGTCTGATTACGTCCTACCACATGCTACGTTGCCACTATTCTCATTCATTACAATTTTACGTGAAACGGCACATAAATATGAGCATTTCGTTACACATTAAACCGTAATATTTGGAATAAGCAACAGAGCAAGGTTGTGAGTAGGTAAATGATGCTGAATTAGTTTACGTATGACACGACGCGCGTAAAAGAAAGTCAGAAAAAAGCCTTTAGGGAGGAAACAGTTAGACACATTCAGCATTTAGTTTCAGCGGGAGTCCACTGCGCGAGGTGAGGCTCTGGGCCGAGACGCTACAGGCCGTCCCTTAGCTCACACCGCCAGCGTGGCACAGACAGGCTTGGGGGCCTTAACTCAGCCTGCGATGTGTACGGCTCTGCAGATAGTACTGTTCAACAGAACACAGGCGGCTTTCCCTCTCTCATAAAGATGGGCATTAGCGTTCCTGTCAGCAGAATAAATTCCAGTTGAGCCGGTCATATACAGTTAGGCCAGTATTTTCAATATAAGACTCATAGAAACGTACGCGACTGCGGTAGCCCACGCTCCAGAAATAAGAAACGCGCCCAAGGCAAACGGCCAGTGCGTGTACTGGTGGCGATAAAATAAAATACATCCACTGATAAACGCATTGGGCTTCGTGGCTTTATTTCTTTGTTGGGAGTACAGTTCCCCGAAGGGTTATACGGCTCATCTGAGGAATGGCGCTGCCAGAAAAGCTAGCGCGCCTCAGCCCTTATCTGCAGGCTCTGATTAAGCCAGGAATGGAAGCTTCCATAGCGCAAATGGGACAGAATATCTATGGTCCCTTCACGGCAATATCGTCAAATGACCGGGCGGAGAGCCGAACCCTGTCCTACGGAAAGATTCCAAGGGCCTGATCACACTCAGAACAACAACTCATATATTGAATATTGGTATTTTAGTAGACACATATATAATTTTGGTGAACACCTGTCAATCTATTCCTGTTGTGTCCTTTCTGTCACAACCTCTGCATATTTCTTTAAGCTAAACTGCCGCTGATGCCTTTTTTTGAAAAATGTTGGAATGTTGTTTTAGAAAGACTATGATAGTAATAGTTACTTATTATTTCAGATAATTTTTATTGAACAATTCTTGCTTGAGGTTCATTTTCACATGTACTGTCATCAACTCAATGACCATTTGAATGTGAGCAATTCACATATTTTAGTTGTTATGGCAACCAGCATGACCCTGGCGTTTAAGGCTGGACGTGGAGCGAGGAGAGGCCGAACGGGGGGGGTCGCTTAACCCCGCTCGCTTCGTGACACGCTCCGTGGCCATCTCTTCCAACGGCCTCCCTGTCCACCAGCCGCAAATACCGACCCACCCCCCCCCCCCCCCCCCCCCCCCCCCCCCCACAACCGGTCGCCTTCCCAGATGGGAACTTTACGCATTACAAGCAGGTTAGTGTGCGACCTGAACAAGGCCTGCTTGTCGAGATCAATCAGCGCTGCCGTTTAGAGCGTCTCCGCCGTGCCTCGGAGCCGCCGGGCCGTACCGCCACACACGCTTCGGCCGGGCCGTTTGGACCGAGCGGCCGCCGCTGCTCCGAGCACGGACGGAAATAACGAAAAAATATGGGCGAAATAAAAGCCTGAATGTCAGAGGTAGACCACAAACCCGACTGGCGTCACAGCGCCACAGCATCAGAGGCAAAGGGACTGCCGCGCCTGCCCAATATATTTCCCTGGATAATTTCAAGCATATGTATGAGCGCATCAGTCTCAGCAAATGAAAGCTTAGAGGAGAAGGTTAGCTTTCAAAGGCCTTTTTGTTGCACTCAATTTTCATATCCTGAAAATCTTTTTATACGAATGCCAATTTATTTCTCAGAAGCGCAAGGGCTGCTTTTCCTGCAATAAAATTGTGTCAAATGGTGGATTTAGCCAAGGCTTATCTTTAGTCTTACATTGGAAGCAACGGGCTGTATTTGGAATAAAATAAATAAAAATAAAAATCGAGGTATTTCTGTGCCGTAATCTAAAAACTTCAAAAAGCCAGTTTCTATAGCTGAATATTCAGCTGCGTATTTTGTGTAGTAGCGTTTTGCAGCTTTTCGAGAACGATGACTACACGTACATGATCGTGTTCAGATTTCTTCGCTTCTATATTCCCCAGCTCTCAAGAAGCTTACGCTAAGATTCGCTTCTTATTTTATTTTAGTCATACGTGCACAGCAAACTTTGTGCTTATCATATTTATTGCCGTTGCCTTTTTCCAACGTTTCTCCAGACTTGAAGACAGAACAACGTGCGCACGTGGAGAGGCAACTAAGCTTCCAATCTGTTACTTATTATTACATTTGGTTCCAATGTGAAATTGAAAGGAATCCGAACACATGGCTCATTGATGGGTGTCGCTGACGGGGTGAAAAAAATAATAAAAAATAACATAAATATAATAAAATATGAAGTAAAATCAGTGTGTTCCATTGGTGGAAGGTCAGGGGAAATGAGACAGCTGAGCAAATCAAAAAGCCTCCGTCGGACTTTGAGGCACAAAGTCAGGCGACCCCATCCAATCTTCAGATGGTCAGTTTCAACCATGCGTCCATTTATGGAAAATTAGCGTTCTCGTTTCTTGAACGCTTTGACTTGCTTGACGTTAAAAAAAAAAGTACGACTAAATCAAATGGCTAGATTTGAATCTTGAGTCCAACACTCGAAAAAATAACATCCGGTTCTGCGGCCATTGTGTTGCTTTGCGGCGGTTCTCGTTACTCCAATGCTACCGACGTGACGGCTTGAGAACGCGAAGCTTGACGAGGCCGACGGAAAAGGCGCGTTTCATTTGCGCCCGACGGCGGGGTTTGCCGGATTTGAAGCTTACCCATGCCGCTGTCTGTCCCGTTGGTGGTCGCCGTGCAAGACGCGCTGCTGTAGTGATTCGTTCCGCTGCGGTGGAAACTGGACATCGGAGGAAGACTGGAATTGATGTCTGCTGAGGAGTGTGATGGGTAACTCTGAGGAAGAGGGGAGAGGATTTGGCACGGTCGGAATGTTAAGAGTGTCGTCCAACCCTCACTCGCTTCCTTACATAAATACACTGAAATATTCACATTAAAAAATAAATAAATAAATAAATAATAATAATAATACAAAACTAGCATCGTGGTTGCTGGAAGCAGGCAGCTGTTTTCAAACGGAGGCTTTGCTTACATCGATAGTGGTGTCTGAACCACCTTTTCCAACGCGCCAGAAGTCGCTCTGGATAAGCGTGCGCTAAACGACTAAACTGTAAACACTAATTGTAAGGAGGGGTGAGACTGACTAAAAAGAGGTGAGAAGGGGTGAAACAGAGGTTCGGAGAGGCAAGGAGAAAGAACAGCGAAGGAGAAGAGGTGGTAAAGGATAGAGGGATGGCAAAGAGGAGAGGGGAAATGGTGGTGGGGTGCAAGGGACAGGAAGTACGGGGGGAGGCGGGGTACGGAAGTGTAAAAGGAAAGGGGGATTGGTTGGCGAGGAGGCGTACGGGGAGAAAGGATATGGGCCTGATTTACCGCTTACCACTCATAGGGCCTGATTTACTAAGGCCTGTGCAAAACCATTTAGCAAAAAAAAAAAAACTATAACGTGGCCATGATTGGTCATGGTATTTGTTCTGCACCAATCATTGGTTGTGTTATTAGTTTTGCACCCGGTAAAGGCCTTAGTAAATCAGGCCCTATGAGTGGTAAGCGGTGAGAATGAAGGAGACCAAAGAGTAGTGGACAGTGCGGAAGGAGGGAGGACAAAGCGGGAGACGGAGGAGAGGGGGGCGACGGCGGCTTTTACTCACGAGCCTGTCGTGTGGATGCAGGCCGCAGTAGCTGCTGCTCTGGGGGCCGTGCGAGGAATTTGCCAGCATGCCGCTGTAGCCCGGCTGGTTCATCCCGCTGGAGGAGCTCCATGGGTCGGCGCTGTGGTGGCCGTCTGCGCGGGAAACAGGGGAAAACAGCAGCCCGTTTAGCACGCACGCCGCTCGCTCGCCACTCACCCGCCGCTCACCAGCGCAATTAGTGGCTAACCCTGAAAAGGCCTGATTACAGTTCTCGGGTCTTGCTGACGGACTCTTTGATTAGCTCACGCTAAATGTCATGACATCTGAAGAGAAGGGCTTTCGTTCTTATCGCCTGCGATGCCGAAGCCCATTGTAACCGCGAAGACCTTAAAGCAAAACTGAAATCACAATAACAGGCATGCCTATCCAAGAGGCAGCATGGGCCCTGCTAATAATAGCGCCGCTACTGCTACTCGCACTGATCCAGAAATACATCAATCCAAGAGCTAAATCGAAGTGTAAGCTAATACTTCCACAACTCCCTTTTCAACTTCCTCCAAACACGTCTAAATAAAACCTTCCATCCATCTCTGAAAACATCTTTAGCTGTAAAACAAGACCTATGATTAAGGCGAGCTATGACAGGGCTTAAACCGCAAGCCAGTCCCCGGGTTGCTGGAAAATGCCCTCAGATTTCAATGAAGCTTCATTAGTCACTTATACCTCAACACAGGAATATCTCCACTCATTCAAACCAGTGTATAATCCCACCCGAGCCTTCGCTCTCGAAATAGCCACTGCGTTCAATGCCCGCTGCCGGATGATGCAATGTGTGTTCCCGTTTCTAACCAGAACACTCATGTACGATCTGTTATCAATGGGTTTTTTGATGTGGGTTACCCCCAAAGTAATGGATAACACTGCAAAATGGCGGCAGGGGATGATGTCATAGGGTCGCCCATGTGACCCCTTTCAACTTCCTGTCTGTTACCTGGCATGAAGAAGGAACTGGGGAAGCTGCTGCTGGGGGGCTTGGAGGAGGGGTACCCCGGCGAGTCTCGATTGTAGTCAGCAGTGCTTGCAGACGGGGCATATACCTGGAAAAAAGGCAAGAGGGAACCGGGGAGTTAGGCTGTGGTTCCAAACACTAGGTAGACATCAAAGCACAAGCAGCTACGGCAACCTCCAACTACGGTTTACACGTTGTCATGAGGACAATGGGGCTTCACGACTGCCGTAACGCTGTGACTCTGTACAGTCAATCCCTGACTCAAATGATCCAGTCAGATGCCTATATGCTTGCGGCACCAAATCCGCTAATACTGGCGCATAGGAAGGGGTTCACGACAGCTCACGATATCCTCATTCCGCTTTCGAAGTTCATGAAGCCTCATTCTCCCGCCACCATTTGCATCCCTAAATCATTGTCATTTTACAATATGAATGCCACGCAACGCTTCAAAACGCTAACGTGCGATTCAGTTGCACCCGCTATCCAACACTGCCCTCCCCATAACGCAGGTTCATGTGACGCAATCAATAATTCGGCCAGCACTTGGAAGTAGATTGCAGTTTTTTTAAAATGATTTTGTTAACGATTTAAAAGCAGCCTCTACTGACAGCCTGTACACAAGGACAAGAGCTAGTGGATTAGGCCTACCACCTGAAACACATTCTCTATTGGACATGCCCAAACATGCTGGCACTACTATTGTCATTCTACTCACAGGAATCAATTAGGTATTAAACGGCCACCCAACCAAAGTCAGACTCCATGTGCTGAAAAGCAGACAGACTTCTGCAGCCATGGCGATAAAATGCAGGAAGAGAAAAGTAGACAGATATCTGACGTTCGCCGCCAGCGTGAAAAACGGGCTGGAAGTGAAGCTTCTGAGCCAGACTGGACGGCGTTTCCGAAAGTGAAGCCAAGTTGGGAAGGATTTTGCTGAGCCTGGAGAAACGGAGTTCCGAAAAAAGGCCACCGTGTCCATATCAGCTGTTACAACTTGGGGTGCCACGACGCCCTAAAAAGCCTTCGCCGCGACAGAGCCAACAGTCCCGTCGGAGATAAAAACCGGTTGCCATGGCGCTCGGCATCTCAGGGTCAGGTGACAACATAACTGCAGAAAGCAGTTGCTCCCACAGTTCTGTGAAATGCTTTTCCAGACAAAACAGCGGACATAAAAGGAGGGGGAAAAACGGTCAGCAGTGAACAGCTGGCGAAACAGCACTAAGTGAGAGATTCGAGTGGATCATACTCGCTGGGTCACAAATCCATATCTATTACTCAGTTTAGAATCAGAGGGCTTTTTTATTTTATTTTTTACTACTAACATTGTTCACAAAAGACAACACATTTTTGCTCATGTATAAATCTGTTAAAAAAAGACTGAAGCACGCTTTAGAACACGGACCTTCAGGCATGCTTCTAGAAACATTAGCACAATGCGCTGGCACAAAACCGGATACAAGCACAAAACAAAAATCTAGGATTACAACCGAATAAAATATCTCTCTCTACATTGGGTCCATTTAGACGCTACTGTAAAGAACAAGAATCCATTCTTTTGATTAAGAATTGAAGAATTAGGAATCGGATCTTTTACACGAAAAACGAAGAGGGGCAGGGGCAGTTTCTGTGATATTATGATGCAGACAAAGGGGGGGGTGCACCGTTTTGGGGACCCAGTATCACTCACGAAGCAGGGCCTTTGGGACAGAAAGTGTAGGGCTCAGCAGGCTGTTATGATAGGGCCACGGACGGATGGAAGGGTCGCCTTTCCCATGATGCAACTTGCTCAGGCGGTGGAATATAAACAAGAGAGCATTCCGACGTCTGTGAACGCCATTAGCCCCCGACTGTAGGGGAAATATTAGTCATTTTTTCTTTCTTCCCACCTGAGAGACCAGAGTGTTGGGGGGGGCGGAGTTACTGGTCTGATAATAAAACCACTTTTAAGGGACAGCAAACTTACTCTGCTACTCACACTCCAAAGAATGTGAGCGCAAACTGCACTAGTGCGTGCAGACGTGTGTGTTGTGCAATCGTATGAACAGCGCAAAGCTCGCACGCACACACTCAAAAGAGGGCGGCATGTGGCAACCAGGAGAAGGACGATCATAAACACGAAGACCATTCTTTTCAAGGAGACCTGTGCACACAGCAAAGGTGTTTCCTGGATAATGCACCTGCTCCAAATCGTTTTTAACAATGTACAATTATACTTACATTTATAGTTCGATTTTTACTTGGGATATTTGCTTAGATGTAAGGGTGGCAGAGAAACCGCTTACAAACGTTGAATTTGGGTGCACATCCATAGCCAGTGTAAGACATACAGCCAGGATTTAAATACATAACCACAAATTGAGTGCCCTGTGCATTTCACTAAACAAGAGACCAGCGCACCCCTGGAAGCCTTTTAGATAGCCTGGCAATAATAAAAAAGAATTTCCATTCCAGGTTTCAGAAAGGCCATAACATTCCTGTTACTTTTACACAATTCATAAACCCTTACGACTTCTGCGGAATTCCTTTCTTTAAAAACGGTGAAATATGGTTGAGGGCAGTTTAGACTGCGCGCACGGTCCATCAATTTCGCTTTTAAAACCCGCCCCTGCACCGCGTCGCTCTGTTATTCTCACGGACAAAAATCTATAAACAAAAAAAGGTGCTTTGAGTTGAATTCGCTCGAAGCAGACCCAGTTCCAGTGCTGACCCTCGACTGGGTCAGGGCGGAGAAGAGGGAAAAAAAAAAAGAAAAAAAAGGGAGAGAGCTGTGATACGCGCGCCAGAGCTGTGAAACGCATTTATTTCTTCCACGCAAATCCAATATGGAGAACATCTGGCGCGGCCCTCCCCCACGACCACTGCCCCCCCCCCCCCACTCCCACCCCCCACCTCACATGCTTCTCCTCACCTTCTGGTGTCAAAACAAAGCATGTCCTGGTGGGTGGTTAACTATATCAAGACCCATCGTGGCAAAGCTCACAGACCTGTGGAAAAGCTCGTGTCAGCATCGCCGTGGCTGGACACTAGCCCCGACCCGTTAATGACCGCCGTCCTCAACGGTCACGGCGGTGGATTTCATGCGGGGTTTGATGAATTGGCACAGCTTAACTATAGACATCAGGGAGACGCAGGGTGCCGGCGGACCGCACACTCGGATAAATGACCGGTTTAAACAATGACAGCCCGGCGTCATGGAAACAAAAGCAAAATACGTCGTCAAACAAAAAAAAAGCAAAAATGACACCGGAGGACACGCGCCGGTCGGTTTGCCGCCCTTTATCAGAAGCACATGTTAAAACCGTGCGCTTGGAGGAGCGGTCTCGAAACCCCGCCCCCTTCCCCTCACCCCCCCGCTGCACCTGCGCCGGGGCCCTGGCTTGGCGACAGCGGCGCTACCCGCCCGGCACATCGGGCCAGCTGGGCCCCCCGACCGCGTCAGCGTCCAAAATAGGACAGTGGCGGAGAAGTCAGAACGCCGATGACATCACACCGACGCGACCACAATCCAGTCTGATGTAATTATATAATAAAGATCGACTTTGTTCTCCGCATCGCCGCAAATAGAGCCGCTCCGGGTTGTCAGGAGATTTAGATATTTTGAGGGAAACTGCATTTTTAGATTCACCACAGTTTTGGTGGGGCTTGCTTCCAGACTGAAGGTTTGGAAACAGACCCTGTCTCCACCCCACTCTCTCTCTCTCTCTCTCTATCTTCCCTCTTCCAACAGGAAACTCATCTTGCACTTTGAATCGTTTCAAGTTGAGCTGAGGCAGATTCTCCGAAGGTTAATTGCAGACCTTAATGTAGAACACATGTTGCGCAAAAGGCGTACTGGGATAGGGGTCTGGCCTGCGACAAATTGTGCAACTCCTTTAACTGGACGACATTTCTGCACATTTCTCCATTTCTGCGAGAGTGTGTGAGAGCGAGAGTGTGTGTGAGAGAGAGTGTGTGTGAGAGAGAGTGTGTGTGCGAGAGAGGGTGTGTGCGAGAGAGGGTGCGAGAGAGAGGGAAAGAGTGAGAGTGTGAGAGAGAGAGCGTGAGAGAGAGCGAGACTGTGAGTGTCAGAGAGAGAGTGAGAGAGAGAGAGAGAAATCCGGAAGGAAATCCCACCCACCTCACCCTGGACTCCATTCTATCAACCTGCAATTGCAATAATGTGCTCCAGATGCAGCCGGCCTGCCTTGCACTGCTCTCTCACAGGACAGACATGCGAGAGGCCTGGGGCTGCCATTACCATCAAATCATAATTGATTCCACATGAGCCACAGAGGAGAACCAGAAAAGAGGAAAAGCTCAGGCAAACATCCCCCCCCGTCACACACACACACTCACTCACACACACACACACACACGCACACGCACACACACGCGCACACACACACACACACACACCCTTCCTCGGGAGACCGTGCTTCCTGTTGCTTGATTGTGGCACACCATGCAGGAGAGCACATGTGCGCAGCCTGCGTGCACCTGTGTGTTGTGTGTGTGTGTGTGTGTGTGTGTGTGTGTGTGTGTGTGTGTGTGTGTGTGTGTGTGTGTGAGAGAGGGAGCCCTTTCCCCTGGGTTCCCACACTGGGGCTCGGGAGGGGATCAGAGCTGCCTCTCGCCGCACAAAAGGGACAGATGTTTCAGCGACTTCTCACAGATCAGAAACGTTTTTAAAAAAACGCTAAGGCCTCGTCCTCGTGAAACGAACACTCCCTCAGAACGCCGCGGACACACGCCCTGCCCTCCCGAGTCGCCGCGTTCACAAATGACTCCCGGTGCACTTCTGACTGGAGGCGGAATGCGAGCGAATCTGATGGATGACTCGCCGGGGCACAGGGAAGCCCAAAAGGCATGTGGGATGGGTCAAAGAGGCCAGCTTACAGACACGCTCGGTCAACTGGGGCTTTTATTTGGGCCAAAGGGAGTGGTAAAAGGTAAAGCGCAAAACACTACGGCCATTCTCGCCAAAAATGCCACAGTTCTTTAGGTGCAACAATAACACGTCACATGAGACAGATACAGCCACTGGCCATTCCAGCCACGGGAAAACCAAGTCCAGTGACGCTGAACTACACGGCTTGGAAAACACTCTTATTGAAAGCAACTCGCTTTGTTCAATTTCACAAGTCACACGTCGTTTTTACTGAGTATTTACTGACACAAAAAGGGAACACTGAGTGACCACAAGCCTGGCTCCCCAACCATTATACCTGTGAGTATACTGTGAGTATCTACTGTGAATAAGGACAGGATATTCATTATGACTCAGCTTGATATGGGTCTATACAATCTCCAGAGAGGAAGTGTCAGTGTTTAGAAAACATGAAGATGTAAAAAAAAATAATAATAATAATAAAATAAATAATAATAAAAATGAACTTCTTTACTTGGCACAGCAAAACAAACTAGTAGTAAACTATGACTGTCTTTTGTAAAGCACATACTCATAGTTTGAGAACCTGCTTTTAGTCGGATTGTGGAGAACTTTCTGAAGGCGCTGTGCAGGGTCTGAAAATGGATCTCAATGGCTGGCATGTTCCGTGGCATTCCCGTGGAATTCCAGGCCGTGTGAGTGCACGTGTGTCTTCAGTATAACACGCCCGGGGCCGTGAATGTGTGTCCAGAGAATACCCTGCCTGTTCAGTCTAAGTGCTCGCAGCGAGGAAAAGATCAGCTTCCTCCTTCCCCCAATGAGCTCCGCAGCAACAGGCTTTCTGGAACGATCTGTATAATGTTGAAACAGGTGTTTCGCAAGGGAGAGCGGAGCAGTATTCGCTGCAGTCTCCCCCGCAACCGGCAACGAGCCTTTTTCATTCCTCATTTGCCGCTACAGAGGAAAGCCCATTTCAGTCTCTATCGCAGGACACCTCACTTCATTCTCCATTAACAGGTCATGTCATCACTTCCTCAGCCCACAGCTGGCACAGCCCGCCTGTCACTGACCACGACGGCAAGCGGCAGTTTGGGAAGCACCGCATTCGGTAGACAACAATCGGTTTACTAAAAGAATAAAGCGTGGGGTTGCCGGGTGACAGTCTTGTTAAGGTACCGCTCTAGTACGCGGACGGTCCCCCGCGGTCTGGTATCGAATCCGGACCGTTGGCTGCAGCCCCACGTAATTAACCGGCCACAGCGTTGCTGAGAGAGGGAGGGATTTCAGTCAGCGGGGCGCGAATGTCTCATCGTGCGGAATGTGCACCGGCGCCCCCCGTAGGCCAATGTGCATAAGCGGCACAACAGGTTTTCACCTCAAGCTCAACGCCTCTGCTCAACGCCAGTGCTCAATGCCAGTGCTCAACGCCTGTGCTCAATGCCTGTGCAAGATTAACTGGAGAAGAAGAGAGGAAAGAAGCAGCGGCTACCGTCCTGCGTTTTCGGGGAGAGCACACGCCCGTCTGCCTGCCCGTGCTCTCACTCACTAATTGAAAGAGGTTATAGTAATGAGCTCCGCTTACATAAACAATGAGGCATACCGTATTGGGAGAAAATTGGGGGTAAAATTACAGAAAAATGAAAATTTATGGGTAATAGTGGAGCAGCGCCGTAAGTTCACAATGAGGCCTACGTACAAGCCAGCCATCTGGCTTTCAGAGCCTGGATGTCTTTAATGCAGAATGCAGAACCCCCCCGCCCCATAGCAGTGCCCTATGCACCCCAAGACTGAGCAACCCTGCCAGTCATGTGCAGAAAGCTCTTACTCTTTTTAAAAAAAAACATGACATCACAGAGCCTCTCGTTACATAATGCCTCACCAAAGGCAGAAATATAGCTTTAGCATGTGAAAAGATTTGAGGGGAGCTGGAAATAGTGGGGGAAAAAAGTGACATTTGAAGATGATAGAGAGGAGTCCCTGGCCAGCGAGCACATGTTTGCGCCTCTTCTGAAGCTCTGCTCCCGGTTCTGTTCATGTATGGGCTGACGAGTCCAACGTGGGCCCCAGGCAAGACAAGGCGTCCGTATCAATAATTAAATTTGCTCCCGATATAGAACTTGGCAAACTTGGGACAACACTGACAACTTTCAAACTCACTCAGACACCGTGAGTCTCGCCCCCACCCACCCCCCCCCCCCGACCCCCCCCCGCCCCCTCCAGGAGGTGATTCAGACACAACCCAAATTACATCGGTCCGTAGAGATGGCTTCGCTCAATGCGTCTTTTAGCACCTACGCGAGGAAACCTTGAGAATTTAAACATCGAGCTTGTTCCTCAGACGCGCTCGCGCACTGAAGATAGGTACTGAACACCACTCATCGCACAATCCTCGAATCTGAAGACAACAAACCGCACGCTATGCAATTTCCCTCCAATTCAGATGAAACGGCGGCGTGGGAATAAAACGCAATTCCTGCCTCCGTACTTCATTTTACAGTATGAACTGCGTATGAATGGAATTGTTAAGAGATGGATATCTGCTTAAAAAAAAAAAAGCCTTGAGAAGGAGAAAGAAAGCCTTTGAAGGAGGCGCCTGGCGATAAGACGTTATCTGTGGTCTCTCGGTGTGCTTTACTCTCCTGGAGTGAAATGGGAAATGTCAGCCAAGTGGCTTGAAGCGCCGTGTAAAGAATACCTGAACAACAAAAGGAGACGAGGCAACAAAATCAGGTGATGTCAGCGGGCACCTAGAACACTAAGGAGCATAAATGTTTGCTTTTTTTATGTCAGCTCGCTTGTCAGTACCTATTAATGCAGCCCGTCCGCCAAACCCGCGGAAACCCACACGGGAGGCTGCGAGTTAAAGTCAAATAAATGCTCTTTAATTATGTGGAATTGTCATCTTCTTGCTATCATCCCCAATTATTACATGCTAATCAGTTCTTCGGGGAGCAAGTTTGCGTGAGCTTGTTTGGGCGTTTGTGTGTGTGTGTGTGTGTGTGTGGGGGGGGGGGGGGGGGCGGGGTGCATTTGCAGCGCTTAAACAGGTTCGCTAGTAATCGTAACTTCAGTAAAACGACAGACATTTAGAGAGGGCGGATTTGTGAGCTAGCTCACCTCCTTCACGTTGCAAACAGAGATCGTTAAAGGGAGAGGTTTGGGTTGTTGTTTTCCAGCAGATATTTACAAACGAAGAAAGACGTGAAAAATGGGCTGTTGTCATACATGCCTGGTATAGTGCCAATGAGATGATCACAACAAGCACTTCGCGCCGTGCTAACCGAAGTCTGCACTCCAAGGTTTTACATTCTGTGCGCTCGTTCCTAATAACTGTCACAAAATGAAGCTGCGTTAAAAATGGACAATTATACACCAAAAATAATCTTCGCACAATCTGTGCACACGCCTCTACATGCATGGAGGCGGCTGGATTTCACCCCTATCCTATACTCAAATTTGATCTGATTGGGCAAACTAAACCAACTGGACAGTCTAAACACGCGAACGCATGTCAAATATCCAGATTTTATCTTAAATGGGAAAATAAGCCGAATGCTCAGGTCCTCGCTTTTATCTGTGCAATAATGTTCTTACGGCCGTCGCACACTGTCATTGCCTTTCCCCCGTGACTGGCTCTCTCTCTCTCAGGCCTCATCAAATTACAAATTACTAAATCACTTTTCAGTGATCAGTTCCGTTAGAAGAGCCGTGGTACTACTAAAATACATTTTTAATCATATATTTCTCACAGAAACACACATAGATACACGCACAGGCACAAACACACAGACTCACTTTACTATCATGCAGCCACCCAGGCTTACCACACACACACACACACACACACACACACACACACACACACACACACACACACACACACACACACACACACACACACACACACACACACACACACACACACACACACACACACACCAACCCACATACACACCTTCGCCCACCC
The DNA here is from genome assembly GCA_029718625.1 of Synaphobranchus kaupii. Taxonomy (NCBI): domain Eukaryota; kingdom Metazoa; phylum Chordata; class Actinopteri; order Anguilliformes; family Synaphobranchidae; genus Synaphobranchus; species Synaphobranchus kaupii. The sequence goes on from CM056392.1 coordinate 6,683,757, forward strand.
CAACGCCTGTAAACAAATCTACACAAAGGCTGTGCTTAAAGGCAAAATGGGGGGGGGGGGGGGGTGTGTGAGAGAGCATTGAAATGACCGTGCAGCAGCGAGCACGCACAGACTTCGGCTTGCAAATGCAAATGTGTCTCGTTTCCCCCTCTAAGTCCGTCATAACTGGCGGGACGAAGGCAGCGCTACTTAGCGCTGAGCAAACAGCCACTCACTCCACACAAGGCCCTCAGTGCTGCAGGACTCTGGGCCACTCCTGGGGATTATAAAGCTATTTGGACATTTAGCGTCTTAATAACTGGACCCAACCCCCCCTCCAGCGGCCGAATACAAGCCAGAGAGTTTGATTAGATTCATGTGAAATACACCTTTATGCATCGTGCTGGGAGCCCACGGCTCGGCTGTGAGAATGAATACATTGTGTAAACAAAAAAAGAAAAAGAAAAAGAGGGGTGGGGGGTGGGGTGGTAAAAGTGGTGCTGACAGGGCGAGACAATTTGCTCCGTCTGAATCTCAATAATCCCTTTTGTGACCCAGCTCTGGCTATCTGTGTCAGTGGCAACAAAAACCGGAGTGTGTGGAAATGAATGGGAACCGGTCATCTCCCACAATTCTCCCTCACGCACGCGCACACGCACGCACGCACGCGCACAAAGTGAACATTACACGGCACGGTCAGGGTAGTGCTTCTCATTTCAGAGCGTAAAGAAAATAATTTAAAAAGTCACATCGCTGCCATTACCGAGTACAGGGGGATTCTACTTATACCGTCCTACTTTGTGTATCGACAAGAATTTGCGATGGGAACCGATGGGAATGACACTAGTGCAATTACACTTTAAAAGACATCCTAAAGACCAGCCGAAACATTAAGTGACTGAACATGGTCTAGAAAGCTTCCTGCATGCCCACTCTGTTATGGTCCCAGAATGGAATGAGTCAGCCGATCATCACTGAAGACAGAGGGGGACTGGTTAACACGCTTATCGAATCAGATCATACTGATAATTCAGCTTCCGCAACTGCATGACTGGATTATACAGTGTGTGCACACTGCTTGTGCACAAACTCACACTCTCTTCCTTTACCTGTCAGCATCCCCATATACTAATGTAGGCGCATCTGGATGTGATATGAGAATTAGACGGAGGATATATTGGAAGAGATACAACTGATTAAAAGCAAAGAGGTGTGCACACAAGCATACACTCGTTTCGACAACCGCGTTCCCTCGCCTGGCTTGCCAGTGCATTAGTGTACACTATGGGCCTTTAGTCTGGGCAAAACCTTTTAACGCACGCAAAACTAATAGCGTGACCAATGATTTGTGCAAAACAAATACTGTGACCAATCATTGGTCATGTTATTGGTTTTGCGTGCGATAAATGGTTTTGCACCCGCTAAAGGTCTGAGTAAACCAGGCCCTATGTGTAGTGTACTACGTGGTCCAGGGAGGCTCTCTCACCGAACTCCATTGTCACATTGAAATATCTGCAGCATGGAAGTACGTGAGCGAATGTGTTGATTGGCTAACACAGGACTGGTTGTTTGCATGTGGCTAAGCCTCCGACTGAAGCCCCGCCCCTTGGCTCTACAGCGGCACGCACTGCACGGATCTCACTGCGACTAACAGAGAGGCATTGTCCAGCTAGCTTACCGCCAATGGCTGAGAGCTGGGTGAAAACCAAGCCATCACAAGGAAGGGTTTGCATACAAATCCTGTCTCCGAAACGTCAGAAATACGATCGCATTTACCGCTGGCATGGCTTGCTAGCTAGTGTAATTAATTTCAAAAAGGGGGCAATCCAATCAATGTGCTGACTGGTTGGGGGATACCACATTGTTCCTCCATCTAGCCAGCTTGCTAGTAATGGCCAAGCTTTTCCCCAAACCTTGTAAAAAAAGTAAATAAAAATAATTAATTATGCTAACGACACTTGCACCGAGGAAGAAAAATATGAAAAGCTTTAAAAAAAAGAAACATTAAGTTTACGGTCTGCCACACAGTAGCCAACAGGACAGAGCTCTGGATGAGACTATTCGAGCACGCGTAATTACAGACGCACTCCCCTGGATGTGCGGTACAGTTTGGGTTTGAGGTGGCTTTGAAACGACTCCTATACACTGCAAGTGAAATGGAGGTTGGGTGGGGGGGGAACCCACAGCCTACCACGGAGGCCGACTTTTAGCCCAATTTTAGCTTGTTTACACTGCTGCCTCCAAATGAATTCAAGATGGTGGTCGGGGCTGAAGGAAAAATCAGACAAAGCCGAGGGGACTCGATCAAAGCGCTTCTATTCGGCAATTTTCAGTTTTTAATTGACCGCTAATTAGATAAAATTAACCCGGGAAAAGTTGCCTTCGCTGCCGAGTAATACATGGGGGTGAGGTGTGGGGGTGCGCATGAACACCGGTGTTAAGGGGCATGGGGGAGGTCTTTCGCTGTGATGTCATAGAGGCCTTATCTTGGAACAGGTTGACAGGCTATGACACAGGTTCACAGGGGTTATGACAGGCTTAGAGCACATCGTTGGCGCGCTTGTGGAGGGGAGATGGCCGCTCTCTCTCTGCGTCGGCCTCGCGGCTCTCATCCCCCCTGCTCTCGGCGTGACAGCAGGTAGGCAAGCTCTCCCATTGCATTCTGGGATATCGGAGGTCTTTTTGAATAGCAACTTATTGGCAGCAGCGAGGGTCGTGGGGGATTCCTGGATAGATCACTCAGAGCCACGCGTTTCCAAAATCCCTCCCTCTCCATAAAAAATACACCCCTATTCCTGTCTGGAATAAACGCAGAGGTACACGCAGTTTTGTGTAATTACATTGTTTCAGCCCGGCCTTCTCTCTTTCAGGAGAGCGAAAGGGATTACCGGCTGAGCTGTACAACACATTTTTTTCTCCCCCTTTTTTTTTAAGGGGAACAGATTCTTGCTAAAACTATTGTTCCTTCAGAAGATTTGTCTGGCATTTCATTACACTCTGAGCCTTTCTCTTATTCCGCTCTCAGCGCCCCCTTGTGGAAGACATCCGTAACTGAACGGCAGCTTCGGAACTTCCAGGGGTCCGCATGCGACCGCGGCACAAAAGAAACCGCGGCGCCCGTGAATCTGCCACCGCTCGCATTCTTTGAGGGAACACAAAGGGCATTTTATGAATGAAATCGGACGCAACTGAATGAACCGGCCTCAGTGAGATGTGCGCTATATGCTTGGCCTCGGCGCTAATAGGAAATGTCAGCGACAGACAGAGACGGGCTCACGGTGAAAGCCAATGACAAAAGGCAGAAGTGTGCCTCTCTCATGTTCTCAAACAGAGGACAAAAAAAAGAAAACTAGAGCGAAAGGAAAGAACGCAAAACCCAGAAAATCGGACGTCCGGGATTTTTTTGAGCTGCAGAAACAGAGGTCTAACCGAGATGCAACCGATTGGGGAAAAAAAAATCGGTTCACCAGGGCCTGTAAAGAATAACGCGTATTTATTTTAGCCCCAGCTGGTTCAACAAATTTACACTGCCACAGGAGCACCGCAAACTAAATTGTGGGAACCAAATTTGTACTCCTCGCCATGTTACAAAATGCAGCGCTTTAAAACGTGTCTAGGTTTAACAACTTTATCGTTCCTAATGAACACCCTCAATAATACATTATAATAAACACACGGGGAGTCATCTTGTCCCAAAAACCAATCATTGGAGTGTCCTGATACTGGCAGCCAGCGCCAGTGTACGCACTGACAGACAGACAGACGACAGTAAAGATATCATATGAAGCAATGCTAAGAAGAGAAGTGCTGCACTGGAAATGCTTCACAGTAAGTAAAAAAAAATGTGTTTGGCTCTGACAGAAAACAAAAAAAATGATTGATATTTTCAAACCCCGACAGCTGTAAATCTCCATTGCCGTCTTGCATACTGTACGGGGTGAGCACTCTCAATTTTCCAGGAGCGGCAATCTAAAACCCAGCCCCGTTTCCCAATCTCCCCGGAGGTGAGCCCTCCATCTCATTTCAATGGGGGGGGGAATAAGGGTGGCGAAAGACCCTTTCTTGGAATAAACATTAATGCACTTTATAATGGCCCTCCAAGCAGACAGTGAAAACAGGAAATAGCTTTTGGCGTTCCAAAGTCCAGTTATGCGAGCCATCTCCAAAGCTGACAGTTAATAAGGTCCCCTCTCTCTCGCTCAGCTTCAAGAAAAAGGGGCACTGGAGCAGGCTCAGTCTTCAAAACACGGAAGGTTCAGTAATCACATTCTGAGACGGGTCCAACCAGACCACCCCCCCCCCCCCCCAACACCACCACTTCCTCCCCCGTCTTATTCCGCCTCAATAAAAAAATTTGGAAATGCTGCGAGCGGGGCCCGGAACCGCAAAAGAAAAATCTCTTTTCTCGGATTCTCCACCGCAGGTTCCTGAGGTAATTTTCGATTCTGTCAGCTGCAATGCTCTGCAGCGTGCAGAAAAAAAAAACAAAAAAACAAACGTGCCCATTGGCAGGAGATTACTGATTACGGGATGAAAAGTCAGGTCGCGGCACGAGGCACGTTTCCACAGGTGATGCTTCTTTGCGAAGGGCTTTTTTTTTCTTTTTTTTTTACTATTTGCAAATCCTTTCAAGGTATAGGGATTTGGCAACTGACCACAGCATTTTCTTTTCCCCAATTTAATTTAATTAGCACCATATGTCAGGCTCTGCCAGCACTGGTTACCGTTTCCCCCTTTGTGCCGTTCTGTGGAGAGGCCTCGGATACAAGCAAATCCACTTTCTATACGCTCCCTTACAAACAGATCCATGCAGCTTTTGGAGAACATTCACTGTGCTGTTTATTAAAAAATATATTTTTTTCCATTTCTGAGGATGGCTCAGGAAAGAGAAGGAAATAAATTGCCTCTAAATAACTAGACTAGAGAAAAGATATTAAAATAAATAAATAAATAAATAAATAAATAAAAAAACGCAAATAAATATGATTGCGGAACTATTATGGCTGTTTGTGTCATCAAGTGTCTGTGGACCGGCAGCAGATGTTTAGGCAGAAACGTGGCTAAAAAAAGTTGCACGTGTTCACGCACATCTGCAGTGTCCAAACACAGGCCAATGACTCACTGCACTTCCTGTAACCCGGACAAGTGTGTTTACCTCTTCGCCGTAAACACAACAAGGAAGCGATGTGATGGCAGGAAATGGCCTGGCCGACCGGCCCCCTCTAAGCCACGCACGATTCACGGCAGCCTCCGGCTCTCGGCCGATTGGCCGGTGCTCTCCGAACAGGTGCGACGCGTCCCGAAGTGACGGAGCCCTCCGATTGGCCGAGGGGCGCGTGCCTGCGGGCGGCCTGACGGGAGACCCACCCATATCCTGCGCCGGCATGCGCCCCTCCATCCTGACACACCCAGACGCACATTTACAGCGAGAGCTCGTCAGGCATGTACGCGCAACGCCAGTAAATCTACGCTCTAGCCCACAGACAAGAATGGAATATGTGCCAAAGCAATTTTTAAGGATTACTCAATAAGATAGGGAAAATCTGGAAGGGTTTAACCACAACTCCTCTGAGTCTTTTGGAAATTTTACCTTGGGAAAGGGGGGGGGGGGTTTGAGACCTCTTAATAATGATGGGGGGGTTTGAGACCTCTTAATAATACCAATAATAATAATAATAATAATAATAATAATATTATTATTATTAATAAAAATAATCATTATTATTATTATTATTATTTATATAGCACTTTTCACAAAGAGCTTCACAGTGGAATAAAAAAAATAAAAAAAAATAAATAAAAAATAAACCAAAATAGTTTACAGTAAAATTATAAACAGCTTCCATCATGGGTGAGGAGAAGCGGGGGATAAAGTAAGCCGGTATTGCCATTTTGCTCAATTTTGTTTTTGAAACAAAGAAGACGAGCAACTGACCAAAAATGAGACACAGCAGACATTGCGGGGGATGGATGGGTTATGCAGGAACCTGTTTAGTAGTTTTGACGTTGGGGACTTGCCAATTGGCACCCTGACAGCCGATTAATTGCCACCATAAATAATCAATTGATGGAGTAATTACGAGCAATCTCAAAGTTTCAGAGAGCAGATTCCTCATACAAACATCAGCAGCCAGCATCATTACTGGGAGAAAAATATACATCCTTGCATTCGCCTCCGCCACTCCACGCCGCCGCCACCCAATGTACCCCCCAATTCTCCCCCCCCCCCCCCCCCCCCGCGTGTGTGCCCGAGCTCCACATCTGTACCCCGATCACGGGGCCTGCACGCCGAGCGCAGATGGACGCCAGGGCCTCTCCCTTTTGGCAGGGGCGACGGGAGGCCCCCATCCAGCCGGCACCCTGTTCTCTTTGTGTCCTCGTTGTCGCCGTTGCTCGGGAGCACGACATCCACGCCCGCCGATCGAGCGAGCGCGCTCTCGCCCCCGCCGAACGCTCCCCGTCTGCAGCCGAGCCGCCAGAGCGTCGACGAACGCGTGGGAGCCACCGAACCCCATCGACTCAAAGCCAACCGTATCAACTCAATCGACACGGAAGGCAGCGTTTCAGATGCAGGGGCTTAGAACTGAAGCGTGCGCGACGCCCATTGAGGAAACACAACTGAAGAAGCAGAAATCGAGTCACCGGTGACACATATTCACCGCGTTATCCAGTTCTTTCCCCACGTGCCCACTTGTTATCCAGGAACACTGAAGAAGGTCCCCGCAAGGAGAGAGCACACATGCACATCAATGACTACCGAACGCCAAAAAGCACTTTATTCTACACAGATACATATAAACTTAATTGGTATTAAGATACAGCCCTCCTGGGTAAAAAAAAAAGAAAAAAGCAGCACGCCATGCGGATTTCATATGAAAGGCGTCTTTAATGATCAACATATGCATGGAACTGCGCTTCAGACTCCAGATCCAGGCCTTATTTGGCACAGATTGGAATAATAAAAAACGGCAAAGATCAAAGACTTGATTACTTCAGCGTTTTAACCCCCCCTCCCCGTAGCTATTTCTGTTCTCTCCATATAAAAATAACATTCCTTCCTACTTCCTGCGCACTGATGGACTTCCACCCATCTGTCCGTCCGTCCGTCCGTCCGCCAGCCAGCCAAAAAGCTGACAATGACAGATGTTAGTTTACAATTCTGAACAGAAACTTATTATAAAAAATGTCAACTATCTGAAATAACTAAAAAGGCTAGCTACGCAGATACACGAGGCAAAAGACTCAAACAAGCTTGCGGAGAACTTCAATGGCTGAATTTTGCATGTTGCAGGGAGCGGACATTTTATTTTAATGCTCACCAAATTGTAAAAGCTAACAAAACAAATAAAATAAAACATTTATACGTTTATCCAGACGTTCTCCTTACGGGCCAATTCTGCAACGTCTTCATTGAACTTCGCACGGTTATCAAACTAATTCCGTAAAGTTACGTTCAACACGGGCGACCCATTTCAAAAACAGATTTTTGCCGCCAGTGTCGTGATAAAAGTTGGTCGCTGAATAAGCGAAACCAGTCACTGAATCGTCAGGTGAACGTCTGTAATGCTTTTGACGACATTATTTCTGGTTGCCCAATGCGTAATTTACACAATGCTCGTCTTAGAAACGCCATGGCGACCGGCTGGGGGATGACCTATTTTACTGGGATCTGTTCCCCCCCCAGATAATGGATCCCTTTTCTGCTTCATAATGAGGGGGCAAGCGTTTCAATAAGAACAAGTGTGTCAAGCCCACAGTCCAGTGCTAAAGTGCTGTAAATCACATTACCAAGGGGGGGGGGGGGGTAGAGGGGGAATTATAAAAACAGCAACTGGTTTCTCTCTCCAAGCTCTCTTTGTATGTCGGGCGGCCTGGCTTGCCTGCTGCTAGGGGAGGAGAGGCGAGAGCTTAGTAAAAATGTAAAAATCCCGGCTGCCCTTCCCCGTGGTCCGATAGACTGGCATGGAGTCAATCGGAGGGAGCGACTCGTCCGGGCCCGGGCGGGTTTTTCGCCCCGGCCTCTGGAGAGACATACGTTTTCCTGGCGGTCGCGCGCGGAAACCCGAGCTATCCCAGGAATGCACAGCCACCTCGTCCATCTGAGATATCAATGGCCGGATCGCTCACCCAACGGCTCGCTCCATGTGTTGGCAAGAGATCCAACAAGCTCTTTACAGGAAATTCAAAACGGGCCGCTCCTTCTCTTAAAATCACATCAGAACTTTAGACACATCATAAAGGGAAAAACTTCACAATGTACACACAAGGATGGGTCATTCGAGGAAATATCCACACTGTTACACGTGCATTTTCAATTTATGATGATGTCATTTTTGAGGATTTCATTTTCAAAAATAATCATTTTCTGTGCACAAGATATTATTACCCATAGAAAGGCCAAATCACCATTTTTTAAACATAATTTCAACTGATGTTATTCATATTTTCTCTGTGAAGGTAACCAGTAGACTGAATTCTAATTCAGATTCTACTGTGAGCATAACTCATTGTCAAGGAGAGAATTAAATAATATAGTTGCCAAATAATAAAACATTATATGAAGTCTAAATCAATTAAAATATATTCACACAATACTACTTACTATATTACTTATGTTGGCATGCCTGCTGATTGTACAGACACAGAAATGTGCAGACATATTAATCTCCGCACAACAAAATATGCAGTAAACTAAACACCATAATGATAACAACAATATAATAATATTGACATTTATATGCATAATATTACCAACAGCACACCAATAATAATAATAATAATAATAATAATAATAATAAACATGATCATTATTAAATAATAATTCTATTATAAATATTATATATTATTATTTATTTTTGAAAAAGAGAACTATCACTGCCCTGGTGTGATTGATAGAAATAAATAAGTTGCTGTTTAATTGTTCATTTCTATTTTTACTCTCAGCATAACCTTCCATTTTCCACTGCAAGATAAACAAATGTATTTCAGCTAAATCAAGTCAGAAATAAGGTTGATTTTCTAAAGCTAATCTCAGTCGACCAAATATAAATTTGTTGGGTGAAACCCAAGTCTGTCCTATAGTGTGTTCAGTAATGAGCATGCAAGCAGGACAGATAAACACGCAAACCGCACTGTACTCCCCTCCAAAAACAGCAGCAACAATGCTAACTCACAACAGAAAAAAGCACCGCGTTTTCGCCCGTAAACATTTTTGACAATGATCTACGTATGACAACAAAAACAGATGCAAAACACAAAATGGAAGCATTTAACATGCCCCATTCGCAATGTGTAGGCACATACACTACTAGCAAATAAAATAATAATTAATGTTGAAGTACAGTAGAATTAGACAAAAATTACTTTTCTTAACATCTGGTCTTATGAATTGTATATGACCTCATCATTTATACATGACCAAATGGAAAACGCACACTCACACACACACACACACACACATACACACAGTCATAGATGAACACATGCACGCGCTCACACACATACACACAGTCACAGATGAATACATAATACCGTCTTATTAATTGATTAAGTGATTAAAGTAATTGAATTAGCTATGATTGAAAAATGTATTTTAGAAAATTACAAACAATGATAATGGTGATGATAGTAATATTAACAGTATTAACAATGAGATAATATCATAATCACATTCAACATATTTAACAGATTATCAAGAAGCCACTAAAATAAGAGTTAATATGTTTGGGCCAATTTCTAGATTAAATGCAATTTATTTAGACTAAAAGGAAAAATGTAGATTGGTAATAAACAGATGGTAAGTACATTAATTAAATATAGTATTTTACAGTAGACTACTCTACAGTCCTTTTAACTATGCACCTGCCTTTATTTTAATGTAATCCTACGCGAAATATATTGAAAAATAAAAAAAATATTTAAAATATTTTTAATTGTATTCATAAATGTACATCTGATTGCAAACAAACTTTGTTACAAGTATGCCATGCAACTAAACATGAAAAGTCCTTGCTATTATGAACTAACCTTTTCACAGTTTTAAAAAAAAAGTGTTTTTTGTTTTTTTTACCACTGCATTTATTTTAATGAAATCACTTTTTTTGAACAAGGTTTAAAAATCCCAGCTCTGAACCTTTTGGCAAGAGCACGCTGAGATTTGGTAACGTTGCTAATTAAAACTCGTTAAATATTCAAATCGCCTCTTTGCATAACAATGCAGAATGGACAGCAATGTTTAAAATGAGCTTGTGCCGAGAGCTTTTGTTTAGCTTTTCTCTCCCTTTTGTTGATTCATTAGGCAGAACTGCTTCACCAGCTCCCACCTCCTAGAGCCCAGAAGAGAGGCTCATCTATTTTTCACCCCTATTGACTACGGCGGAAAGGCAGGCAGCTTCTCGGCCCAAGCCGAACCTTAAGGACCAAAACCGTTTGCCGTGGTGAAGAGACAGAGAGCGCAGAGAAGAAAGCCAGCCACCATTTAACATTTAAAGGACTGGTATACAAACGTAATTATAAATATATATTTTTTTTTTAAGTTAGAAGATAGCGGTGGTGTACCGTTTGCGGCACAGAGCGTTGTCCTGTGTGTTTTAAACCATTGAACACACGGTATAAACAATCCCAGCAAGATGCTTGGCACGGAATCAAGAGTCGCACAATGTGCCCATCCAGGCCCGAACAATGCCCGCCGTATCATAAACAAAAATCTGATTGTACGGCTTCTGTACAAAGAAGCTTGTGTTTATAAAAGGGGGCACAGAGATGGCAACTTGTGAGGGACCCCTGGTGCCTCCTCGCCTCTGGGCCGCCGCGAAAAAACGCCAGCACAAAATCCGCAGATCAGGAAAGTTCTGGGGTCTTCCGTTGGCATCTTTCACCGAGGATCGGCAGAGACAAACAACAAAGAAACAACAGCCGTCCCCCGAAATGTACCGCTTTCAAAATGATTCCGAATATGAAACTGAACACTGTGGATAACTTAAGGTAAATATCCCAGGCATCTTCCAAAAAAAAAAAAAAAAGAAGAATAATATATCCCAAAATCTTTACCCCCAATAATTCAATAATCAAAAGGGAATATGATAAAATAATAACCCATGAAAAAAATAAATAAAATCACAAATACAGCTATAATAACTAATACTAATAAGAGCAATTTTTCTCGTTTCACAGTGTAAATAGTCAAGGACCCATATTTTTTTTAATGAATGAAAAACAGACACAAGCACAACATTTCAAACGCATCGTCACATCACGTTAAAGGCCAGAATTTACAATCGCTATACCGTTTGCGCGCTGAATAACACGTGACAGTACAATTCAACAGCGGAATTAGTTTCTTGTGCGTCACTGTAAGACAAGAAAAATGACACCCTGAATTAAATCTCATTCCAGACATTTTTGGAAAAACTGTCAGACAGCTTAAAGTCTTGGAGTCGCACTTTGGGGTTTACTACCCGTTGGCTCTGAGGAAACATGGGAAAATATAGATTTGAGTCGGCTCGGCAGCGTGCGGTTCGAGCGAGGGGCAGAGGATGAATCGGGCAGGCATACAGACGGCAGAGGGCCTACTTATAGGCTCTGACTGTTCCCTGCTGGCCTACGCTTCCTCACGGTGATTGGAATCAGATGGATAGCGGTGCAGTGCAGAACGAAAGACAGGGCGGCCTTTCAGGCACAAACCCCTGCCTCATCCCTCGCTCGCTCTCTCTCTCTCTCTCTCTCTCTCTGGACTGTCCATGTCAAAGTACAACACAGCGAACTAACACGCTGCACTGTCCACCCCCCCCCCCCCCCCCCTCGCCCCCGTTACCTCCGAAAAGGCCACGGTATCACACAGACGCTGCACACACCAGCAGGGTAAAAATGCCTGACGTGTGGAGTTCACTTAGGTAAGTGCTAAGTGCAGACTTACATGTACATCACTCATATTTGTTTTCAATAACTGAACGCAAATAACTTCCAATGTAAGTCCAATGTAAACAAGCCTTCGTCTGTCACCGATGGCCAATAAAAGAGAGCATCGAGGATATTTTCTTCCTTTTAAAGGCCCCAAAAAAATAAATAATGACAATTCACCCATTGGTTTTTTCCCTTTGAGGGGACTACTGTACATTTTCCCTAAATTGCATTGAATTAAATTAGCCCCCCTTCCTGTAGCCCACCTCCTTCTAGTTTCATTACAATTACATACAATTTAAGGTAATTGAAAATAACCGAATCAGTTATAACAACGTTACAGTGTAAACAGCTGCAGATAAGAAGCAGATTATGGCGATCAAACAGAGGCTGTGAGACTGTAGATGACCGACCAGCACTGTACAGCATGCTACTGTGCAACTCTTTCAGATGCGCACGCTCAAAACTATCCGAAAATCCCTGTCCCACGGAGGGCTTTCACACACGTTAGAGGGACCGGTTTTGGCTTTTCCCTTTTGTCTCTCTGAAAGAGGAACAGACAGACGCAGAGCGCGGAAAAGGAACTAAAAGCAACGGGCTTGCACGTGAAAGGTGCAGCCGTCAGTTTTGCAGACTTTGCCTATCACAACACCAACTAAATGAAAAATGACACGCAGAATGGCAAGAGTTGGCTTACCGCTTTGCCGTTGTAGTAGTACATCAGTGAGCTTCCACTCATGCCTGGGATGGTGTACGCGCAATACATGCTTCTTTAATTCGTTTTTTCCCCCTCTTCGGTATCACTCTAACAACTTTTATTTCAAACTCGCTGTCCCCTTTTTTCACAACAATTCCTTCAGTTGCATTTTCCCATATGGCCAGGCCAAGCATGGTGAATATGCAAAATAGGGAGAAACCATTTCTGACGTTGGGCTATGGGAGGGGAGGTAAGGGGTACTGACTCTCCCCTGTCTGCGTTTCTCTCCCTCCCTCTTTCTCTCCCTCTCCCCCACTCTCTGCTCTCTCTCTCTTTCTCCCTCCCTCTCTCACTCCCCCCCCTCCCCTCCCTATCACTCCCCTCCCTCTCTCTATCCCTCTCCCTCTCTCTCTCTCTCTCCTCTCTCTCTCTCTCTCTCTCTCTCTGGCAGTTAACTTTCCATAGTAAATCTGGAAGCTATCCCCCGTATTGAACTAGGTTTGGCTTCTTTGAAGAGGACAGAAACATATTCAGCTTTTTCCACGGCTTTTATTAGTCGGTGGCGCCGCGCACAGGTTCTCTAAACCGTTTACCTCTCTCCTTTTCGGGATTAGCAGCCTCGCTTCCTAATTTCGGAGAAGCCCTGTCGAGCGCACCTACGCCCGCCTCAATCACCGTCGGGCTCGACGGCCGCGCCGCTACAACGGAGAGACGAACGGCGACATAAACGTGGTGGGGGGGGGGTTCACGTGTCCAAAAATCTCCCAAACACGGTGTTTAGCTGTGCCTTGGGGGGGGGGCAGAAAACAGGAGTAGGGTCCATTATTGAGTTGAATACAAATGCAGTTAATAGACTCTCCCCTTTTTTTTTTTTTTTTTTTTTTTGCTTTAATTTGATTAAAAAGCGAGTGGCAGGAAGGGATTCGTATGATGCACATCTAATAACTCTACCATCTGTCTCTGGAGCTGGCTGGCTCCCAGCATTGTATGCATCAGCCTGGGAACTTGAATCGCAGCAGAAAAAAAAAAAAAAAAAAAAACATTTGAAGGGGGGTGGTGGGGGGAATCTCTGACCTGGTTGAGAAGCAGCATAGACAGCATTTTTCTATTGCTTGGTCAACAACCTCCGTTAAAGGCATATAAATAAATAATAAAAACAGACGGCGAACAAAAAGAAACTACAAAGGCAAAAAAAAAGAAAAAAAAAAAAAGAAAAAGAAAAAAAAAGCCTCTCATTATTGCACCTGCGTGTGCCGCGGCCGGCGCGTGATGGATGGCCGCTACGCTGGGAGCATCGCCGCCGTTTTTTCTTTTTTCTGCTGCTCGGTCGAACTCGCCGCCGGGTTCACGACCGCGCCGCTTTTCCGGCGTTAGGAATGTGTCGTTTACTCTGAATGAGCCCGCTTGCTTCTGAAATGGCTTTTCGCAGCGAAAGGCCTTGATGGGAACAGGCCTCTGGTCAGCCAGACTACGGACAGTAAACGGCCGGAATAAAGGAAAAATGAACCCTGGCAACCCCAACAAATAAAAGTGACTAAAAATAAAGGCAGACTAAACAAAATCACCCCCCCCCCCCCTCCCCACTGTGCGAGCAGATTTATTATTTTTCTGAAGGAAACAGAAAGTTTGAGTCAAATGAAAGAAAGACGAAGTAATCCCTGTAATAGCACAGCTGTAGCTGTTCTCCCTGTCTGACCAGTTTAAATGACAGCAGATTAAGATTAAAAGATCGCACTGTAACCGACACTTATCACGGACTGATTCCACACGGATTCTACATCAATACAGCGGACGTAACGCTGGCTCGGGCCGAATGGGGAACTTAAACTGTTGGCAGGGTGTTAAATGATCATACAGGACAATATCCAAAATCCATCGTACGTAAAATGTTTTAATTCGGACTGCCATTACCACTGGCTGTGAGAGTAAAATGAAAATATTACAACAACAAAAAATAAGCAAATGAAAGCATTTAAGGCAATGAAGGCAAAGGAAAAGAGACATAAATAAAGATGAC
>CM056392.1:6703347-6753196 GCA_029718625.1 Synaphobranchus kaupii
GCAGCTCTGTTCTGTTGAGATGGACGATGAGGGGATAAATCGCAACTAAAAATCTACTTGCTAACGCCGCTAAGTAGGTTTTAGCGTGCATGCGCGAGGTTTACTGGCAGTAGCCAAACTAGGAATGGTGACGACCTGTGACAGGTCCAGATGAACCACGACCGCAACCTGCTTTGCGGCTAACTTGGGAGCGAGCGGTTTTTCGGCCGGTATGAGTGTTCTGTGACTATTTCTTACCATTACCGTCATTAATTATCTCCCCCAATTGCCAAACTCATAATGCTATTTTAAAATAATAATTTGTTTGTTGTAATTAAGGACAAAGCGTTTTGACACTGAAACTGAGCCAGCTTGTCGGTTTCCAAAGCATGCAGAATTACTAAGGCCCTGCCCCAATGAACACTATTTAGCTTCTTTCTATATCCTATGTATTATCACAGCCATAGCAAGTCAAACTCATTTGTATTAAAAGAATCTTATGAATCACATTGCTCAATGCTTGATGTGCATACTTAATATGCATAATAAATAGTGTAGAGGGAAGAGCAATGGCATAGCAACAGCAACATATTTGAGGAGGGTGCGCAAGCTCAAAGGCACAGTATGTGTGGGCTGGGGTCGTGCGATCCCCGACTTGCGTGTTGTGGAATCGTATGACCTGGTCACAGAAGTAATATATTCGCCATGATACGGAGGGAGGGGGGGTTTTGGACCGCACGGATCGCCATTACAGCGCCGCGGTTCGACCAGGGGCGAGGCCACCTGCCAAAAACACGGAGTCCCACATGTACCCCTGCGTATCCAGCCTGTTTGACCACGCGTTTCTCTTCCTGACTTCCTCCTCAGAGGAAATTGAGTCAATTTCCTTTATGTACGGCACAATGATGAGCACATCTTCAGCTAGTCCCCGCAGGACTTAGTCAGCAACCATGAGCACAGCATTAAGAGACTGAAGAAGAGGCTTTCACCAAAAAACAGATGTACTAGGTAGACACACACACATAAACAGATATATACTGTATATATATATAGAGAGAGAGAGAGAGTAAGAGAAACAGATATGCGCAGCTGATTTTGTTTTTAGATTATTCTTCACTTAGAAACTTTAATAATCTAAAAAATAACTTTGAATAATCATTTTAAATGAATACAGGATAAACCAGCCAAACAAACAAAACAGGTAATATTAGCAAAATCTGTATTATTATTATTATTATTATTATTATTATTCGCTGTCCAAAGTAATGCTCAACCCCTCTTCTCAACATGTCTCTTATTGCAGGTCAGCTATACAAGACTTTGCCAAGGACAGAGCCTTCTCCAGCTCTCTACAGAATGCAAAACCACTTACATCTGGATGCTATGAATATGTGATCCAATGAAACAAACTAACTATAAAATATTATTCCTGACTAATTTCTAGTGGTTATACATTCTTCATACTGCAAACAATTCATTAATAATTAACACGCAATCACAGTGCCTTTTAATTTCGGTGTTCTCCAAAAACGATCCATTACTTTCAATAATGAAAAAAAAAAACGTATTATTTCAAATGTTGAAACACTTGTTAATACACCAATGGCATTAATCTAAGAAAAGATAATTTAAGATATTACACCGTAATCAGTTAACATGTAAAATCCAATTCAAATGAATGTGCAATATAAAGAAATATTTGAAATATAGAAAAGAATAAAACAAAAATAATAATAAATATAAACCAAGGGAAAGTGTTTCCTGAGACCATAAATATATAGATCTGCTGTGCAGGCTGCCTACTTGACATGGGCACTCAGCATCTTCCACCGAGCATTTCTGTGGGGTACATTTTTCAAACACTTAATGACACTTTTCAGATAACTTCTATTTATGTTTCCAATACGGCAGATATTTGTGTGAATTGATCATAGTAGAGTCATGTGTGACATTTTTAATTTGTCTTAATATTCCCTTACGGTCTTTAAATACATTTTTTGGAAGAAGTAGGAAGAAGTAAATTACTGAATTCATGTACTGGTTTCTACTGTAATTTAAAACATTTCTGAGGTATTTTAAATGTGGCATGCCAAACTCATTCTGACAGCACAAGGAATTCATCAATGTTTTTTTTTTGTTTTTTTTTGAGGGGGGGGGGGGGGGGGGGGGGGCATTGTGGGCCTGAAATGCAAAGGGGGGGTTCTCAATCTGCAGTGCGGACACCAACTTTGCACCCGGCGACATGAAACAAAAGTTCTCTCTGCACGTCACTCGCAAATAAACAACAGTGTGTGTTCCTCAACTGGCGGCTCCCAGTAATGTAATTAGCACAGTTTCTCACAAAATGGCCGCAGCACGCTCTGACGGTGAGCAACATTCTGGCCCCTGAAACCCAGGCAGGCAGGCAGGCAGGCAGGCAGCCGCAGCGTTTCGCTGAGGGCAGACGGAGAAGCACATTGAGATGGACAGTTGGGAGACCCTTTTCTGCTCCCTGGCTACCTCGCTAAAGCGCTACGCTGTGCAGTGGGGAACGTCACAGGTTCGCCGCCGCCACGTCCTTTCACATTAACACAGGCGCCTGCGCACCTTTTCTCAGGGCGGGGCCGATCCGGCCGGGTCTCCGTGCGTCCCCCAACCGTTTTAAAATCCATTCAATACGGGCTTTCAGAGACGGATATTATTTTACTTCCCCCCCCCATACTTTACAGAATGAGTACATTTCTCAGGTAAAACCACTACAGAACTGACGCACGAGTAAACATGACAGTGATCGACACAGATCTTCCTCCTTAAATATTAATTAAATGAAGATTGAAAACATTTCCGAAAATTATAAACTGACGGCATCACGGGGGATACAATTCAGTTTAAATGATGTGATTTAAAACGAGATAAAAATCTCAAATCATTTACGAGCTAATAGTTAATCTGCGGTGATTCAAACAAAATCAAATATTTTTGCACAGAAGGCAAATGTCACACATTGAGTTCCCCACCTATTATTTTTGAGTCATCCTCTTCTTTTGGATCGACCAAGCAAAAGCCAATAAATAAAGGCTAACATTTATTTTACACAGAGACCATTTGCGGAGCATTAATATTATTCTCAAACATCACTGTTATTTCCAGAGGGATATGGTCAAGCACACACAGATGTTTCTTTCATTTCAGTTTTTTTTTTTTTTTAGAAATATCACGAGGTCATCTCATGCTGCATTCCCTTCCAGAACATTCTGTGACTCCTTCGTTTGGAGGTTAACGCCGTTCATTCAGACAAAAAGAAAGGAAAATGGCCCGACTGCTCGTCAGGTAAATCAAAGCAAGAATAAAAGACAGGTGTTTTCTCTTTGCTCATGTGGACGGATATGGTGGGAACACATACACTCTACATCAAAGCATTTCATGTACAATATGCTTCCCCAATGTAAAAAGAAAAAAAAAAAGCCTTTTAGGAATGAACTGAGTGTGGTCTAAAAATCATATTAAATCCTTGCGCTCGTGGACAGTGATTGGGGGGGGGGGGGGGGTTAGCGGGGGGGTAAGAGAGAGCGCTGAAGAGAAAGCGATACCCGAGTTCGCTTCCGCTCGGATTTGCGAAAAATCTGCGGCGATATACCGAAGCGATTAGCGACGTGTCGGGAGATTCCTTTCGGGTCCCGTGTTGTAATGGCTGGAGCGCAGGCGGATAAATAATAAGCGTCTCTTCAGCTCGGCGAGGGGGCGCCGGCTTGCTCAGCGGGCTCCATAGGAGTTAGCGGAAAGGGCTTTCTATAGGGAGGGGGGGCTTTCTATACAGCGCCCCCCTTGCTCCCACGTCCCCCCCCCCCCCCCGAGATGAAAGAGAAAGACAGACGTGAAGGAGCACAGACATTCCTGCTTCCCGTGCTCCACGGGCCGGCGCTCGGGCCTGCTCGTTATCTGTTCATCCACACATCCTGACGGCGAACCCCAAAACCATTTATTTATTTACTTATTTATTTTTTTTATTTGGCCCTCCCTCCACTTCCAGGAAGTCGACCAAACAGCGCTAAGGGTTAATCGTGAATTAAATTTTCAATTATTGCTGCTGTTGTTCTCGTGACTCTCTACCTTTTAAAGGTTTAAGGTTGAGCCGTGGCAACTCTAGGCTGGCCAGCTGGACCTGCGGACAATTAAGTTTATGTCGCCTGCTGGACGGCTGGGGATCCACCACGCAACTGTAGAGAATTCGGGGCGGTGTGCAGCGCGAGGCTCCATTGTCTGAAAATGCCATTGCGCAACATATGCTAACTGCGTTGCAGAAACCACAAGAGCACAGTTAGGCGGCAATAAACTATCCAAGCTACATAAACCTGCGGTGTCTGTGCCTTTTAAAATGCATAAACTTGCAATTTGTCTTCATAACAAAAAGCAATACTTGTGACGTAGCCTAAGCTCAAAACAAACGTGCATGAAAATTGTCAGTATTTTTCTTGGTGCTTTCTTCTTTTTTTGGAATAATCCAGTTGAGTGACAAGGGAAGAAAAACTTCATGAATTAATTTGTTTATTTTTTACCCATTTACTAACATGAGGCAAGATGATTTATTGAGACATAACCATGTGGAATTAAATAAAGCTAGCCTACATATTGAATGGATGGAGCTGAGAGTGAGACAGACACATTTGCAATGGAGTGAGAACCACTAGCAATAGCTGTAACAAGCAAATAAATAAATAATTTAAAAAAGATCAGATATAATACAATGCATTCTTAGTCTGAAGACAACAATCATATTTTTTTTCTAGACAAAATGAAGCCAGATGAAAAGAAAACAAAAAAATGATGAGATGGGTTGCACTGGGGGTTCTAGGGGTAAGATCAATCTCAGGTTTTTCCAGAGACCAACCTAAAAAGATTAAACTGACAGTTTCATGTGTAATACCCCGACATGTCCTGGAGGGGGCGAAAAAGCTCAGGAAACAGGTTTAATGCGCACAGGAGATTACAACCCTATTGTGCCTTCTGGTAGACCTATCTTAATTTAATTAACGCTGTCTACTTTAAACAAAATCAGATATGAACTCCAAGGTACAAAAATAGCCAAAAATAAAAGAAAAGAAAGACACAAACTCACACTTTAATGAGACCTTCAAAAAGACAAGCCTATTTCTCAGAATTATTTCCTGAGAAAATCTTCAGTTCATAACAAAGACACAATAGTATACAGCATTATCTCAGATATATCAAGCGCATGTGAAAGTATGTATTATCCCCCCCCCCCCCACACACACACACACACACACACACACACACACACACAGATACACATGCACTGCACGGACATGATTTCTGTGTGTGTGTGTCTATATGCACACGTGTAAGTGCATACATGCAATGCACACAGTTAACTATTGTTGTTTAATTATACGTATAGTGTGTGTATGTGCTTATACACACACACACACACACTATAGATATAATGAATAAATAGTTGATTACAATAGTTAACTGTGCATGTATGCATGCATGGACTTATGCATACTTGTGCATATATATATATATATAATATATATATATAATATATATGAGGTAAAAAAGATAAATACTACAGAACCGCAATGCACATACCGACACATTCGTCAGTAGTCAAAAGGACAGCCAATATTTACATAGGCCTTATTTCCATGCACCTATGAAATGATAAATCACAGAACTAAACCACTCTTCCCTGTAATGATGAAAAGCAAGGGATAGGTGGTAATGCATAACTATACACTTCGGGTTATCCTGTACGAAAACAAAAATGGTTCGGAAGCCAAAGCTAAAGACAACGGACATGTTATCTCACTCATTATGCAAAAAATATAATCAAGTCCATCCCTAGTATGCCTTCAACGTGTAGATCAATTTATAGCCATTAGAAAGGACAACATCGCTATAAAACCAATAAATAAATAAATAAAGGCAAAAATAATAGAGTAGAAACTGCACTCCATCTAATGTGAACTAATTTCCTTTTGATTACCACATTATTCCAAGGTTTCTCTCAAGTGACAGCGTAATTGTAGTTTAAGTAAATTAACTTCGCAAACATTTTGGCTTACAATAGTGTGGTTTGTGAACCGGGGGGAAAAACGACTTCAAGGACGAGGAGGGGGGGGGGGGGGGGGGGAATTAAGGAAGTTACAAAAGCCCTATTTCAAGGTATATCCAGCGGCTCAAGGTCAGAGCGCAAGTGTCTTGGTCATTTCCGCAATAACATTCAAAACCTCAAGACTTATGGCCAAGGCTGGATTTTCTTCCATCGCTTAACGGAAGTTACTCTAAAAGTGCCTCCATTTTTAAACGGAGCGCAAAGTGGCCACAGTAATTCGATATTTAAGCTATTGCTCCTGTACGAGAGTGGAAGTCACACACACACACACACACACACACACACACCACACACACACACACACACACACACACACCACACACACAACACCACACACACACACACACACACACCACACACACACACACACACACATAGGTATGTGTGTACAGACAAGAGCAGAAGCTAATGTTAGGAGCGGTGAGCAGTGAATACTTCCTCTCCACTCACTGCTCAGGTTTCTCAGACCTTAAAGGAAATGACAGTAAGGATTTTGGGCAGAATCAATAATCAGTCACCTTGGAGAAAAAGCTGGCAGAACGAGCCTCCTTTCACTCTTAACCGTTTTTTTCCGCTCCTAACACCTTAACCGCTGTTGCAGAGGAGAGAGCCCAGTCGTTTGGCTAAAAGCAAACATTGCGTTTATGTCCTTTGGTTTGAGCTCGCTGTGTTATTTGTACCACAAACGCGCCACGACACCTTTTGTAATTTTTTTCAATGCTACTAATAAAAAAAAAATATATATCAAATGTTGATATCCAAAAGCAAGCAAAACAAACATAAATAAGAGGTTGTAATATCAATGAACAAATTTGTTTGTGTGTATATATATATATATACACACACACATACTGTATAAACATCCAATATTGTATTATTTCAACATTTTGTGAAAAAAGTAAACAATGTTTTCATACAATATACTGGGCAGTGTTTCTTTCAATGTAACAAACATAACACTTCCAAATGGGAATAAAATATGTGTTGTGTTTGTAGAAAATATGTGTCTAATTGTCAAAGGCAATTCGAATTACTACCATAAGATTTAAAGGCTTTAAAGGTTCGCATTTGGAGTTGTAATCTATCTCAATAGTTGAACTCAAAATTGTTTTTATAAACATCGATCAAATGTCAAGAAATGCAGTCTCTGACAAAACAGGAGAACGATAGGCAAGCCACTGAACACATTACAAATAATTTCTCGTCCCACAAATGTGGATTTGCTATTTTTGCAAATCGACGTACACCTCTAAGTCATGCTCCTCCCGGGGCAATTGGCTAAAACAAGGCGCCCTTTACAATTTTGATAGATATTTTCACCTAAAATAATACAAAGCTCATGATGCTTAAATTCCTTGTTCAAACTTAAGCGGAACTACAGCGGAACTACAACTAGCCAACACACCTTTGTAGGTAGATGTAGGTTTACATTTTCCAAACTTACACTGATACTAATAGAGTGCTACAGACAGACTCAAGAGTCCGTTTGGTTGGACCTTTGGTCAAACACCCCTGTACTGCGTTCAAGGCAGTACAAACACAACTTAACATAGAGAAGAAAAGGGGGTTTGCAACTTCTTACAAGCACGCAATAACACGTCAATGACACGGCAGTAATAATGACAACAACTTAACGGACATCAGAGGTTTTAAACGCAAGGCCGGAAAATTCGCTGAATTGTTCGGTCGAATCTCAGACAACTGTCAAAACCTCAACTCCCCATTCCAGCAAAACCTCCACGAGGCAGCTCTCCCATTGCAAGAGCCAAAAGAGCGCCCGCAAATAAACAACAAAATAAATAAATTAATTAAAAAGCCTAACATTTGACATCAGCGCAGCATTCCTGCAGCATAATCGATTCCACACAATTCCAAATGCAAGACCAAACAGACGAGACTAATCGTAGGCTTCTTTTTGACATACATTTCCACTCGACTTTTTCACGTTTCCCTCAAAGAACATACAAACGGATGTATGTCACGATATCGCCAAAGACGCGTGCACATGCCACACACACACACAAGCAAAGACCGCAACATTCACAACAAATCTACACTGTTTGCACGGGATAGCTTTCACTGTTTTATAAGGGATACCAAGGACAATACGAAAACAAGCAAGTCCCAGTCAGCCTCCCACGGAGCTTGGAGACTAGAGAGAAAGCAGCCATGACAAGCCATACATTTTAGCGTCGTTAACTTCAAATTAAATGGCTAAGCCATGGTCCTACCCATCACACCACCATACAGCATGCTCTAGCATCAGTGTGGGAAACATTTATCCGAAGAAAGACCTTTAAATCCTCTGCTCAATTTTAAAACAAGGAATTACCGAACATATCTCGCGTTGAGTTAGTTGTGTCGAGTAATTTGTTTTCGAATTACTCAAGTGTATTATTGAGCACATCAATTCTAATGAACACAGCAATAGGATTTAAAGGTTATATGGACGTGAAGTTTCCACTGTAATGTCATAATAATTAAAATAACTTTTTAATAGGTATGTGAGGTATGAGGTACGCGTAAGTATATTTGACAAAAATTCTGAATATGCTGATAAATAAAATTTAGTACGTAATACTTGAGAACTACACAAATGGGAGATTTCACACTAATTTAAGTTTTCTGAAAGGTCGACATTGTTCTGAAACAGAGGGGTATACGGTTTACTTTTAGGGAGCATGTTTCTCAGTGTAATTCTGTTCACAACACAATCACATGTTCCAGACTGATAAACTCGACCCGTCAAAATATTTGCACACACACAGAATTATTATTGGGCAAAATAAAGAAAAAACACGTTCAACTTACTGAGGAAGGCAAACCGGGGGGAACCTTCCGAACTTTCTTCGTCTGGACTTCTGAAAACCAGAAAATAACAAAAAGAAGAAGAAAAAGGTGAAAAACTTGTACGGTAGATTGATGTTAATATATTGCAAACATTTTTTTATGTCTCCGAACATAATAGTAAAGAAAAAAAAAAGATCCTTCAATGAACTAAAATATTACAGGTGTGTCAGATGAATTGTTTTATGTCGCATTATCAGAGGGAGTGGGAAGTATTTTACTTTATTTATTATTTTTCTTTTACAAAAAAAAAAAACGACCCTTTTTTATTGTTGTATCAGACAAGGATTGTTTGGTGTGTTTGTGAAGACTGAGGGGAGACTTTGAAGGGAATGAAAGGGGCTGAGAATTATCCCGCAGGCTGTGGGGCCTCCAGACTTCCACGTCAAGGCCACGCTTTTATTCTTCTTTTTTCTCTCCTTCTTTCTTCCAAAATAAAGCGTGACACGAGAACAGTCCCTGCTACTGGATGACTGTTTCGATTAAAAAAACCGGGGATGAAGGTGCACACGTGAAAGTTGGAGGTGAAGTATTTCACATTTCTGCCATTATTAAAACTAGGTATATTTCAAAATTCAACAAAATTAACAAGGTGAGTATATATATATATATATATATACACACACACAAATATATGTGTGTGAGTGACACACACACACACAGATATGTTGGCAAACAATGAGATTGACCTTTTTTCCTCAGTATAAAATGTTGTATACAATGGTATTATTTCTTCACTTTCTTCCCCTATTGTCCATAAATAATAGCCACTTCTGAATATTAGCCACTTCTGAATAGACACTTAAATACGCAATCATAATAAAAATATATTCTTAGATGCCAACACTGATATTTATTCAGAGGCATTTTTATCATGCTTTATCATATTAGGCCTTTGGCATTGTCAAAGAACAGGTGCCAGATTATTGTGTGTTTGTATTATGTAAACGCGGTTGAAGGGCTCCAGGGCCAAAGGTCATCGCGTGGCGCGCTCTCTCTCACACCGCAGGCCGTAGCGGCGAGGGACGCGAGGAAGAGGACGGGGCGAGCGGCGAGGCGGGGGCGAGGCGGACTCACCCATGGGGTCACTGTGCATGGGTCTTCGTCGCGGGTTGTTGCTGTAGTGCTGGTAGTACTGTGACCCGGGCTTGGTGGGCGACGACGCCCCGGGGCTGCCCATGCCCATCTCGCCTCCCATGAGGCTCGGCTGGAACGCACACACACACACAAGGACAGACGGACGGACGTCAGAACCGCCGCGGCAACCAGGAGGCCCGGGCTAAATCTGCATAGCAAATCGGCGGGCTGCTTTTCAAACAGAGTGCGCATCGTCCGAACAGCGACACCGGCAACTGAACGCTTTAGTCCTGAGGAGAGTGCGAAAGTCTGATATATAGGGGAAATAAGAAGATGTCTCGATTCTGTACATTTCCATTTAGGATTACCTGAATTTTCTGTTTAAAAACAAAGCCATAAAAAAGAAAAGAATAACATATGACAGGGTATTAAGGCTGCTATATATATATATATATATATATATATATATATATATATATATATATATATACGCTATCTATATGTACACACACATAGTTCTCAATACATTCTTGAGATCAAAACCAATGTATATTTAAAAAAAAAAAATAATTTTAAGAGAGAGAAACTCTCCCTCCAGCAGAACTTCCAGTAGAACAAACTCATATAAAGAAAACTAACAAAAATACACAACAATGCATTCTTGCGGTTACCTCTGTGAGTTACACAACACATTCTCCATCTCGGGTAATCCACAAGAAAATGTACAAGGAGTCTGACAGCGCGGAGCAAAGTGCACGACTTGAGCAGACTGCCTGCACCAACTGTGGAAGAACACTTACCCAGAGTGAGCGTACCTCCTGATTAAACTTTGCACCGGGAACATTGTTCTCTTAATTAAGTTAAATTATTCAGCTACTACAAGTGCATGTAGGTTCGTTAATTTCTGTGAAGAAAAGAAACAAAAAAAAAAAAAAGAGAGAGAAAGGAAATTTTCCTGCGGGCAATGGGTACGGAAGTCAAAGCAGAGGGAGGACTTGGAAAATTGAGATTCCCAAACTTTATCGATAGCTGAAGTTAACTTTCTAGCGACCCAACTAATTAGTGTAGTTGATAAAGTACAGAAAAGTGTTTTCCCTAATCGAAATTCTAATCACTGAGCTTCTCACAACAGACTTAGTAATGCTTCACTAGAACGCCATTGACATGCAAAATATCCTAAATAGGCCAATTACAACTCTGCTTCTGCTCCCTGGTCAGCCCACTGCATACTGTGGGATCCCCAGCCTTTCACATGATAAAACAAAAGGCTCCTTGTCTTAAATAAAGTCAGTCAACCCTCCCCCCCCACATATTAAAGAGTTTTTTTGGGGGGGGGGGGGGGGGTTGAAGTAAGGACTAAAGGGGTCTGCTAAAACAAAAGTGGCACATTGTTTATGAAGCGCTTTTTCGAGACCACGTCGCCCCGGCAACTCCGGGTAATAAAATTCTCGTGCCGTTCCTCTCCCCCAATTTCAGAGCTGACTGGCTGTACCCAGCTGGCAGCCAGTGGAAATATTAACAAAGATAAATGACGAGCACCTGAACGAGGAGAATGCACCCCGTGAAGGATTAAGGCTCCAGCGTTGGCATTAATAACAGTGGTATGCCTACTTGGGCACCAAATGATGATTACAAAACGAGCAGACATTAACATAATGGCGATAATGCACACCCTACAAAAAAAAACAAAAAACAAAAAAGTACAGAGGGGGGAAAAAAACAAAAAAAAGAAATAATAATAATTAAAAGTCATCCCTCCTGCTAATAAGTTCTTTCACTCAACTTTATGAAAGTATGCCTAGATGGCAGAGAAAAATTAATTTCCTTTAAGAGCTCAGGCTTTACTGAACCTTCTCAGGATTGGGAAGATAAGAGAATAGGCGGCAGTGTAGTATAATGGTTAAGGAACTGGCCTCGTAACCGAAAGGTTGCAGGTTCGATTCCCAGGTAGGACACTGCCGTTGTACCCTTGAGCGAGGTACTTAACCTGAATCGCTTCAGTATATATCCAGCTGTATAATATGTAATAGATGGATAATATGTAAACATCCTAAAAAAACGTTGTGTAAGTCGCTCTGGATAAGAGCGTCTGCTAAATGCCTGTAATGTAATCTATTGAATTATTGATCAATTATTTAATTAAATAATTAAATAATTAATTTAATTATTTAATTAAATAAATTTGATTAAATAATTATTGTATTATTTAATCAATTGAATTCAATTTCTTAAAGGGGCTTCGACGTTAGTTAGTAAGCGAGCGACGGTGCCGCAATGTTGATGCAACTCACTTTCAATGTCGTCCACGTATGGTCCAACGCTAGGGCCCTTCGACCACGTTGAACTGGTTAAGAGGGAGATAATGAAGAGCGTTCGCAGGCAAGACACTGGGAGCGTCCAGTACGAACCCGGACCACCGTGTGCTTTAATGTTTTTGGCCCCGGGGGAATGTCACACGTTGTGTAGTGGAATTTTAGTGGGAGGTGGATAGAGGAGGTGGCTGCGGTCAGCTAGCGGCTGGGCCCCGTTAGTCCAGCCTGGACCTACAGATGGAAACAGTACCTCACACTTTACTCTACCTCAATACACCTGCGGCACAGGCGAGCGGGAACTCCGGCCGCCGTTACGACCGAACGGAGCAGTCGTAATTGTACCGTCGTCTTTGGAAAACAACTTTTTTTTTTTTTTTTAAATGAGCTAAATGAGGCTGTTATCAGTCTGTGATATTTTATTAAAGGTTGTATCAGCGATTTTGGGTGACGTCACTTCTGAAGCGAAATCCCAAAAAAACATACTTATGAATAATTATGTTATGTTTTAAAAAATAGTGTTCAAGCATCCAGAATTATAACCACGTTAATAACGTTTGTAAGAAACCAAACCGTTTGTAAATCCGTCAAGATTTCAGCGAGATAAGAGTATTAGCGTTTGTGCAGATCATTGTGACTGGTTGGAATACTGTTTATTTTGGTTTTGAGTGGTTGGTAGTACCATTTGTTTTTGTGTACGATCTCGGAGCATAGGCTGCCTACAGAGACGCGGTTTTTTGACAGCCTGCTTATGGGGCGGGCAGCTAGCGGATCGTGAGGAAAAATCAGATGAATGTGATCATTTATGTTTCCACCCAAAATCGCTGATACAACCTTTAAGCACTTGGATTGTCGTCGTTGCTCTCTGAGACGAAGAGAGACCTGCGCATGTTGTAATGCCTGTAGACCAGCTCCCACCTTGAAGAGTCAAGTGAAGCGCACCTCACTCACCTTTTTTTATGTCACATGACTAAAAGTGTGGCAGAACATTTTATACAATACATCGGTGTGTTATGAGGAAACGAGGCTGTACAATAACTTAGCTCGTACTGATCAAGGTTATATGGAGGGAATAAGGCTAACGAGCACATCTTGATGAAAAAAGTGTGTGTATAAAAACACATCTGGGGAGAGAGACGGCTGTGTTAACTTTTTCACTGCAGTCCACGGCAACCAGCGAGACAGTCACAGACAGTTCTGGAGGTTTGATACTGCCAGCAGATCAAAGGTCATGCAGAGCTGTAATGTCCATGAAGTCAACGGTGAGGCTTTAGAATGTTACCCAAAACACATCTGAAGAAGAAAGTAGCCCCCACCCCCCCCACACACACACACACACGCACACACACACACAAGCGCACACACACGCACAAGTCTGACCTTGACAAAGAACAGATGAAGACCTCAACAATGACACAGTTCTGACATTACGAACAACCGTACATGAACTCCTATTCTACACTCTGTCTGTGAATATAGCATAAGCATTAGCAGAAGCTGTGAGAAGCTGGTCGGACTTATGCTGCACATGTTGGACTAAACCAAGCCCCCCACCACCCCCCCAAATCCCCTCCCCTGCTCGGGAGGTTTGAGGAAATTGATGGCATCTGGGCATTCTCACCAGTCACGCAAGGGTGGGGGGGTGGGGTGCGGGTTGGGGCCAGGGGGGCGTACAGGAAGGAGTCATTAATTATGAGGAAGTGCTGGCGCTGCACGGCACACCTGTACACCGGCTCCAGCTGACTCGGGCACCAAGAGAAAGAAATATCCCAGCGACTGAGAGAACGCGACCCGGCGCCCAAAGCAGCGGCCGGCTGTTACCCCCGCCGCTCCGCGGAACGGCGGAGCGCTAGTTAATCTTCCGCGAGGCGGTGCCTGGGAGAAGAGGGAGGGGCCAGGGACCCCCCTTGGCGGAAATGTCGCGGAGCCCGTGGACCCGGGGTGGTCGGAGCGCGACCCCGGTGGGGTCACGTGACCCGGCGTTGGGAAGGAACCCTGGGTATATATCATCAGCATGCCGTCGCGCCCGGCAACATAAACCGAACAGACTCGGTGAAGTATTACCGCGCATCCTGACTGCAGAACCACCTGGTGCCAATTCTCCTGTCAGTTACTTTCTTTGTCATTCCAGAGATGCAATTAAACACAAAAATAGCCAAATTAAAACTATGGTAGATACGTCCAAGACTTTTCCTTCGCTAAAACCCTGGGGCTCTTTTGACCAGAAAATTGATTCAGACTTGGAGCAAACCTGAAACTATACACGCGCAATTCAGTGCGTTTAATGTCAATTAGCGGTCACCGTTCATTTAATAAAGGAAATAGGCAAACATTTCAAGACGTGTCTTGGGGGGGAGAAAAAAAACTCGCTAGCAATCTGCAGTGAGAACCAACTGTAATACTGAAAGCAACATATCAAATAACTGCTAAGCTCTCTCATTACAAAATTATATAGATATTGTGCTGCTGGTAATAATAACACAAACAGCAACAAAAACAAAAGATTATTATGAGAATTAGTAGGCATTCATCACAGCAGAAAATGGTATTAATACAAGTTTGTGATTATATAGTGAAGATAAAACACACAAAACCAAAGAAAGCGCAGATTATATACCAATACCAGTAAACCAATTTCTCCACAGTTTTTAAACCAGCAATGCGGTCATGGTACTTGATTTAATCCAACATTACACTGAAGTGAAATAAAAAAATGAAAGGATGCGCACTCTACACAAAAAAAGCGCGCTTGCCATTAAGTGGGTGCTCTGCACATTTGGCTGCTGGTGACTTCATGTAATATCTCAAATCTCAGTGCACAGTCTAGAAGGTATTTCTGATACAAAGGTACTACCCTCAATTTGCCTGCTGGTCGGGGTTCTGCAGGCTAACGGCAGCAATGTTCGACGTTTATGAACTGGACAGCAAACTAAAACCTCGCCCACAGACTGAGCCTTGGGCTGTGTCCGAATCAACGCCAATCCATACAATTAAGTAGCTTGTCGAGTACACTGGATGGAGTTGCTAAGTAGGTGAAACGTTACAGTCATTACAGTCAGTCATTTAGCAGACGCTTTTATCCAAAGTGACATACAATAAGCGCATACAGAAACGTCACCGAAGTCACTACAGAACGGATAAGACAAAGACAAAGCACATCCCTATGTTCTCAAAATGCAGTGTAATTAAAATCCCAGGATGATGTACTTATTTCCAGGTTTTCACTGACAATAGAATGGAGGATACTTTTCGAATAGTGTACGTCACATACTAAACAGTGTACAGTGCACAGTATGCTAGCACACAGGACGCAGCGGATTCGAACATAGCCTTGGACTTGGGGCACATGAGACACACACTGTGTGCTGTGACCTGTGTAACCCACTTTACCACAGATAACAATATGACACCAGAGAGTCTGGACAACATAATGATTGACGAGACAAATGGCATCCTTTCATAAGAGCAGCAGTGAAAGGAATGGAAGCCTTCCAAACAGACAGCAAAAATGTAGCAAAAAGGCCCAAAAACCAGCGTGCAGGGGCGTACATTAGCGCGTATTTTGAAGAAAGGTTAGCGTCTCGGGACTTGTGCGTCTCAGGGACCGCCCCGAGCCGACGCAGCGGCGGAAGAGCGGTCCCCGCGTCGGGGAACGCTTTAGCGGGCGGGGGTGACAGCTCCACAAAGCAGGGCCTCAAAGACAGATCCTGACAGCTCGGCTCTGTTCCTCATCCGCAAACAGCTGTTCCCGCTGCAAAGGGGGAGCCTGCTGTTTGATGTAGGAACATCTAAGGGGGGAAAGGGTTAACGCGCGCGCGTCTACGCTGCTTTTATCCTTAATCTCCCCAGGAGTCACCGAATCGGGGAACACTGATACCCAACCGCCTTACAAGCAGGTCCGGGAGCCGCACGGACACCATGGCGGTTAAACCGCTCGCCTCGTCTGCCTTAAAATGGAAAATTTAATAAGCCATACCAAAAAAAAAAGTATAAATAAAAAATGAACTTAAAATCAACACTATTATGTACAGTACATGCAAAATAATAAAAGGTTGTAATGGAAAGTGCGACTAATACGATATTCACACAAATGCACACATTCTGAAACACAAAAACGAGGGACATACCAACGCACGTCCTACAAAATGGACAAAACAAACAAAAACAGGCGTTATATACCTGTATTACGATTCATAGAAAATAAAATAAGCTGCCTATTTGCGATGGCAGATGTGTCTAAATTATTACAGGCCGTCTCCTGGGAACACATTCAGTAGATCCTCAAACTGGAAAACAGCTGTTGAAAATTAACATCATACCACACACATGTTGTCGAAGTAAATTAAAAAAAAACACATCCCTGTGGTAGTGCAAAGCCGCTGAAGCGGCCTCAGCTGCCACACTTGTTCTCCGCTATAGGAAATGTTATGATTGAGAGTTTGAAATAATTACGGTCACAATCAACTTCAAAAAGAAAATGCATTAACCCCGCCTACCTTAGCACCAAGTTATGGGATACAGTACATTTCATAACTATATATACACATTTGCAGACTTTTAAAGAGTCCTTACTACGTAAAGTTTTTGCATAGTTAAGTAATAGATTCTATATTGGCACATTTCTGTATTCAATTTGTGATACCAAACAAGTTAGAGAGTAGACAACATGATTTTGATCACTGATTATGAACTAATTTCTTTATTTATTTCTTTTTAACTGCATGGTAGTGTCACGTTACATGTTGAAAAGCGGAAAACCAGACTGTCGAGATAAATACACGTGCTGACGGACGCAAATCCCCACCAACGCGAGAGGGAAATAGGCAAGATACTGCATGCGAGAAGGGAGCAAAATATTACTGAATAATGCAAAGAAACGATCTGGAGGGATAGCAGCGCGAATAACGTTCAACAGAGGGCACGGAAGTCCGATCTGATTGGGCTCGCCGCGAACGGTCCCGTGGCGACCCGTCCCGCAAATATCCACTCCGAGACCCGCTTAATCCCCATCGCCGTCACCCGCCACGGGGGCCGTGCCGACGACGAGCCCCGACCGAACGGTCATCGCCTGGGTTACGGCTTGCTCGTCATATTATGCGAGCTGAAGGGAGTCCTCTCCCCGTTGTCCCGCACGTGCCGAGAAAACGTCGAGTCCGCGTTTTAATATGTCACTGGATGCCGAGGGCGGGCGGTAAAAACCCTGTGGTATACCTCAACGAACCCCCCCCCCTCTCTGTCAGGGGATGACACTTCAGGAAAATTGAGTTTTACACCGTCTAGGATCACACTGCCACACTGTTGAGGGGACTGGGTATTGAGGCACAGTCTGTTAAGTGTTAATTATTTGTGTATTTGAAACTCAGTAGATTTTTTTACAATAAGATTCTATCAGTCTTCATATAGCTCTTGATCTGTCATTGTATTACTGTATGCATGAATTGCATTTGTTATACATGTACCCAAATTAGATAATAATAATAATAATAATAAATAAATGTATTAATTAAATTTATTGCATAAATAATAATGAAAATATTTCTGTTTAGTCACTGCTCATTTGCTGTAACAAACCGAAGAGAGTGCCAAGTCAAAAAGAATGAAGCCGAGTTGGTTTAGGGCAGCCCTGTTCAGTGTTTGATGTTTCTGAACGATTCTTTGCCTCTCCATCATTTTGACAGTCCTCCGTATGTCTACGAGAATGCAATCCCACTCAGGCGACTGCTCCTCCCCGAAAAAACACCCAACCGATTGAAAAAGCAGATGCTTCCCAGATTCTATTGCGCACTTTGGAGGGAAAGCTGTAGCGTTTATCGGGTTGCTTTTTTTATAACAACAACGGCGGCGACGACGACAACAACAACAAAAAGTGGATCCGTCGCCGACCGCAGATTCCTCCAGAACCGCAAAACCGGCAGTTGAGTGCGGACGTTTATAGGAGACTCTGCGTGATTAATACCTCCAATTAGTTACCGAGCGAAAGAGGGAAAACCTTGTTGGAGATGCTTCCCGAAACAGCAGGCAAACTAGGAAGCGGAGCCTTCAGGCTCGTCTTCAGCGTTCACAGAACCCCAGTAGTACACATCCACACGCTCCGCGCACACATTTTGCACCAGAGCTTTTAACACTTTAACATGAAACAAGTAGCAATTAACACTTTAACATGAAACAAGAAAGCCTCTAAAATCATACATTGCAATATAAGCCAACCATAACAATAACATAACCATTTAAACAAACAAAAAATAAAATGCTGTTTAGTGTACCAGAAAACAGCCACTTTAGAGGGAACGTTGTAGCTACTCTACAGGATGACACCGCACATTTAAAAAAAAAATTTTGTCATGCTTTTCTTTAATAACAGTTTCAAAGCATACTCCATAAATAAAGACGGTTCTATAACCTTTCTTGCTATGCTACATTACACACCACTTCTTAAAAAGGTCAAAGTGAGCTTGTGTAGATTCCAGAATTACTCAGATTAGAGCCATATTCACATGCCTCTCTTTCTTCTATCATTTCCTGAGAGCCTGAAAAAACTGCCTAAAACTGGCATTCATACACTTAAAAACATTTTAATACATAATCAGTTTGCAGGTTTCCACAAATTTCATCCACCACTTTAAAAATAATATTTTTTTGTGAGCCAATTTATAATTAGAGATCTGCTTGGTAAATCTAACCAAACACTCTCCCAGTGTTTCAATTCTTATTGTTTAACTCTTGATGACCTTAGTCCTTTACACAGTGCACGCAAGTCGAATTGTCCCAGTCTACACGCTGTTATGAAGACGAAACCCTCACACATCACAAAACTGCCAATGTAACGCACGAGAGCCAAGTGGGCCTGCATTTCCTCCTCCAACCCCATTGGACGGGAGCAGGAGCCAATGAGGGGAGGCCAGTGGCGGCCGGTGGGCGGATGCGGCGACAGGATGTTGTGAGCGTTCCCTCGGCTCGTCCCCCCACTGCCCTCCGCCTTGACCCTTCCCAGTAACCAGATCCAAGCCGACGGCCCCACACAGGAAGCGGAGAGAGAGAAAGACGAACGGCGACCACCGCGTGCCTCCTCGCCAAACGCCGCATTCCAGAAATGTTTCGACCGCAGCGAAGCGGCCGTAAATGTCTCCATTGTTGACGCATGGCACACACCCTTCAGCGTGCGAGCTGCCCTCTCCACATCAAAGCTCAGGCGGCGCAGACATAAACTCAACCGCCACATATATATATATATTTAATATTAAGGATGCTTGTTCATATATTTTGCTCTTAGAAAAGGAAATGAGCGTCTTAAACAGGAGGGGGGGAAAAAACAACAACAAAAAAAAGAAAAAAACAAGGACGGCTGTTACGTCATGGCCTGCTTGTGGGTTTTGTGGAGACGTTTACGACGGCGGCTCCCCTCACACCGTTTCCCAGCTGCCCTTGCGGCCAGCAGAGTGCCTCACAATCATGTCCGGATATATCAGGAAACGCAAAAATAAACCTGTAACAGCCCCGTGTAATGCTATATTAAGATATCAAAGCAGGTGTAATGCCCTTAATAAAATATTGATTTGATATAAAAAAAGCAAAGTGGAAGGTATTGCAGGCAGGGCAGCCGCCGCGTGAATGTTTGATCAACCCAGGCGCTTTTCCCAGGAGGAGTACAGCGGCTGTTTCGCGCCAACTTACTGATTACAAAGAAGGGGCCTCTTAATGAAAGCTGAAAAGAAGGGCTTTAACTTTCCAAATCCTGCCCATGTGGCGTCGACGGTAAATTGCCCGTAGCCCGCCATTGGCCTAGGCGAGGGAGCGGAGGTGCATTCCGGTTGATAATTCCTCATCTCGGGAAGGAGGGAACACTGCCTCTAAGCAAAAGAGTGAAAAATGCCATTCTGACTTAGCACAACTGGGTGAGTTGTAGATAACAAATAATATGAAGTGATCCAAAAGGCAGACTTGCAGAAACATACAAAGTGGGTGTTGTTAGCTTCAACTGCAACGCACCTTCGCTGGGTGTTACGCCATTGCATTCGCAAGAATTTGCTTAATTTGCCTGAATTTCGGCAGAAAATAACCACAATGTCGCTTCGTAACCAACACATTATAACATAAATAGCAGCCACGTTCAAGTAGTGAAAAGTAAAAAGGAGCTACAACTAAACCTCCCAAAATATAGAATGGTGTCACATATAAATCAATTGATGAAGTATGTCAGGTATGTCAGGGAGATCTGCAGACTAGTAACATTTAATTGGAATTGAATAACACATTTAATCACTCATTTAGAAGGCAAACCTTTTAACAAAAAAAGACGATCAATTAGTAATCTTAGCAAGTTTGTATATTTGACTGCCTATTCATGTATTCATAAAATTCTAAACAGCAGTTATGTATTATAACAAATACCCTTAACAGTGACAAAATTATTCTGTGCGCGTGCATGCGTGTGTGTGTGTGTGTGTGTCGGTGTGTGTGTGTGTGTATGTGTTGTGTGCGCGCGTGCGTGCGTGCGTGTGTGTGCTTGTACGCATGTGTGCATGTCTGCATGCACAAGGCCTGATTTCTTTGCCACATTTAAACCTAATTTTGTTTGTTTGTGAAAAGTGGAAATCAGTCAGGCAAGGATTAGAACTTTTGTGGAAAACAGTGACAGAATATACAATGAAGAAAAACATTTTATAAATTGAGATGCAAGGATTTAAAACACTCAAAGACAGCCCTCCTTAAATGACACAGGAATTAAAAAAAGAAAAGAAATGGAAAAAAAATAGAACGACGTCAACTGAGACTACCTGCCAAAACCTGAAAAACACAGCCCCTGCCAAGCCGACGACAGGGAGAGAGGGAGAGAGAGGAAGAGGGTTGGCTTAGTGTGAGAACACAACACACCATCAGCAGCCAAGGTTTCCTCTGCTATTCCTAGGCTTGAATGAAACGCAATCTCGCTGTGATCTCCAACGTATCGAGCGCCAAACCTTTACATAAAATTCACATATAGTCACGCGGAGCGGCTCCGCCGCGTATTTGGAGCGTGACGTCGGAAACGAACCCTCGGCCATTTTTTTTTTAATATTGGCAGGAGAGTAGATGATGAAGCGTTCGACACAGAGATCGAGCTCAGCCGGTGCGGGAGCGCCGGGCGGCTTTTCGGGGCGACGGCGCGCATGTGCACATGCTGGGCGTGTGTGTGTGTGTGTGTGTGTGTGTGTGTGTGTGTGTGTGTGTGTGTGTGTGTGTGTTTTTTTCTCCACGCTTCTCCAAAGCCGCGTTTCCTGCTCACACGGACAGCGCCTCTGCGCACTTGGCCGGCCGTTGGCTGCCCTTGGCTAAGGGCCAATAACAATTCAAGTACAAAATGAACAATAAATCATTACGCGGTGACACTAGCATTCGGTAGCCACCAAACGGCACAAAGAAGCAGCCCGTCCGCCGGCGCGACTCCTTAAGAGCGAGCCGGAATCTAAAATCGGCCGAGTCAGAATGCGACGCGTCTTTCGCCCGCGCGCGGCGTTTTGTTTCTCCTCAGTGAAATCGTGCGGTCGGTACGGACGGCCCGCTCGAGTGATCCCCGCTGCTTTCAAGAAATCTGACCGCTCGGAAGGGATCAGCTGGCCGAAAGTGGTTCGCCACACCGCGCTACCTTGACGCATAATTCCCCGTTTTGGCAGCTCCCGTTTTTTGGGGGATTAGACCTGGCTTCCCTGGCCTTCTGTGCTGCCCTGTTGCCTTGGTGACGGTGAATTCACACCGACACTGGAGAGTATGGGTCCCCGCTCCCCTGGCTTGTGCGCCTAGCCTCGTTTTGGTCAAGAGGCTCTCTTGAAGGTCTCGCGGAGGTTAAGAGCCGACGGAAATAAATCGGAACTTCGGAGGAACCGGCCCTTCAGGCTTGAGCCAGTCGGGCGAGCGCTTTAACACAAAATGAAAGAACATTTCAGGATCACATCGGATATCTAAGCTAAGATTACTGCCCGTGTCACGAGTCAATATGATATAGCAACATACATGTGCCAGAGAGGCAACTGAAAAGTAGCCAATCATAGTCATTTGAAATGCTTTTATTAATGACATATTTTTAATTCTCCCCAGTCAAACTCAACTAAAGCTATTCAATAGCTCTTTAGCCTCATGTTCTCTGCTCAATAATAAAATATGCAAGTCAAAATACTTTGGTATACAAGTAAAATGTGTAACATTTTTCCCTCATTGGGCGATGTTTGCGCTCATCTACATATTCCGTGGAAACTTGGCTGCAGTAGTAATATAGATCAGGGAGGCATCGGGGATCAGCCAATACGGGGAGGCAAATATCGCTCGCTGATATCAGTCCCGGGATTTACATACCGCGCACGCCTATTCTTTACGAATACCATGCTGAAGCTCCTGCACCCGGCA
This sequence comes from Synaphobranchus kaupii, assembly GCA_029718625.1. Lineage (NCBI taxonomy): Eukaryota > Metazoa > Chordata > Actinopteri > Anguilliformes > Synaphobranchidae > Synaphobranchus > Synaphobranchus kaupii. The sequence goes on from CM056392.1 coordinate 6,726,052, forward strand.
CATGGCAGATGTCACACTCACGGGCGCTGACAGACATGTCCAGAATGAAAAATGTGCGCATCGCTAGTCCACAGTCGTTTAAACCCCAGAGCAGAGGGCAAACCTGAAGGACACGACAAATACTTAAAGAAAGCAGACGCCATTACGTTTACACACAGGTACGCTGAAAACACTTGAAGGAGACGCACAAACAGGAGCCGCTATGGTAAAGCGTCAAACTCTCAAGAGGAGACGAAGATGAGGACGTTTAACCCTATTTACTTTGGCCCTTTTGAGGCAATGTCCTCCTGGTTTCTACTAGTTTTATTTAAATGTCAATATCTAATAAAATATTCCCTGCAAAATCCATGGTTTTAAGTTTGAACTGAAGAAGAAGCTGTATCATTCAGAAATTTGCTACAGAATACATTTATTTCAGAATAGTCACATACAGTATATATATAATAACCATAACATACGTCGCCTAATGTATTTAAATACGTTTAAAAAAGAACGTACGAAAGCGCGTGTGTATTCACACAAGTACAGCAACTTATTTCAGCCCTCAGTGCGAGGGGTGGTCACTGCGGAAATGTCGACTGTACGGGACTTTGGCGAAATATAACAAGATAAACTCTTCAGGGTTCATGAGAAAACAGCTGTAGCTGAATATACTGGTAAGTACTTGGTTTCTTAAACATATTTATACGAGAGATTTTGGAGCAAAAAATGAGGTGTCTTCTAAACCGAAAGTGGATCAGGTACTGTATATAGTACAGTAAGCAAGGGAAAACGGCGAATACTCATTTGTACAACGTTTTAAAAAAATATTATTGTTTCTATACGTCAACATGATTTTCTTAGCGTGTATAAACGGTGCATTTGATGCATTTTACAGTCTGTGGCTGTAGCCAGAGGAAGGTCGTAAGTGCTGTGTGCTACTAATAGCACCCTCCTAATTTATTGCACGGCAGTGTAACTGGAGAAGCTGCGGTTTTCGCAAGAGGCTACCCTTTAAAAAAATACTGCGTCAAAATTTTCGGGGTTTTCTTAAAGCTGTAGTTTATATTTTCAGATGAACATGAATACTGTAACTGAGTTGCATGCGTCTCAAATACTAGGGGTGAAGTCTATAGGGTTAATGGCGCAAGCGCGTGTTCGGCCGGCGTCGAAAAGGACGAAAGACACGCACGGGCGCTAAACGCTTCGCGAAACAATTTGAGACGACTGAAAAGTGGGGATCGCTCACAACGGCAGAGACGGGAGTCTGAGCTGAAGGACGCGGAGCGTCGAAAGCAAGCGGATTGGCTCCCAAGACTCCCACGGAATTTCAGCAGCAAGGAGACGCCATTTTAGATTTTTTTCATTTTTTTTCCCCCTCCTTAAATCGCACCCCACGTTGTTGTCAATCACGCAAACCTTTGACGGCTTTGTCATGTCAGCTGTCAAAAAAGATTAATTTCAAAGGGAGATAATTTTTCATAAATGACAAGACCCCTTGGCCTTCAAACTTCATTTCATAAATGGAAAGGGGGGGGGGGGGGGCTAAAAAAAACACACCACGGCTTTTCTTGTGAAAGTTATTTGTTAAATTCGCTCGTAAATCCACCGTCCACCGTCCTTTGGGCACCTCAGAGCAACTCCTTTATAAATGATGTTTATGTAAAATTCTGAAAATGGTGAAAAGATTCCTTTTTACAAAACTACACGTACTTTGTGAGTTGATGTTGACAACTGTTATGTAGAGCACTGACAGGCTATTGAGACATGATATGAGGTTGAATTAGACTGGTGACAAAAAAAATGCAAGATATCCTACTGACGTGCACCTCAATGTCAATTTGAGGATACTGAGGCAACAGCATCGGGTGCTGACCAGAAAATGACAAAAAAATTATCTTGTGACTATTACTTCTATTTACTGTGGTACACATTAAATTATTTTTATTTTTTTTGTATGTGTGAAGTTAATGAATCCTCAGAGGTTCCAATTTTCTACCCGCACATACAAGACACTTTTGTTATAAAACAAATATGTTCAAGGTTAGTGACATTCAAAACACTAGTTTTATCACTAAAACATAATTCATTTTGGTCGTGCTATTTCTCTGAGCTGGATGAAATATAACCACCGGAAACTTCTAATTGATTCTAAATCACTGCCTGAAGTGTTAGCAATGGCTCGGAGGACTGTTCCAATTTCTTACGCACGGCAGAAGTGATTCGAGAATGAAAATCACGATTTGATGGACTGAAACGGTACCGTGAGTGATTTGTGACGTGGCGAGGTCCACAAGAACAGAATCCTTTACGTGGTTTCCGAACACAGCATAAGCCATCAATGTACTTGCATGAACTTACCTTGCTTGGCACTAATTTGTTGTGGAGTCTTGGAGGATATAAGGAGGACTAGGGAAACAATGAATGGGACTATAAGACTGAAATGGAAAAGCCAGTCCCACAAGTCGCCTGTACGACAAATGCCTTGCGACTGTAAAACTGCAATGCGGCCTGTTCTGTGTTACATTGCACCCAACTATGAAAGGACAACAAGCTTCCTATAACACCAACACCGTGCAAGCAACTCTACATACTTGGACGTTGTTGCGCTCCGCTTGGATATTTGTATTTAGAGGAGGGAAAACATGCATGTGAACAAAATGAAAGTAGGGAAATGTTAAAAGTTTCCGCTGTGACTAAACACGTACGTTAATAATATTTATTTTCAACTGACACCTGAAACAGTGTGCCACTGCAGGTATGAACTAAACAAGTATTAACTACTTTTTGATACATACTTCTTGTACATACATCAATTACTGTTCACTACGCAGTTTGTACTGCACCCAATATGACAGCGAAGAAGTTCACATTTCGTTTTTTCCAGGTGACATTTGACCTAGACTACATCCATGTTATTTTCATTGCCTTTGTAATGTAATTGAATATGGTGGCCACTGTAAAACCAGCACCAGTTTGTGCTGTCAGTTCTCAGATGTCGCATATGTATCAAGATAAATGCTCATTGTTATTTGGTAAGACTATTATCATTATTATTATTATGATTATTATTATTATTAGGTGTAAAAAAGAATAATATATGGCATGGATGTCTGTGAAAGTGTCCAAAATGGGTATATTGATGGAATTTAGAATCGGTGCAGAATCTTGGAATTAATGATTTCAGGCAATGTAGCAAAACTGTTCCTACTGCTTTTGCAAACAGTTAGAGCACTGTACAAATAGAGGCTGTTTAAATGAACATGAATTAATGCATGCATTATTTATAGAGTGCTATGCAAACCAATAGTATGTTAATGGTTTGGATAGTACTGGAAATAATATCATCAGAATGAGTTATATTCCCCAGCATAAGGTTTAACCAGACATTAGCCCAACCCAAGAAACAGCTTTTGAAAGAAAAGCTGAAAAAAAAAAAACATATATATTTTAAATAAATATTTGTCTCTGGTCCATAAAGTAAAGAGTGGAATTAACTTGGATTTTACGGATGTTCAACCTCGCTTGAACAAACACCGTACAGCAGAGTAAAGACCTGTACGTTGTCAGACCCTCAAAGCAGAATAAATGTCACCTGTAACCTTTTCACACGCTGTAACCACAATCACGCTTGATAAGCTTCGACATTACATTCGCGGACACCACCACACGACATTAAAGCAGCCCTCTGCTCTACCCAGATTGGCCCAAAAAGCCTCACATGAAATGTTACCCTTGTGAAACTTAAGCAGAACCCCAGAACCCACAAGTGCAATTGGTCTGAACGGAAACTCCCACAGCAGGGCCTCAAAATCTAAAGCCCGCAAACTATTCCAGCAAAAAAAAAGCGTAAACAAACCACTGACTTCTCATCTTTGCTGAGTCTACGGCGCGAGCTGACCTGGAAAGCCAGAAGCATTAGAAGTCTGACTCCTTGCAATAGGGCATTGCTTGTGCTGCTAATTAGGCTATTTGCCTGGAGGGTTTACTTACCTGATGACACCCGTGTAGGTTGGATTCTCTCCCATAGGCATAGGATGCTCTCTCAGCTTTACCTGAGTGGGGGAAATAGAGAAAAACACAAGCTAAATAAAATGTTTTGTTTCCGCTCCCCTATTTCTCCCGTTTTCACACGATGACATTTTTGTAATGCGGAGGGGGGGGGCGGGGGGGGGGGGGGGACTCGCCGAGATCTAATCTAACGCCGCTGATCTTATGTACTGAAGATGTGATTGAGAGGGAGTGTCTGGTAGCCTACCTGTCTTGTAAGGAAAAGGGCAAATATGATCGTATCACCACCACAATATCAAAACACGACTAAGGAGACATTGTGGTAATTCATCACAGTATCTAGGCCTCCCTACACTCAGTGACATTCTTTAAGAACCTATCAATCCTGGCACTCAAATCTCCAGAATATACCACTAAAGCCCACTATGGTGCATTTGAACAGGTTTACTGTGTCATCCCAAATTCACTCAGTTACGGCACGTAGGCTTTTAGCTACTTTCTAAAGGGACAAATAATGCATATTATGATCACAATACATACAAAGAGAACATATTTTGCACAAATGAAACAATGTCACATCATAAGACGATGAGCATGAGGTAGTGAGTGTACATTCCAGCTGAGGGCCTTGGCTTGATTAATTTTGTCTGATAAATATCACTCACAAAACCAGCCAAACATGCCGCATAACACATTTACCTCGAGTAAACACTGGCATGGTTGTGAATATCCACCACACATCAAAGAATATCACACTTACTTTTAATCATGTACTGTAACCAAGAAATCACAAACTGAATTTCAACTTTCCACCTTAAATTTTACAATGTTGAACTACCAGATGTGTCTGCACATATTGGTATATATTATGAAAATATATTCACTTCCAAATTTTGTTTTGTGGAGCAACAATTGTAGGGGCATGATCATGGATATATATTTATTTATCGTAATTATTTACTGCCTGATTTACCTTTAGTAAAGACCTTTAGTCTGTGCAAAACCTTTTAGCACACGCAAAAACCAATAACATGACCAATGACTGGTCATGGTATTTGTTTTTGACCAATCATTGGCTGTGTTATTAGTTCTGTGTGTGCTAAAAGACTCTGCACACTCGTAAATCAGGCCCTACAATGATTCATTCACCTTAATCAGAAATCCATTCTAAGGTTATCCCTGCAATATACTTAGGTACCAATTCTAAGGGTATCCCTGCAATATATTTCAGTACCAACAATATATTTTTAAAAAAGGAGACCTCTCAGGACTCAGAGCTTACGAACTCTTTCGAGGTCCGGTTGGAAAGCACTTCCCTCAGAATATGGATGAGAGCACGCAGAACCAGAACCAGAACCATCTGAAATCCATGGTCAAGGATGGCTATTTTCCCCTTCACTATCCTTGCAAGCCAGCAGGACACACAGTGCTTCGACACAGTCTCACGCTCTTTAGCTCTCAACAACGCCCCCCCCCCCCCCCAAAAACCGCATTCCTCATCTCGCCTGGCTCTTCGACATAACCACAGAGCAGTTCAGTCTAAATATCCAACACCTTGCAGCTGCACTTTTTAACTGCAGTCGAGATTAGCATGAGGGTAATAAACATATCTCGGGGGCTGTAGCTTCAACATCAAATATTTGTTTTCACTGCAGCCGTAAGTATAACGATTATAATACTCAGAATATGGTATATCAACAAAAAATGCTTGCACACATAATTTGCTTACAAGCTTATCCGCAAGCATTTAAAGTGAGCCCAATTTGATTAGATTTTTTTGAAGTGTCATTTATAAACTAAAAAAGTGCCCTTCTAACTACACCTGGACCTTTAGTTGTCGGATAAACAAAATAACTTTTTCCATTTCGATGAGACCAGCAAACTAATCATTTCTGCAGTTAAGGGAGTGGCGAAATCGCACAGAACGTGAGCAAACATTCTACGAACATGTGCTTTTATGATTTTCTTTAGGATTTTTTATTTAACATTTTTTTCTTGTGATGTTTCAGTTGAAGTGCTGCTTGTGGTTGCCGTTACCTCTGCCTGGAATGCCTAATCCCTGGTACGTTCACTGTGCTGGATGCCAGGAAATGACAATTAACTACATTACAAGCAGGGGCCATAGGAAGAATTCGACAGATGAGCAACGATGTTGCAAAAAAGCTCACGTACTGAAAACAGATGCCCGGGCACAGGACGGAACACCATTAAAAACCCATAGAATAAATCCGCGTATGCAGTCAACAGCGCATAACAGGGAATGACATCATGAGAAGGTGTGTCTATCACAAACATAGTGAATCTAACAGTACATTCATTGACCTTGACGGCAGACGCTTGAATAGTGTTTAATAACGAAACTGTCCCTGTGAACCGGTTAAAAAGGTGTGGAGCCCATTCAGAAATACGCAAATATACTTTGCGACAAAAAAAAGCTATCGTTTTTCATAAATATCGTCCCCCTATGCATTCAGTACTGAATGTAGGCCATTGCCTTTGAGAAAAAGTAAAGGCACTCACTTTACTTCATGTGAAAAATACTAATTCAGTGACACACGTCTGGGCTGACACCACAGGAGAGTTTTATTTGCTGTTATAGTTATAGAGGTTTGCTGTCGGCCAGTGATTGACAGCCCCTTTGTCACAAAAGGTAAGCTATAGTTAATCAAGGCATGTATGGACAAAAAACTAAAAATATTAGAAACATCTAATCTTTAATTTAGGCAAAATTAATCAAAGAAATATCATCCCCGATAATATACGGACAGTATTTCCGGGTTTTCGCTGGTAATAGTTTGAAGGACATTTCTTGCATACTGCATGTTACTAAACAATATGTAGTAAGCAGTATACAGTATGCTCGTAAACAGTACACAGGACACAGTCGATAGAGCTCTGATACACAGCCCTAGTCATCCATCAACATGGGTAAGATCAGAGAAAACACAAATGAAATGCGTCAAAAGGCTGTTGACATTCATAAATCAGGAAATGGCTATTAAAAATAGCTTCATGTTTGAAACGAAAACAACCCACTTCACTTCCGCCACGACGGCAATAATTAAGAAGTTTAAAGCAACTGGAGCTGTGATGAACCTGCCTGAAAGAGAACGCAAGTGTAGTCTGTCCACTCGCACAGTGCAGTGAGGAAAATGGTTTGAGAGGCAAACATTTCTCCAAGGATCACAAGTTGGTTGTATCCTGGGGTCACCAATTCTGCAAAAGTACAATTTGACACCATCTCTATGCCAAAAAGATACTTACTGTAGATGGCTTGCCAGAAGAAAGCCTCTGCTGTCATCATACCACAAATATAAGTGCCTGAGTTTGCTAAATGTTACCGGAATTTAGACAGATTGGAATTCAGATTGGAATTGGGTGCTACGGTCAGATGTGACCGTACGAGAAATAGAGTTTTGGAAATAAACACCAAATGTGGGTTTGGCGTAATAAGAGGCATAGTTATGCAGAAAAGAGCCTTATCCCCACTGTGAAGTATGGTGGTGGATCTGTGACGTTGTGGGGCTGTTTTTCCTCCAAAAGCCCTGTGAACCTTGTTAGGATACATGGCATCATGGACTTCAGACCAGAATCTGGCTGCCTCTACCAGAAGGCTAAAAGTTGACCGTGGTTGGACAGCAGGACAATGATCCAAAGCATACCTCAAAATCCAAACAAAAATGGTTCACTGATGCTTAATGATTTGTTATTCCTCTGATCAATGGCATCACAATTAAACTACATAATTGCCCAAGTTTTTCTGAGCACAGTAGACATTTCATAAACAATAAACCTGAATTTAATCCTGCACTTTTTGCTCAGAATAATTGAGGTTGCCAATAATTCTGGTGGGTAATGTACATATACCTATATATATGTATATATATATAGATATATAATTTTAAAGATGTAAGGGAAGTGAAACAACAACTTCCTGTAACTTAGCTTCGTTTCACCCAGACCTTTTATGCAAAGCACAGATGAGCGTGAACATAAATATGCCTTGGACAGTAACATCACCCCCTGGAGTTTAGCTAGCTCTTCTGTGAGGGACGTATGTCTCCTGCACAATGAGCTAACGGCATCTCTTGTCAAGATTTTCACAGTGCGGATGCCATTGTAAGTTTGCGGGTTTGATAGGCATTTGGACTAAAGAGATTAGGCACAGATATTAAATGAGTGATATCACCATTTTGTCCTGTGGTATTCTGGATGCTCAGGAAACCTAGCTAAGTATTGTCGCTACATGCTTTTTGAATGCTTTGAGTAAGGTCATTAGTGTTTTGCAAAAAATAAATAGCTATGCATCTTCATACAGGATGTGCATGTACATAGCCGGTTTGATATCCCTGTCTTTCTCCCGTCTCACCCGGACAAAAGATAACACCACCCTCCACCCACCCGCAATGAGCCTCTGCTCATGCGCGACTGCGAGATCTTGCCAGACAGTCATTTGGAATTTAGGAACCAGCACTCATGGTCTATTATGAGGAGGTCTTAATGAACCACTTGATCAAGCACATCACGGAACAGAAAGAAAATGGAGTCTGGCCTGGTTTCACAATTGTTCTTACTCTCTTACTCTCTGCAGTTGCAATGCAAAGCGATTCCCTTAATAATCTCTAAAATAAAATAAAAAAAAGACAATTTTTCAAACACAAAACAAATATGGAAACAATGAGTTTGGACAGAGACCAGTCAAGCCTGTATGTCTCCGCTTCCTCCAACCTCGTTGATGAAGTGACAGAGACCGAAAACTTCCTGTACTACACCGTGAACGAGAGGTTCCACAACGAATAATAATTTCAAAATGATGTCTCATGACAGGCAATTTCTTCAGAAAATTAAGCTGCAAATGTTTTGTCTTTTTTTTTCAACGGGAAAACAAATATGGAACGCCTCCAACTTGCCCCTCAACATGGGCTTTCTTCCCTTTTAATCCCATTAAATATTTGATCTGCCTGTCCCCCGCAGTTGCCCTAGGTGTGAAGGGGGATTGTGCGCTGTCTTTGCTCAGGGACAAACGGTCTCTTATGTGATTCTGCTCCATGGCCAAGATCCTACACATTCACAGCTTCACAATTTACCCTAAAATCACTCTTTTTATGACTGCTGACATTTCCAAAGGGGGGAGGATCCAAAAACCCCAACAATCTGATGTCATTAATCTGACACCTAAAAGAAAATTATTGATCACATTTATATATTAATAAATATATTTCATAAATATATTTCCAAATGATAATGCATGTCCCAAAACATATTATCTTTACAGAGCAAGGGCACAACACATTTTATAACTGTCAAACATTCATACTAGTAAATAGAATGATTGTAATTGTGAATAACATGACACCATTTTATTTATAATAATATTGAACTGTTTATATAAAACATTAAGCATTGAATGTAAAGGGGAAAACGCTAATATGAAAATGGTGGTCTGGGTTGCAAAATATTATTAGTAGTAAATGTAGTAAACCAGCTGAGGGGCAGGGCCAGTGGTAGCAATAGTTTGAAATTGAAATATGAAAACTGATACTGATGAACAGATTGGAAATGTCAAGTTCCTTTAACACTAGAAAAGCTTTCAACTACCGAGAATGTTAAATAATAATTTTTTTTTTAAAATACAGAACAATCTTAGCCCTTAATTGAGACATAGGGTGAATGGTTCAGACATCATAAGTGCTGGCTGATTTAAAAAAAATATAATAAAGTCTGTGATTTAAAAGCTTTTATTCTGTAACAAAATCACAGCAAATGGGGATGCCTAGGTTGGCTTGTTTATACAATGCCTTGCTTTAAGCAAAAGGCATTTGAGGAAAACGTTTCAGTCAGATAACTCCGCCTGTTTGACCTCATTTATATCAAAATGCATGTCAAACACAACGAGAAATCAACCCAAATGCGTGTATAAATATTTTATATTTGTTATACATGTTATATATATATATACATATATATAATGTTATGTTTCGTCTTTCCATGAATACTGTAGAAAAAAATGCACTTGGCAGAAAAACAATGATCTTTTATGAAAATAAAATTGTGATTTTCTATGCTTTTACAAGTTTCAGTAGCTTTACAACTTTACAAGTAGCTCACAACTGTGACTCACAATGCACCTATCATTTCTTGCCCTGTGCTGGCATTTATTGTATATAAATGTGGAAAAAATCTCCATAGTATAAAAAAAAGACATGTCAATGTACGGTGTGTGTAAGAGCTCCTTTATTGTTTTAAATGTATTGCCCAACTCGATTTTTACATGACAATACAATGAACCTTATGCCCTACAGGAAAGCAAAAAACTGGCTGCCAGGGAAGAATAAATTAACTAAGAGATGCATGAACAGCAATATATATTTTTAAGTTTTTTTAAAAATAATAAAATGGGTTTAAATTAAGAGATGGATAAAAATGGATAAAAGAAGCATTTTTTGGAAGCCACGCCAGAACACTTTGGCAAGCCCCCACATCTACACTGAAGTGAAACTGGCAAGAGGGTGACGAAAGACAAAAAGAACCAGATTGGTCAAGGTCAGGGGTAAGGGGGAGGGGCGGGCTGGGCAGAGAACTGGCGCTGCCAGTCTGTGCCAAGTGCAGCTTTAAAGGACCTTGTGTTAGCCTATTTCATATGATATGCCTTCCTTTTTTTTTTTTTTTTGTATCATATCAGATCAAGACAATATTCATCGCCAGGTCAGTGATTTACGCTCGATTTTCGACTTGTTCTTTCACCATTTGCCGTAAAGTGGTTATGGGAACTATTTATTCAATAAATAAAGAAGAACACACGGAGGACAGAGGAAAAGCATATTGGGGATTCTTCTGAAAATGACCAATAGCGTTTTATATCGTAAGACGGAGGGATTCGAGGGTCACAATGAGGCTCTTTGTCGTTGGCTTTGTTTTCAATTTGGATGCATCGAAAAAATATAACTGAGTGCAGCAGTCACTGTGAGGAGACATGAAGGCAAACAGGAACGAAGGGTTAAAAAAAAAATCTATTCCTGTTTTATGTGGGGGAGGATGGGCGAACTGCATAGACATGAATCATTCTTAGTAATTCAAGTGTTTCCATGACATCAATGGGCACCCTTCCAGAACTCCGACAAAGTCTGAAAGGTACTAAAGGAAAGCCACTGTAGCCATAGGGAGCTGGCTTCAAAACATTCAATATAAAAAATAAATAAATAAATTTAAACAAAAAATAAATAAAAAAGCGAGCCCGAAACATTGTTTCCCTTCGAAAGCAGCTAATTTTGCATTCAAAATTAATTTTACACATTGGTCGATGAGCACCCAACTGAAAATCCCTGGCAGACTTGTCAATTCCTTGGCACGGGGATAGCTGAATAAATCAAAAGATAGATGAATAAATGGAAAGAAAGGTAGGGCGAAATGCACACAGCCCTCTGTTCTTGTTAGCCATCGCATCTATCGATTTGTTGATCGGAGCTATTGCCTCGTTGCCCAAACTATTGATAGGTTATAGCCGGTAGAATTCCGCAAAATTAAAATTCAACATAAGCTTTATGGGAGCTGTGCACTTGTTAAGTTCTTCTGAATGCGCTTGATTACATTCTAGGCAGGCTCCCCAATGCAAAACAGCCTTCATTATCCAGACCCCCCACCCCCCAACCCCCCCACCCAACCACCCTCCCCTGTCGAGAAATCAATAATAAAAAATAAAAATAACCAACAAACCCACGTAAAAAACAATTAAAACACATACACTAATACGAAGACATGGTTAAATGCTTAAAAGAACAAACATAGTATACCTGCTAAGAGGTGGCACACACACACCCTGTTTACATGGCACGCAAAGAGCGATGCCTTTGTGGCTTTTTCCCGTAGATATTAGGCAACATAGCGGGTCGTTTTCACTTTGAAAATCTTTCGGTTTCAGAGCCAAAAAAAAAAGAACGGACCCCCGAACCCCCGCGGATTTGTTTTTTAACCATAAAGGCGAGGGGAAGCTGCCCCGTACCGCGGCTCGCCGTTCTGTGTGCATGTGTGTTTGTTTCAGACAAACCTCTGTCACTGAAATGCGGCAGGCACTGCAGATTTTTTTTTGGCACGGTGACAATGGTGGCACTGCCAAGCCCTATGGCTAAAACTACTAAAAGACGCATAAGGATGGCATTAGAGCTACATTTTTTTATTTTTTGCTGCATTGAGTACCTTGGTCTGGGTTTCCGTGTGTTTTTTGTCGTTTTTTTGCCCTTCCATATTCATTGTCTGGAGCGGTGTTATGAACAGTAATACCTGAAATATACTCTTTGGGTGTTCTTTTTTTTTTTTGCGAACTCCTGCCTTCCGCATATTTTTACTTATTTTTTTGTCCAATCCGTTAGAAAATAAATTCTTGAATTCATTTTTTTTTTGCATTCACTCTCTTTGTGTGGGGGATTTGTGTTATGATTCCACAATACCTGAAACACAATAGCTGTTGGAGAAATACACACAGCTTTATGCACATTTCTGTTAACACTAAAACCTAAACAAACGAACAATGCGCTCGATTATGTTCCTGCGAGAGCAAAATGACGTGGAAAAATCCAGAGACAACATCCAGGATGACTGGAACCCCCAAAATCCTGGAAAAGCTATTATTGATCTGAACATCACTTAGCTTTTCTCTACACAAAGGAAGAAGAATGCTAGTCGTAGCTCATGCATTTCAGTTACACATCGTAATGCAAAAGGATGAGGCCACTTTATTGTGTAAAAAAGGCATTTAGATGTACTTAACAGTCATTTTGTACATGTCTCTCCATGCAAGGGGAGCTGACAGCTAAATGTTAAACAAATTCACCACTCAAGTAAAAAAAAGGGACTGGCTTGCAAATGAGCAGGAAAGAAAAAAAAAAGATTCAATTTTTCAATTAGGGGCATAAATACTTTAAACCCAGAAGCAGTCACTCTGGGTCGCATTTCACTTTTGTTGTGCTTTTTTCTTTCTGGTACAATCCACATGAATGCCAGAAGAGTTTACAAATCTGAAGACTTTAAATGTTTTTTTTTCTTCTCATTTTAACTTTTAAGTGACATGAGTGTTTCTTTTCTTCATATGTCAGTGGTCTAAAAGTAAACCAGTCACAGACTGTAGAAATAACAACAAAATAAGCCAACATTGATAATCTTCATTTATTAGTTATTTAATTAAGCTCTCTTGCTTTAAATGTTGTATGTGAGCCCATTTAGTGCTAACCTCTCAGTGACTCAAAGTGATCAGATCAGGCTTTCCCTCAAATTACTTATTTAAAGAGTCACTAACTCGGTAGTTCAGTTCACATTCGGGTGTTCTGACTCACTGAGCTTTAACCATTCACGGCAACATTCAGAAAACGTTAACTGAACAACGACCAGCGTAACGGTCAAATCCACTTGCCCCTCTGAAACTCTGGTGCGCCTGTGCCTCAGCTGACTGAATGCATTATTTGTTCACCTCTTGGTGAAAGATCTTGGGGAACAAAGAACTAATTAGGGGTACGGTGCTCATTGTCTTAAAATGTCCCGAATCACAACTTACACCTAGCTTTGGAGACCCGCTGACAGGTTTCACAGGGTTGGGTATGCAGCACCTCAACCACATTACTGTGAATCCTCAATGCACATACCCATAAGAGCATAACGCTATATTTTGTCAGAACTTAACATTGTATGTTTTGTTTCCCATTTGAAAAAGAGAACACTGGATGACCACCAAGACCAAACCGAAATGACACTATTCAAAAGAGCATTAGAACGGTGCAAAGCAAAGACAATAAACGTGTATTTCCCTTTATGTGATAGTTAAAGTTCAAATAGCTCCTTTCATTTAATTATTAAATGCAATTGCATTTTAAGTATTTCCACTAAAGGTTGTATTCACCAATACACTGCCATAGAGTTTAGGCCCAGTACATTTGGACACAAATGGCACCTTGCAATGCTAATAATTTACATTGAGATTTACTGATCAATCTTATTTCTTCACAATTTTCTTCCTTAACTCCCATGAATATTGAAAACATTGGCCTTAACCATTTATGTCAATGACATTAAAACTAATCTAAATGTCTGTGTGACAACATATAAAAAAAGCAAGTAGCTCAAGATGACTATAAGTCAACATACATTTTTATAAAAATACATTTAAATCAGCTAGCACACAAATACAGTAATGAAAACATTGCAACAAGTAAAATGTTAATTTAGTTTCCAATAAATCTATATTTGACCACAAATTTGATTATCACCTTAGAAATTACAGAACGAAAAGCTGTTATGTTAAAATAAGCATAGCCAACACTAATTATCTTTCATTTCAGGCTAAATTAGCTAAAAAGTAACACTTTTTTCCACCATTATATAAAATTAAGTCAATATTACATTATTACCTGTAGAGTTCTTTAATTTCTTATACCTAGCACATAACCCATTTATTTGGCTGAAACATCAATGGGATAACGGCTAAGTACCTTACTGAAGAGTCCAAATGCATTGCGTCACCTTACCCCGCTATCTGAAGTCCTTTGCCCTAATTACCACTCCCACCCATCAGATGGGGTGAAAGGGGTTTTTTACAGAGCGTTGTCCTGCGCCGGCTGATACAGTCCCAACGGAAGGGCACCGCTGGGCCGCGTGAGCCCCATCCTGTCTCAGGAGCAGCAGGGCTAATCTTCCTTCCTATAGTCATTTATAATCACCTCTGCCAGCCAGACCTCCACCATTTACCAGACACATTTAGTCCAGGACGGGGGGAAAACGGCTTCCATATTATTGCACCTTAAAATGTAATCCAAGGAAACACTTTTTTTTTTTTTTTTTTTGCACAGTCCATTCAATAGCAGCCGTGTTACAAATACGGGAGCAATCAGGTTTGCTTGATATAGGGAAATTTATTTATTTTTTTGATTGGGTATTTTTCATTGAATGCTCCCCTCAAAAACTGAACCGTTCTCCCCTTCTCGAAGCCTACACACCCCCTCGTCAAGTGTGTTTTGTCTACTTCCTTGGGCAATCTTGTATCAAATGTTGACTCGGCTAGCCAACTGCTAAATTCTTGTGTAAAAAAAAAAAAAAAATGGGTCTTTAAAAATTGAGTGCAAAATGTAAACACGGGCATTTTCGACCGGGCCCAGGCCTTTTAGACCGGAGTCTGAATGAAGTGCGTTCGTGGGGTGCCCGGTCTGGCACGCCACAGCAGGTTTACAAGGGTTTCCATGAGAGGTGAGGAGAGATGGAGACGAACAGCTGCCGCTTGGCGTTTCCGTCTCAGTGCAGCCAGTGGAATGCCCAGCGTTTCCGCCGCGGGGGAAACCAACACAAACTGCCCCACCCCCCCAACCACCATCACCAGGTGGGCGAGCGAAGAGGGGGGCTCATGCGGTGGAAACGTCCGTGTGAACGCCGGCCTCGTCCGTCCACGCTGGGGGTGCCGGTTGCTAAAAGCTGGGGAACAGGTGAAGAACAGCGGAATGTCTCCCTGCCCAGGCTTCGTTTGGGGAGGGGAGGGGGGGGGGGGGGGTGGTTGGGGTCGGAGGTCAGAGTAGAAACTCGGTTGGGATTTCCACTCATTACGCCCCGTCAAGTCGCTGAAAGCTGGTCAGCTGGTTGAAACGACCTCGCTCTCACGTCTTCAGCATAGGGGCACGACTGTCATTCCTAGTTTATATATATATGCTCTTCATTCATCGCCGAAGATGCCGCTTCACTTTCGTATATGCTATTCCTGGTGTGCCAGGCCTTGGCAATCACACATTCAACCGTTTTTATTTTTTTTTTTTTTTTCCACCTGTTCAACTGGACAGGGGGATGGAATATTAAAAAATGCGTCATTATAATCACCTGTGTTCTTGCTCAATGGTGGAGGATGCTGCAGCACACCTGTTTTATAAAACAATCTGAGGCGAGCGAAACGCAGCCAATTACACGGAGGGCTCTGTCGAGAGCTGGCGCAATTACGACCCGCGAGTCGGATGCCTTTTTTCATCACCGTCAGAGAAAGGCTCGATCGGCAGTGAACTCGTCCACGATGAATGGCCATCTTAACTTTAATTATATGATGTGCATGTATATGAGCCTGGAAGAAGGCCATTAAAAACAATTTATGTGAAACGTCGAATTCCAAAAGAAACTGCCAAGTCCAAACTGTCCCCTCGTTGAAGAGGCTGTATTGATACAACGAACGAGGAACGACGGCGAATCGGCTATAACCTCAGCGCACGCCCTTCTACGTCCACTCGTTCTTACCGATGTTATCCGATTGAGTCTGATCGCGAGTCGCAGCCGCGTCCAGAGGGAGCGGCTGGCGGTACGGCTGCCGCTGAAGCGGGGGCGGGGCGGCTGATGTTGCGCGGTAATGCACTGACGAGGCTCACACGCCGCATGAATTTTGCATCACTCCTCCGTGGTCATCCATATTGCATGGAATGTTTGGGACACTTGTCTCACCTCTACCCAAAGATTCCCACAAACGGCACCAGGGCTTGCACTTGGCATCCTTACGGATCACATCAGGAGCTGTATCTTGGCATTGGGAAGGATCTTGTCGGAAGGTACACTTGGCATTGGGAAGAACCTTGTCGGGAGTTGTACTTGGCATTGGAAAGGATCTTGTCTGGAGTTGTACTTGGCACTGATCAAGACCAAACAAGCACCGCCATGTCATGCCCTGAAAGTATATAGCACACAATCTTCACCGTCCCATGACACTGACATAGACAGCCTGAGATAAGGCCTTCTTTGCTTAACCAAACTCAGGTCCAAGAAACAGGGGCAGTGAGGAGCCAGCTTCAAGCTGAGAGACACTTGCAGCCGTGCTCTGGCTTAACATCATAAAACTATAAACGCTTAAGGGATTACACCCAAAACAAAACCATAAGGAGAAGAGGTACCAGTGCTATTACTGTTATTTTTTAAAAAGCCTGATTGAGAAATTCTGGCCCAACCAAAAGCTTTTCCTGGGTGTGATGTGGAAATACCAAGAAAGACTGTACTGGATCCCAGCCCCCCCCCCCCCCCTACACCCCCCAACATAATTACGGAGCGCTCACTGAGGAGGGCTGCAGTGGCTCAGTACTGGGAGAGCAGGTGATCCGTCAGGAACAGCTGGAGATGGAGATGGGGGGGGTGGGGGGGAGGAGGGGGAAGGCTGCAGCTGCTGAGAAACGGAGAGGCTGGTGGAGACGAGGCGCCCGTCAAACCTGCGCCGACCTCAAAGGCTGCACGCTACGCCACGCGTTCCGCCGGGTACGCCTGCGCCCGCCCGCCCGCCCGCCCGCCTGCGCTCGCACCTGTGTCCAGGCGCGCCGCCTTCCTTCCCCCAACCCCCCCCCCCCCCGCGCCGCCGGGCCCTTGGGGGACGGGAATCCCGTCTCGTTTAGATTCGTTAACGGGAATAATAGACTTCACGGGCCATTCTGAAAAAAAACGCAAGGTAGAGCCACGGGATATTACACGCGCGCGCGTACCAGATGCTGACCGACGTGGCCGGGTCCCCACCAAGAGAAGGGGCCTCGTCCCCGCTCGGCTGTTGTGACGGAGACGCTCCCACAATCCTCTCCGGTCTGGGGGCTGGACTCCAGTCCGACGGGAGGAGGAGCCTCGGGCGGGAGGGGGGGGGGAGCTGACGGTCGCCTGGCGCCCCCGTCGTCCTGACGTCCCTCTGACTCGGCGAGCACGGGGGGCTCGGGGGGCTCGGACCAGCGGCGGAGCTGGCACACGCGAAGGCCAGGTGGGGAAAGGCGCTCAAGCTCATCCTCACTCTGCCTGGTTCAGAGGCTTGGCAGCCAGCACTGATTAGACTAATCACATGGCAAGAGGGCTCGCTCGACGTCGCCTGAATGCAAACCGTCCGGCTACTGGGCGGGTGACACAGCCTCCTCTGTCCTCTGCTTTTTAAAAATTTTTTTATTTTTTAATTTATTTTGTTTTTAAACGCGGTCCTTCGACGGCCTTTGAACCATACACTCAGAAGCGCCGTTCCACGACGCATCACGCATTCACCCTCTTTTTACTCTTTTTGAAACACAAGAAGCACCTTCCCAAGTGAAATTCCCCGGGAAACTGACGGTCACCTAATCCGTCTTCTTAAGTGTGTTCTACCGCAGCAGCGAAATAGAATAAATCGCTGAGCTCTCTGGCCAGATTCGGGTCTGTGACCGTTTCAAGACAAGGCCGAAACGGGCAGCCTTTGAAATATTCTTTGAAATATCTTGAAGACCGTCCATATACAAAATGGAATTCAGAGCGGAATGAGTACAAACAAGGAGGGGAATGGGTTTTCTTCTCTCTGGAAAATGGAGGTGTGCACCAGAAACTGTGGCTTGCGATTGCCGAGCAGCCTAAAAATCTAGAGTCTGGCTTTTATACACAACTGTCAGAATGTGTGGCACTGGCTAGTGTTAAAAGGGAAAAGGAGGCTTCGGGAGAGTTGAATGAGATGGGGACCTGCCCCGATAGCAGCAGTGATGGATCTCAAATGCCATTTCAATCTGTGTGGGCATAAAGTACGATCCAACTGTAATTTCATCAATGCACTATATGCCAGCTAACGTAGGAATCAATACTGGTCAGCACTTCATTTTTTATACTCTTTTTAATTAAGCCATAAACAGGCTAATCTGTGGTTCTGTGACATATTCATCAACTCCCAGAATGCATTTGACCTATGTCTCTATCTGGAAGGAAAAACCTCACTGCACCTCCTGGGAAGGGGAGGCAGAGAGCAGCTACAACTCTAATCTTACAAAATAAGAAACGTCCTACGTTACAAAAATTAAACCGAGCGAACTGTCCACAACAGTTAACTGAATCCGCTTTGAGATCTTGAACTGGTCATAAAAATATTGACAGAGAGTCTCAAATCCACTCAAAGTATCCATTCCGTTCGAATGTAACGTTCAGAAATCACTGCCAGCAGAAACAAAGATAAAAAATGAATCAAATAAAAGTGGAAGTTCCCCAATTCAGAAGGTCGGAGTTCAGATAAAATTCAAAAGAGTTGGAAACAAATTTGCAAACATTCGGTCATGAAAAAGCATTGATTTGATCAGATATTGACACGCTGTAAAATTGAACGTTTTCATGTTGTTTATTTTTTCTTGTTTAGTGTAGATAAAAGCAAGAACACAATGCATAAAGAACCTTGGCAGTGAAGCTTGGTCGGGGGGGGGGGGGGGGCTTTTTTCTTTTTCTGTGGAGAATTACAGCAGCGTTTCGATGCACAAGATATCTGAATTAGTTGCACAATCTATTAATTCCAGAGGACTTAAATGATAGTGACAGGCTCTCTGCCAGGGCCAGCGACTGGGATAATGCCTCTCTGCGCGGGTAAAGTTTGGTGGCATATAGGTCACTGTCTTGAGGGGAATCAAGTGTGCAACTCTTCGGCTCGATCTCATCGTGATCCTTCATCCCGCAGCCCGCAGCCGCGACCGAAATGCGAGGGGGAAGCCGAGTGCTCAAAGCAAAAATCTGCTTCCAGGACAATCCATTATATCTGACAAGTTAAATGTTCCATGGTAGACCATATGGCAGCGGTGCAGTGCCGACAATGGAAGAGAGAGAATCAGGAAATGCATCACAATTAAGGTGTTTGGCTACAGTTTGGATTCGTTCGATGGCGTCTCCCTTTGAACCACTTCTTCCAGTTTTTTTCCGAAACGCGCGCAAAACCGTTTTTATTTTCATTTTTGTATTTTTTTTTTTTGTATTTTTTTTTTTGTCATCGTGGTTTTTTTTTTCCGCGCTTTTGCCTTTAACCTCAAAAATCGAGGCCGGGCGCTTTGGCGAACGGTGCTTTTTTCCCCCCTCTGTCGAAATGTCTGGCACGTCGGGTCGCACGTGCTGACAGACCCCCGTCGCCACTCCGTCGCCCCCCCCCCCACGCGATGACGATGATTACCGCGCGGACACGCCGAGAAGGAGCCGAGGGAGAGCGCCACGCCGGTTGTTCCTGGGCTTCTCGAAATAACACGAGTGCAACTGCTTCTGTGATGAAGCGTCGTTCGGCATAAGCACAATCCAGCCCCCCCCCACCGACACGCACGCTCCGGCGTTCGGTAAAGAGAAGGCTCCGCTGTAAGCCGGCACATAATGACACTTTAAACACCACGAGAATGACTCCTGTGGATATTGGCAGGCGCTCGGCCGGGGTCGAACCTGAAGCGGTATAACGGCGTAATCTCTGATCAAATGCGCCGCAACGCGCTTCCGACTAAGCTTCGGAGGATCAAACTCGGCTTCCGACCCAAATACCTACAGACGGGGTTTTAAAAAAGATAGAAGATTACGCCGCTAATGGCCGCCTTCCTCCTACAGCCGCTCGTCATAATGATAATGATAATGGCCGCGATGACAATCACAATAATAACAAGTGCAATATTACAAACAATCATTTCGATAACAATGCCCTCTTAAATCAGATAATAGCCCGCCGCCCGAATGAAAAGTAATGGAACCAGCAGGCGAGACCCCCCTCCCCCCCCCCCCCCCCCCCCGTGTAACTGACATAAATCGCACTTTAATCGCAAAAACATTGTGTAGCCTTTTTTTTTTTTTCGGTTCTCCGCCGTCTAAATGTGTTAATTCAGCTCTAATTTATATTTAGCCTGTGCTTCTATTGTTGGGTTTGTTTACACGTACATCTCTGACATCATCACGGAGAGCTCCACAGACGTGCTCCGTTCTTCACTTCCACAGAATCTCCGTTTCTCCTCGTCCTCCCGAGTCTTAAGGGGTGGAGTACAGCGTTAATGTGTCACTGACGCATTACATATCGAAACTGACACAGACCCATAATCTGCAGTCTAGCACAATAACGACACTGCTGATGTGCAGTTCCAGAAGAGTACTGTATGACAAGGCTCATTCAAAATACGTAACTTTACGAAGGCCATGTGGAACACAGTCACGGAGTAGATGTCAATGACAGAATCCACATAACTCAATGCCCAACAAGCTGCTAGTCTCTTATTGGTTAAGTCATAACGTGACCATTTACATTATCAAATATTCTGCTGAATAAGGCATCTAATGGCAAGGGCATCGTGTTCTGTGAATCCTATCCAGCCCGCCCAGCGTTGGCCCGCGATTAGATCGGCGTTGTTAAACTGTTGACGCCAGTCATTGACGAGAGACGAGACGTTGAAGTGAACCACACCAAGTTCCCTCCTCTACATCCATTTTAATTCAATCAAAGCTCCATCAGTCTAATTGCGCTAGCCGGTCAGATGTTGCGGTAATTTCAGAATGCACTGTACTGAGCCTGAATGCCAATGTCCCCCACATTTAATTGCCAAAAAGCCTGATGGAAGGGAAAAAAAGGAGGGAGGGAGAGGGAGAGGGAGAGGGAGAGAGAGAGAGAGAGAGAGTGAGAGAAAGAGAGAGAGAGAGAGAGAGAGAGAAACACACAGCAGGAGCCGCGTGTTAAAAGAAGGCAAGGTCACAAATTATAATGAACTGTTCCCCACACCTCAGCTCGGGCCCTAAATGGGATTAACAGCTGCAGGAAGGATAATGAGCGTAATGCGAGCCCGTCACTTTCCCGCGCGCCGAGCGGACAAAGGCGTCACGTAACGGCGACGTGGCTCCTCTCTCTTACCTGTCGGAGAGGACGGCGGGAGGGCCCCCCGAACGGGGACTTTGAAAAGTGAGCGGGGTGCGCCGGGCCCTTTTCAATTACGGTTCTCTCCGTCCGGGCCGAAGAACGGTTGGGAAATAACCCGGCGCGACAAGCGCCGCGCTCTAACCGAAGTGGCCTTTCTGAAGGAAAGCCTACCGGCCTACGCCAGCGCCATTTAGAACTGACTCTACCACACGCCCCGCACCACCCCACCCACCCACCCGCCCTCCCTTCCTGCCGCAGCCAGAGGTGCTGAACCTGTCTTGTCCACCCACCGCTGGTCACCGTAGGTTAATTCCATCTCCTGGACTCATCAGTGGAGGGCATCATTCAGGGGAACGGCCTGTCAATCTCGGCCATTTCTAAAACACCGAACCGCATTAAACCCACGGAGGCTCAACGGCAAGCCGGTCCGCCTCGGCACAGAGGTGACAGGGAGTCACTTTGGTCACAGCGCTGTCACGTTAGTGCCAAATCTCTGCCCTTGGCCAGCTTTAATAAGGCTTCATAGTGCATATTAAAAAGAAACATCACCAGTTATTCTTTGCAAAATAATATTTTCATAATGGTTAATAAAAAAAACTATGGGAAGGAATTATTCATCAGAAAAAACAAATGCTTTGAAAGCATATACAAAGTTTTCACTAACACCAGTAAAAACGACCTAAACAGCTGAAAATTAGATTATTGTAGATTATTTTATTCCATGAATTTTTTAAGCACATAATATATTCATTGAAAAAAAAATACTTTTCTCGTTAAATATCAATTTAATACAAGCGTTCACTTTTAAAAAGTGGCGTTGTACGAAGACAGAGAATACTTTGACAGGTCAGGGAAAGGCGCACATTCACTGCACTGCTTAGGAATGGCATCTCATGAATACCATGAAAGCGCTGGGTGTTGTGCGCCAAGTTCGAAAAAGCGACGCTGGTGCGCCGCAAAACCAGCGGTTTAGTTCGCGTTAATATTAAACCGAGCAGAAAAAGCATTAAACTCGGCTTAGGACAAAAGAGAGCTAATGTAGGCTACATCACTGCTATCTGCTGGCAGCCTGTCACAGACGCTGGCCGATGTCACCCGCTTTCCTCAGGAGAAAGGCGCTGAGCTCCCTGCCAAAATCACTTCAGAGGATATTCTGCAGAGGAGTTTCGCTGAAGGTGAGGCCGTATAGGGTGCGGACGATTTGCCGTCATTCAGCCCAAATTGCTGTAATGAATTTAGGGCGAGTGTCCAGTGCGGCTCCCCGCGTGAGGGTCTCACCGGACCGCCCCGTCCAGCTGATACAGTAATATCGTACATTAATCAACAACTAAGCAGGGTGATGTTCTGTGACCCGTTTTAGTTCGCGTGTGGTTTTGATAGAGGCTTTTCTACTCGTCAAATCTTTTCCCGGTTTCAAATTCATGTTTTGTTTGTTTAAATTATATGGGATATCTGAATTTTGCCATTGATGAATTGTTTTTATGAAAAAAATAATTTCTTTCCCATCATAAAACATGTGGTTTGTGGTTATGTTCACATAAACAATTATATAAACCAGCCACTGTTATGCAACTGACAAAATGCTTACTGAAAAAAATGGAAAATCATGATTTTTATTTTTTTTTAATTGTGATTGAATAAAGCAGATCAAATTTATACAATAAATGAATGTGAAAGAATTCAGCTATTTTCAGTAAAACATTGGAGCTTATCTGAAATTTATGGAGAGTGAATGTACCCAAGCACTAATTGGTCATCCCTATTTTCATATCAACAGTTTGTTGTAGGTGATATATGCAGTATTATTGTGCTTCTAAAATAGGCCATAATTATCATGGTTTTTAAAAATTAAAAACAGACTCCATTCATGTTCAGATATCAATGTTTTAACACATTCTAAATGGACACAATCGCAGAAAATTAGACTCTAAAATTTTTTTTCCCCCCCTCAAATCTAAGTTCTCAAAATGCTGTAGGTCTCATAACCATTATAATCATCAGTCGCTTAAGTTCTACAGTGATAAAACAACCGACAGCAGCAGTCGTGTTGGCCCTTTCAAAAGAACATAAAGACAAGCTATAATCTGACCAAATGTAAACTGAAACGATGGGAGTTCAAGGCAATAAACAGAATAAAAATAAACATTTCTCAAACCAATTTTCTTAAAAAGAAATTCTCTATAGCCATTTCAAAATGGGAGTCTATCAAAATAAAGCTACGCAAATGGACAATGGTTTGATTACTCTCCTGTGGCTACAAGTAAACAAACTGAAATATGAAAGCAGAGGGGAAAAGCATTTATAGTCAGAACGATATAATAAGGAAATACTACAACGAAGACACTGTTACCCATAATCTTCACACTGTCTCAAACAGGAAACATCTGCTCATGCACCTAACTTCTGCAATTTACACACACACACACACACACACACACACACACACACACACACACACACACACACACACACACACACACACACACACACACACACACACACACACACACACACACACACACACACACACACACACACACACACACACACACACACACACACACACACAAAGAAAGGCCTGCTCCTGAACGTGCCGTTTGACACAACGTAAAACGGATAGCAGATCAATATTACTTCCTTTCTTTTTATAACCCCCGAACTCTGGCAGCAGCACAGGAACAGATGAAGAGGGTAAAGATTCTTGACCAAATTTTTCTAAAGTATTTATCCTTAAGGGGAATATTAATTAAGCTTTTGCATCCATACAAAACTGCTCTCCTCTTTAGGGATTTTACTCACACATAAATCCCCCCATTCCCATTTGAAAGGGTTTAAAAACACCAAATTGAGGAGCTTCTCATTGGCAGACAAACGGCCCCTTAATACGCAGTGCCGAGATGTCGAAGCCCCTCGCTGCCCGCCCACCCCCATTTAAAATGCCCCTCGGATTAAGACAGAAAGTTGGCAGAGGTGCCAGCGTCGTGGCAGTAAATGTGTCGTTAGTCCTAACGACTCTTCAAAGGCGCTCTTTATTAAAAGGAGTAGCCCTGGAGAGGGGCCAGCGAGCTCAGGTCTGGGGGAGGCTCGGACGTCCCGGCCCCTCCGTCGGTCGGCCGGTGGGGGGGGGGGGGGGGCGCCCAAGGGCCGCGAAGCCACGGACAAAAACGCGGCCAGCGAAATCGAAGGCGGCGAAGCACAAAACAAACACGGGGCGCTGCGACCGGAGCTACGTTTTTTGGAGCCACCTCGACGACTCCTTATTTGAAAAACATTTCATTTGCCCTCCCCCGCACCCCCAACCACCAACCAAGTAGGACCCGAGCTTCCGTCGCGTCTCCTGATCTTCCCGATGGCGGAGCCACACTTCCTCGGAGAGCAAAGGGCAATAAAAGTGGGAATTAAAAGGGCCCAAATGAATATTGGAATCCCTTTTTCCCCGTTATTAATTATACTAATTTATCTCCTTGGTGTGGAAGGCGGAGAGCGCACAACAAAGAGGGCACGTCTGCCATGATGCGAGAGGGGCATCTCAGCCCTGGCAGCACCCAGGGGGGCGCCTGAGTCTCCTGCCAAAATTTCACACGCAAAAAAAAAAAATCAGTATTCCAGCATCGCGCCACGCCGCAGACGGCTACGGCTACGTCTAACAGGCAGTAAACTTCCTTTTGTTTCTTAAATATATTCCTGGAATCGCACAAACCAAAAAAGGTCTTTATAAACACACGTTTTGTAAATTCTAAACATTTACTGTTGCGTACATATGTACATGCATTCACACACACACACACACACACACACACATACAAACGCACGTGTGCAGAAATAATATGCTAAACATATAGCACAACATAGTAACACATTTATGGCTTATTTACATGCCAAGAAATTTCGTATTTAATATGTAGCCTATGAAGAAGAAATGCATTTTTTTATGCTTCTATTTATTTCAAGCTGTGCTTTTGCAAAAAAGAATTGCAATAGTATCCTCTAAATATTTCCCAATTCCCAGCATGTAAATGTATTTATTTTTTTATTTATTTAATAAAATAGCATTTTTTCGACTGTCAGATGTGCCAATGGAAATAAATGGCATTAATTCAGTTGTTTATTTAAATTTTTAGTATCCCTTGTTTGTTTGTGGGGCTGTGTGACAATGGAGAGGAGCGACGCGAGCAGACGTGCCGTTTGTGGGGGCCTGCTGCAAAAAAAAAGCGCTCTCAGACTGGCACAGTTGTTCGCTTTGTGCCAGCCGTGAGAGTTAGGGATCCGCTGCCATGCCGCTCAGCCTAGACAGACACAAGCGCGCACAACAAAAGAGGTTTAAGGATAATCTCGGAGAAGAGCTTTGTTGATCTCACGATTTGTTTTTTGCCAGTTCCGGTAAACGACGCTGGCGGGGGGGCGCGTTCGGCGTAGGGAGAAGGCGCGTGCGGCCGGACCGGACCGGTCGCGAGCCCCGGGTCGGGTCGCTTCTGCCCAGCCGGGTCACGGACCCCCCCCCCCCCCCCCCCCCCACCGTGCATTCTGGGACAGAGGGGATTAACAAAGCGCGAGGGGGAGAGTGGGTCCAGCGGCCCCCGGCTCCTTCATCCGCCGTCGTCGCCATGGAGCACGCCGAGAATGGAAGGGGGGGGTGGGGGGGCGGAATAAACCTGAACGCCATGACACAATGAATGTGTGTTCTTCTGGGGACATCAAATTCGTTTTTTTTTGTTTTTTTTCTCCTCCTCCCCTCTATTATGTGTGTACAGATAGCGACTATGTCAACCTCGCTTTTTAAAACATGTACTTATTTATTTTTATTTTATTTTGCCTGGCTCAAAACGCACTTTATCGAGCTAAAAAACAAGAGTCCTCTTTCTGTCGTTCCCACTTCAAAAGAGTCCTACCCTCCTACCAAGCTGGATAAACATCAACATCATCCAAAATTTCTTTTCAATGCCATGTTCCCACCTGCTACAGCAGAGGGAAATAGGAGAAAAGGCAATTCAATTTGGCCCTGCTTATGAAGTCATTTCCACTGCAGAGTGGAAGAGATTTGTATTGACTGTTTTTTTTTCCTTCTTGTTTTCCTAGGAGTCAGTACCATGTAGATTCAGTGGAACTGATGCAACAAACTTGTGAGGGAAGGAAACCATATCGGATAAGTTGAAATATATAATTTTCTTGGGGCAAAGCTTCACGGTGAGCATAACGCATGTTTTATTGTATCAAATTGTTGCATATCAAATGCTGCCACTTCCAAAATACCCAAATATGATGTGTTTATGTTGCAATTAAAATGTTCCGAAATATATATCTTAATGGGATGACATTTTATAGTATGTGTATAAAAACGTAAGCAAATGAAAAAAGTCATTTTCAAAAAAGAAACAATTCCACATCTCTCCAAATGAATGCGCTCTGGTGAAAACTTTGATAAAACAAACACTAATGCGACAATACTTTCAAGGATTATGCTGGTAAATTGAAGAGGTTATAAAACAAAGCACTTTTCTGTAATCTTTTGTTTCCACGGATTAACCTTCTCTTTTTATGCAGTAGTCC